>JAOWBW010000397.1:465403-1003090 GCA_026119855.1 Campanula takesimana | reverse complement strand
TCTAATAGGTACTTGTTTGGAGTTATAAGTGCTATTTGGGGACCGATATTTTGTAGCCTCGTTATGACTGCGTGTCATGATTTTGATGAGAGAATTCGCGGGCGAAATTCTTTTTAAGGAGGGTAGTCTGTCACGACCCGAAAACTAGGCTCTATTTTATTAGTAATAAATAATTATTATTTATTATTTGTTTTTTGTTTATTATTTAGTATTTAATTATTTAGTTTATTTAAATATTTATGTGTTCATTTTGGGTTTCGTGATGTGGTCGTGCCTAGCATTTAATTGGTTAATTGTGCTAGTGTAGAGTGTTTGGGTCTTAAATGTTAGTGAGGAATATAAGATGATTGAGTTAGTGTGTAGGGGAGGGGGTCAATGTGTAATTTCTCAATCACCCTACTTACTCCCTCCATCACCCCTCTCCTCCCTCACTCCCTCCATTTTCCAGCCATCTCTCTCTCTCTCTCCTTGGGTATTTGAAGGTAAAATTCCTCCTCTCCTTCTCTCTTCTTTTTAGCTATCTTCCCTCCCATTATTTCTTATTTCTCATAACATGAACAATGTTTAGATCATCGATAGGATCGTAGGAAGCCAAGAAACTTCGAGTTCCGTCACGTTGATAAAATCCGGGTAAGTTGCTTTTCCCCCATTATGCTAAAAATGGTCATCTTTAAGTCTATTAATGTTCTAATTGATTTATATGGCTTTCTTGTTGTTTTGGAACCTATTTGCAATTTATCATATTTTTGTGCAAATTTGGGTAATTGAATCATCCCTTGGTTGCGTTGTTTAAATGTTGCGAGATGAATCATTTTAGGCTTAGAAGTTGTTTTGGCACTTGGGTGAACTTGTAGGAAGTGTTGGATTTGAATTTAGTTTTAAAATGGTTGATTTTAGGAATGTTGGGTTTGAATCTTGATCTTGGTTGAATAATGGTAGTATTTGAGTCTCCATTCTAGTTATAAGTGGTTTTGGGTTCATCTTTTTATGCTTGGTAGAAGGTTGATGATGTTGATTTTGTTGTAAGATGGAATGGGTAAGAAAAATTGGTAGAAACCCAGATTTTGGCCGGATTTCGTCCCTCCGGGCAAGGAGGCGGCGCGCAACCATGTTTGGAGAGGCGCGCGCACCCTTTTCTGCTTCAAATCGCAGCCTTCTGACTTAGGAGGCGGCGCATCACTTTTTAGGGAGGCGCGCGCATCCCTCTTCCTCCAGTTTGTCCGTTTTTCGTTCGATCTTCCGGCCATAACTTTTCTCATCCGGACTCCGTTTTAGGCGTGTAAACTATCGTTTCGAAGCTCTTTCAAGTACTACGAGATGAGTGGGTTTATTTTGTGGGGTTTCTGGTTTGGATTGTGTTGAGTTTCAGTAAGTGTTCTATATACAAAATGTTATGACCGTCCGTTTTGTAATCAAGTTTGGAGTATATGTTGTGTGGGGTCAAGGACCACTCTAGTGTGTGAAAATGGTTCCTTTGTGACAAATGTGTGGTGGGACGTAACTAAGTATTATTAGTGAATGTTTGGTAATCTTATGATGTGTTCTTGTTGGTTCCAATCGAATTGATTTTAGGAAAAGACTTCCGTTGTCGTTGTTGTTGACTCTTCTTGAGTAATAGTTGCATCCTTATGGTAATTATTGGTATGGTCCCTTTGTGAACAAGCGTGTTATGGTATTTGACTAAGTATGTTTGAGAATGTTGGGTTGGTCCGTTTGTGACCATGTTTGCAATTTATGAATGTGGATAACCGTTTAACTCTTTTTGAGTAGCTTCATGTGTTGATGTTGTTGTTGATCTCTTTATGAGAAATAGTTTACATCCTTTGTGATGATTTTGGCTTGGTTCCCTACTTTGGAATCATTGCCCCCGTTGTTGTTTCAAGCGAGTATTTATTACTATGTGCTTGTATAGAGTCCAGCTGGCATTGTTGTGTTTGTTTTGGGCAGTGATGTATATTATAATGGCACGAGCCGAGTCCAGTATAATGTACTTCACTGGTAACCCAGTTTCCCCATGTTCAGTGGCCTTGAGTGGGATGCCCCTTCCCGTGATCGTGGTTGGGATGAGCTAGCTCCTTTGGTGAGTATTCTAGCTATTCGCGTGGGGGGATGACTTTGTGTTGTTTCTCCCACTACTGGTTGTTGTTGTTACTTGGTTCCGGAACCGGCTTCAGCTCGTTCATGCTGCTCAACGGACTCTTCTCAAAGGATGGTGTTCCGTTTCTAGAACCTTGGCTCCGTATCCACCTATGAGTGTTTATTTCAGCTTTATGTGTTGCATGATGAGCTGGTCGTTATTTCCAACCGGTATGGGACGTTGGCGATAGGGAGCCTCTCATTTGTTGTTATGTGATTGTATGCTATGATTGATTATTGGATATTACTGTTAATGATAGCATGACATCTAGTTGCATTTAGTAGCTTACTGAGATTTTTCTCACCCCGTTTCTTGTTTCAAATTGTTTTTCCTTAAACCCCCCCCCCCCAGGAAAGCAAGTGGTATCGTTTGAGGTCCGTTGTATCGGGAGTCTTCTGAGCAGGTTGATTGCCTTTGGGTAGTTACTCTTCAGGCCTCTTTGTATATAGTTGAAAGGTCGTGGTCGTCCAGGGTTTATGTATTTACTGTGGTACTTTGGGAATTTATTTTATTAACAGTTGTTCTTGCTTCCGCGTTTGTTTCTAGTCTCCGAGTTAAAATCTCGTTGAGGTATTGTTGTTGGTATTGGTTTATAACAGAATTCACGCGCCCGGTTTGGTATTTAGTATTTTGGAGATGTTAATTATGTAAATTTTATATTTATGGATTTTTAGAAATTCCGGGGCGTGACAACCAAAATGTTGGGCACACAAATTAAGAAAAAATAAGAGAGATAAATAATGGAAGGAAGTGTTTGTGAGTATGAAAAATTAAATAGGGGAGAGAATGAGTGGGAAGAATAGTAAATTGATAAGTGTTGTGAGTGTAAAAATAAAGTAGGAGAGAGAATGAGTGGGAGGAATAGTAAAGATTCTTTGCTATTTTAGGGCAGTTCACACTAACATGGGACGGACGAAAAATGAAATAAGTTCACACTAACCTGAGACGAAGGGAGTAAAGAGAATGAGTGAGAGTAATAGTAAAGATTCTTTGCCATTTTAGAAAATGGACATATGCTCTGGGACATACTAAAATATTGGTAGTTTTGCATTTTTCCATAAAACATTAACACACTTTGCTTAGACTGCCCTTATTTATGATAGGTAGTTGTCACTGTAAAGTCATTTAATTGTCTTGGTACTTGATATATTCAAAGGGTAAATTAGTCTATTTGATATGTATTAATTGCTTTACTTAATATGTGTGCAAACTGCTAAAACTACAAGTATTTTGGGACGGAGAGAATAATAGATTTGAAACATTAAGTTTGTAAGAAAATTAAGTGCTTTTAATTTTGCAATTGAGTTATTATTGAGTTGTCAATTAAAAATTTGAAAAACTTTTTTTTTGTTTTGTGCAAAAAGGATTTAAATTTAAGGGATGTGATATACACGCCCACCAAATTGGTCAGTACGCCCACCGCTTTTTAATTACAATACTACCATTTTACCAAATGACAGTTTAATCTTAAATTTAAAGATGCTGCATTTCTAAATTGGTTTTGACACCCACCCTTATTATTAAGTTCTAGTATCTGGGTTCTTTTCCTATTAACAGGTTCATCCTTCAAATTATAGATATCAAAGCTTCAACCTCCATCATTCAAATTAGAACTAAAATCACCTACCAAAATTCATATTTTGGAAAGAAAAAAAAGAAAGTAAAGTTTAAAAAAAAAATGAAAACTATGTTACTGGAAAGGGAGAAGAGAGAACTTTTATTATAGTTCTATTTCTTCTTACAATTGTTTTCTAAAAAACCTTCCTAATGCGTAAAAGATAATATTTTCCTTGATTCTTAAATGATTTACAATACTGATTTATAGAGTCCAAGACCCCATGATTTTAGCTAATCTATCCTATCTAAGGTAACTAGAATACAATTCAAAATGTAAATGATAAGCCTAAATATTTACACAATATTATCACCTACAACAACCGAATATCCTCATATCTTATGGAAAGATATGCGAGTATAACACACCCCCTCAGTCTTAGCGGAGGAGGACAAACGTTGAGACTGGCCCAAAAAGTCATTGAAGAGCGGGAAGGGAATACTCTTCGTAAAAATATCGGCAATCTGATGACGAGATGGGACGTGTAAAACACGGACTTCACCCTTGGCCACCTTTTCTCGAACAAAATGGATGTCCAACTCAACATGCTTAGTTCGTTGATGCTGGACGGGATTGCCAGATAGATAAATGGCACTAACATTATCGCAATAGACAAGCGTAGCCTTGGTGATTGGACAATGTAGTTCCAGTAAGAGATTGCGCAACCAACACGATTCAGCAACTGTTGGTGTTGTATGCTCTAGGCACGTTATTTGAACGATTAATGTTATCACTTGCTTTATGCTTTAATAAAGATATTGAATGTTTGATTATTATATCTTTTGCATGTTTATTATACACTACTAGAAAATCATGTTTTAGCCACTGCGATTTGATACTGAATAAGAACTGTTGCTAACCAACTAACTAATTTGAGACCAATCTTTTGTAGTTGCTAAATTGGCCACTGAGTTGCAACCAAACATTTTTCGTGTCAAAATTAACAACCGATCTGCAACTAATTTGATTAATTATGATTAATTATTAGTATATGTTTAAAAGATAATCATATGATAATTATATGTATGGGATACAATTAGACTTATGGGTATTTGTTGGAGAACAAATACTGGAATGACCCCTATGAGATTTATGTCATGGTCACAATGTCATAATTAAGTCTCATATAGTTATATCACTTGAATCTTTAGACCTAAGGTTATTATAGTCTTCCACTTGATGAACATTATGTTTGACATATTCAAACGTTACCTTTAAACGGGTAGCTATAAAGGATATGATTGGCATGATCGGAATCAGTAGGGAAAGGTAATAAACCAAGATGGGATTTGTTCATTTTCCGAGAGATGTTAAGCTTGGGCCCCTCGGTGAATAGTATTGATGAAATGCTCGGCCGCGCTCAAATGAATTGATTGGATCAATATCATTTGTGTTATCAATATATTCGGAATCGAGAAAGCATTGAACAAGTAAGTTGACCATTGACCATGGCTTACGTTCAATAGACATCGTGTAACAAAGAGATTGTGATATGTTCTATTTAGGAAACTTTGGATTTCAAAGTTATACTAATTGGGTAGTCATAATGGCTTGCTAGAGTCCGCTTATGACTTACAAGGTTTGAATGGTTCAGACTCGTTGCCAACTTAGTATAATCCCATTGGGTCACACATGCAGAACATATATTTAAAAGGAGCGAAAACCGAGGAAACTGAGGGAGGCCACCATACGGCTGTCTAAGCCCCCGTACGGCTCCAGACCTGCCGTACGGCGGCCCTCCCGACATACAGTTTATTTCTGGCCTCTTCTTGTTGGACAAGAAGACCTAAGTCCTAAAGGGTTTTGGAAACCTCTTGTATATACAGTGTACAGTCGGGAATTGTTTCTACAATGTTGATTTGATCAATTTCAAACTCTTTCTTGGAGAAAGAAAATACACAAAATATACTTGGGCTATTAAGTTTGATTATTCCCAATTATCAAACTTGAATAACCCCTAGGAGCAATTGAAGAATCGTTATTCATCAAAGTTTTTCAATCCGAAGGACCTAGCAGTCAAGTTCAAGAATCGTTCTTGAAATCTGTTCGTTGTGTGGATCACCGGTAGAGGGCGTTTCTCTTAATGTCTAATCCAAGTTTTATCTCAATCTACAAAGGTTAGTTTCTTTCATCTTCATATTATGAATTATTATTCATAGCGGATCTAGGCTATTGGGTTTTATTAATGTCTTTCTTCCGCTGCGCATGATTGCACGAAACCCAACAGCAACCACATTCGCTACCTCTCGGTATTCGGCCTCGACGCTGGAACGTGAAATTGTGGGTTGTCGTTTTGCATCCCAAGAAACCAGGTTATCACCTAAGAAGACGCAATAACTGGATGTTGAATGGCGTGTATCCGGACACCCTCTCCAGTCCGCATCCGTCTAGGAAAGAAGAGTGGTCGTGGAAGACGGATAAATAGAGAGGCTGAAGTCCAGAGTCCCACTGATGTACCGGATCACACGCTTTAATGCATGCATATTAACATCCCTTGGATCATGCATGTAGAGGCACACTTGTTGAACTGCGTAGGTGATATCTGGACGTGTGAACATCAAATATTGAAGGGCACCGGCGAGACTACGGTACAACGTCGGATCAGAAAAGGGCGGACTGGAAAGCCCGCTGACTTTGGCCTTCGTATTAACCGGCGTCTGAGATGGTTTACAGGAGGTCATTCCAGCTCGACCGATGATATCTCTGTTGGGTTTCCAACTAACATGCACAGCGGAATTAAGCATTTAAATTTTCATGAAACTCAAAGCCCATAGATCCATTCACATGATTAATGATTTTTCGTGAGGATAAATCATAACACTTATAGCCACGGTGATTGGATGGGTAGCCTAAGAAAACACACGGAGTAGATCTTGGTTGAAGTTTGTGTATCGTTGTCGAGGGAAAGAGAGGATAACACAAACACCCAAAGACGTAAATGAGAGTAAGAAGGATCTTTTTTATTAGGGGTGGAAATGGTTCCGCTCAAACCGCGGTTCGGAACCGAGCCGAGCCAAACCGTGCGGTTTAGCTCGGTTTAGCTCGGTTTTTAAACTTATGCGGTTCAGCTCGGTTTTGAAAAATGATAAACCACACGGTTCGGTTTGGCTCACGGTCTGACCCTTCAAGCCGAACCGAGCCAAACCGTTTCGAGCTTAACCACGAGCCGAACCGTAGAGCTGAACCGTTGAGTTGAACCGTGGAGCTGAACCGTGGAGCCGAGCTAGCTGAACCATAGAGCCCTTATATAGACCATTGATTAAATTTAGTGATTTAATATGAACCGTTAGATTATTTTAGGAAACCCTAAATGAGATACCCTATCGTCGACTGAGTATTCATTTTCACCAAATCGACAAATCTATCCGCAGTCATCCATATCGTCTCCATTCTCTCATCTTCTTCAGTTCACCCACGGGTCACGACCTAGCTTCCGCCATCATCCTTCCACCCGCCGACGCCATTCCTCCGGCCAACGTCCTTCCTCCATCTCACTCCTACGCAGGCCTCCCTATTCAAGAGAATCAAGACATCTGCTAATTGAAACCCTAGCTCGACCTTTCAATTTTCCGACGATTAAAGGTAAGTTTTATCCCTTATGCTTCTTCTTGTAATTTTACTTCCAATTTTGCTGTCATTTTTATTCAATTTTTGTTTTACAGTGTCTACAATAAAGAGGGCTTGAAACTTGCTCTAATATCTAAGGCGCCGAGTATCAACCATGGATAGTGATGCTAATTGCAGTGTATGTTTAGACTTTATACTCATATGAACATCAGTGTTTAATTTCTAAGGATTTATTGGATTTATTTGCACTGTAACTTAAGATTACAGTCCTTGCTAGTGCTAAGTGGTATAGTATGGTGTAAGAGTTGTGTTTCAAACCGCGGTTTAAGCCACGGTTTAAACCGTAAAATCAGACCGTGGTTCAAACCGAGCCGAACCGTGATGGTTTAGCTCAGCTCGGTTTGGGATTTCTCCAAACCGATGTATAGCGGTTTGGCTTCTAAATTACCCCAAACCGAGCTAAACCGAACCATTTCCACCCCTATTTTTGATAAAGCAAATGAAGTGGAGATTTGTAATCAATATTTTTATGAGGTAAAATATTGAGAAGATATGTAGCCATCTCAAGACCCATGATTTTAGCTACGATAAAAAAAAAAAAAAAAAAAAAAAAACAATTTTGACAATTCTTCAATTCATTATAATTAGACAAAGTCTTGTATACACCCGTTGCACCACCGTGCAACGGGCTTGGCCCATGGAGCAACCCACCCAACCCAGCCCTTTTACCCGCCCACCAGCCTCTCCTTCATTCTCAGTGCGCCACGTGTCATTCCTTTAAAAAAAAAACCTCAATAACTTTAAAATGCTATATCTTGATATTTATAACTCAGAAAAATAAATAAAAATACCGTTGTGTTCGTCTCGACGAGACGAATAAAACTACATAGGTCATGATATGGTTTGATTTTAAAAAAAAAAACATATTTTTTACACACACAAAGTTTGAGCTGCTCATCAGCTAAGATGTAACACTCTGTTCAAATAAAAGTAACAGTTTCATGTTCAAAAAGTAACACTTTTTACAGTCAAATGTAACAGCAATTTTACAAGAAAATTTAAATTGTTTGATAGTTTTTGTGGTTGAAAAAAGTAATATTTGAAGTGTAACAAAGTGAATATATGATTATAATTTTTTATATAGATGAATGTAACATTTTTTTTAGTAAATGTTACTTTTCTTCTTTAAAAAAAGAGTAAAAATTCATATATATAATCGAGTTGCATTTCAATTGTTACTTTCTCAATAAAAAATTGTTACATTTCAGATATAATGTTACATTTAAGAATATAAATTGTTACAATTGAGAAAAAAAATGTTACATTCATTTTTTATAAAATGTAACATTAGTTTAGTTGGTCAATTTTATGTTAATTTTGAAAAAAAAAAGTGTTACATTCCTTTATAAAAAGTGTGACATTAGTTTAGTTGTCAATCTTTATGTCATCTTTAATCTATTGTAGCAAAATTGTGGTACATTTTGAAAAAAAAAGTGTTACATTTGAAAAGAAAAAAATGTTACATTCCGTTATAATAACTGTTACTTTTGTTGGAAGGAAAAAAAAGTTAGGGGTGGCACAAAAAAAAAAAAAAAAAAAAAAAAGAAGAAGGGAGGCTCACGGTGCAACCGTTGCACAGGAGACCTCCTCTTATAATTAAGATCGCAAGCCAGAGATAGAGCAATTTTGCAAACCTTCAAAAATGTTGAGGCAACACTATCAACTATGGCCCACTGAAGGACATATTAGCTCTATTGCTATAATTATCTCATTAAAGAATACTCCATCCGTCTCAAACGTCTCAAAATGATCTTCAATCTTCACATTTGACTATTCAAACTTTTTAAGGATATGAACACTTGATTCACTAGTCATGTTTTGTTTGGGCACTTCTTCTAAGCCTAGGTTGTAGAAATGTGAAGAATTTTATGGGACAATGAAAAATGCCAAATGAGAAGATTATTTTGGGACGGAATGAGTAAACTAAAGACACGAGATATCTAATTGAGCAATGGTGGATTCTTCTGGGTTCTTGAGATGAGATGTGAGAAAAGATTTGTGTGAAGTGAATGTTGATAATGAATGGGTTAAGTGGGTGTGGTTAGTTTGATTTGAATGTTATAGTGAAAGGTTAAATGGGTGCGTTTATAGAAAAGTTTTTCGCAAGGATAAAAATGGAATGTAGGTGGGTGTTAATACTAAATTAAGTGCCATAAATTAAGTGCCATGTTATTATTACTAGTGAGTGAATTAACTAATGTGGGTGTATAAACTAATTCGGTGGGTTCGTATATCCCCCACCCTACATTTAAAGAAACAATAAAAGAAAACTTGAAAGTGGGGCCGCCGTTCCTGGATTTTGTGCAAACAATCTCCTTTGAGGAGAAGGATTAACTTTCTATAGCTATAAATACAAAATACCCTTTGCCTTGATTTCACTTCATCGGCTTCTTGCTAATCAAAATTCTCTCTTTCCCTCTCTCTCTCTCTCTCTCTCTCTCTCTCTCTCTCTGCAATTTTCTTGCTTGTGAAATCATGGAGAACCCTTCATCACCTGGAACGAAGAGGAAGAAGGCAGCCAATCGACTCATTGTTGACGATCCTATCGACAACGATGACAACTCTCTCGTTTCAATCCACCCCACCACCATGGAAAAGCTTCACCTTTTCAATGGCAACATTGTTCTTGTTAAAGGTAAGAAGAGAAGTGACACTGTTTGCGTTGTGAATGCCAATGAAACATGTGAAGAATCAAAGATTAAGATGAACAAGATTGTGCGATCAAACCTTAGAGTTCGGTTGGGAGACGTTGTTTCTGTCCATCAATTTAATGATATAAAGTATGGGAATCGTGTTCATGTTCTTCCTGTTGATGATACTGTTGAAGGGATTACTGGGAATCTGTTTGATGCTTACTTGAAACCATATTTTTTGAATGCGTTTCGACCCGTTCGAAAAGGGGATTTGTTTCTTGTGAGGGGAGGGATGAGGATTGTGGAGTTTAAGGTTGTTGATACTGATCCTTCTGAGTATTGTATTGTTGCTCCTGATACTGAGATTTTCTGCCAAGGGGAGGCGGTTAAGAGGGAGGATGAAGAACAGTTGTTGAATCAAGTTGGGTACGATGATGTTGGGGGTGTTCGAAAACAGATGGCTCAGATTAGAGAGCTTGTTGAGCTTCATTGAGACATCCTCAGCTTTTTAAGTCTATTGGTGTTAAACCTCCTAAAGGGATTTTGTTGTACGGTCCGCTTGGTTCTGGAAAGACTTTGATTGCTCGAGCTGTTGCTAATGAGACCGGTGCTTTCTTTTTCTGCATTAATGGGCCGGAAATCATGTCGAAGATGGCTGGGGAGAGTGAGAGCAATCTGAGGAAGACGTTTGAGGAGGCTGAGAAGAATGATCCTTCAATTATCTTTATGGATGAGATTGATTCGATTGCTCCTAATCGAGAAAAGACTATTGGAGAGGTGGAGAGGAGGATTGTTTCTCAGCTTTTGACACTTATGGACGGGTTGAAATCTCGTGCGCATGTTATTGTAATTGGTGCCACCAACAGGCCCAATAGCATTGACCCTGCTCTTAGGAGGTTTGGAAGATTCGATCGGGAGATTGATATTGGGGTCCCTGATGAAATTGGGAGGCTTGAAGTGCTTGGCATACACACCAAGAACATGAGGCTCTCTGACGATGTTGATTTGGAGAGGGTCGGAAAGGACACGAATGGATATGTTGGTGCTGACTTGGCGGCTCTGTGCACCGAGGCTGCTATGCATTGCATAAGGGAGAAGATGGATGTGATTGATTTGGAGGACGACTCCATTGATGCTGAGGTTCTTAATTCCATGTCTGTTTCAAACGAACACTTTAAAATGGCTCTCACGACTAGCAACCCCTCTGCTCTTCGTGAGACAGTGGTGGAAGTTCCCAATGTTAGTTGGGAAGATGTTGGTGGGCTCGAGAAGGTAAGAGAGAGCTCCAAGAAACTGTGCAATACCCAGTAGAGCATCCTAAAAAATTTGAAAAATTTGGAATGTCTCCCTCTAAGGGAGTCCTTTTCTATGGCCCACCTGGATGTGGGAAGACTCTTCTCACAAAGGCCATAGCCAATGAATGTCAGGCTAATTTTATAAGTATCAAAGGCCCGGAATTACTTACCATGTGGTTTGGAGAGAGCGAGGCGAATGTACGGGAAATTTTCAATAAGGCTCGACCGTCAGCCCCGTGCGTGCTATTCTTCGATGAGCTCGATTCGATTGCTGTCAAGAGAGGAAGCAGTGGCTCGGGAGGAGATGGGGGTGGTGCGGGTGACAGAGTTTTGAACCAAATACTAACTGAAATGGATGGGATGTCAGTAAAAAAGACAGTCTTTGTGATTGGAGCAACTAACAGGCCCGATATCATTGACCCTGCCCTTTTAAGGCCTGGCCGTCTTGACCAGTTGATTTATATCCCACTCCCTGATGAAAACTCGAGATATTCAATATTCAGGTCATGTCTGAGAAAGTCTCCGGTTTCTAAACATGCTGACTTGAGAGCTCTTGCCAAGTGTACGGAGGGATTCAGTGGTGCTGATATTACTGAGATTTGTCAACGTGCTTGTAAGTATGCGATTAGGGAGAACATTGAGAAGGATTTGGAGAGGGCTAAGGAAAGAAGTGATGATGCTATGGATGTTGAAGGTGAGGAGGAGGAAGTATCAGAGATAAAAGCTGCTCATTTTGAAGAGTCGATGAAATATGCTAGACGGAGTGTGAGCGATTTGGATATTTTAAAGTATGAGGGATTTGCTAATACATTGCAGCAGTCTAGAGGGCTTGGCTCTGACTTCCAATTTGCACGGTCTGATGCTGCTTATACAACTCCTGGGAATGCAGCAGCTGGTAAAGAGGACGATGAGTTATATAATTAGGTTTCTTCGAGTTTTAGTTTTGATTTTTTGTATTCTTTTTTATGTTTTTATATTTCTGGTCTGAGTATCTGATAGTTGAGGAGGTATGTAATTTGCGAAAATAAAAATAAATATAAAAATTGTTCCTTTATTCTTATATTGAATCAGTTATGAGTTTCCTTATCGTTTCATGGTTAAACTCTTTTTAGTTCATAAGTCTCTTGCATTCCACGTATTTCCATGGAACAAATCCCTCTTTTTGTTCTTTCTGTTTCTCTGTGTTTGTCTCGCATATTCTTTAACACGCTTCTGCAGCAAGTTTAAAGGACGAATTTCTAGCCAATGCAGATTTTCAATCCCACAGACAACAGCAAAACGAGCTGTGGTTGTTGGGGTGCAACCCAAAGTCCCACATCGGCAATTGAGGAAACAATTGCAAGGTATATAAGAGCACCCACCCACTTCATTAGCATGAGGCCTTTTGGGAGTTGACCCAAAAACAATCATACTAATGTGGGAAAGTGGTGGTGGTGGTGGTGGTCCCTGGACAATATCATACTAATGTGGGAAAGTGGTGGTGCCTACAGTGGTGAATAAATCTGAACTTAATATTGCAATTTCAAGTTGTCAACTTTTTAAGTGGTGGTGCCTACAGTGGTGAATAAATCTGAACTTAATATTGCAATTTCAAGTTGTCAACTTTTTCAGCAGTAAGAATAACCTCTTGTTGTAATCATTATTACGGACAGAAAATAATTAGACGAATTGTAGTTTCTGCATATTGAACTACGACTCTGTAATCATTAAGGACAGAAAATAATTAGACGAATTATAGTTTTTGCATATTGAACTACGACCCTGAATCATCAAGGACAGAAAATACCGTTCTTTGTAATTTCTGCATATTGAAAATCATTATGGAACTACCAAGTGCTCTATTTTCAAGAAAGTAAAAATCTTTTGTGTCTTCTTAATCTCAGGTTATCATCTTTCTAAGTGATATCTGGAACTGAGTTAGGAGTTAGGACTTGTGACTTACATTTTACAAGACAATCCTCTGCCTGCCATAGAGTATTTTTACTCCTTACCTACTACTCACTCCGTCCCAAATTAAAAAGTCTCATTTGACTTTTCAAACATTTTAAGGTTACATTATAAGTTTTGAAAATTCAGTGATTTTGAAGCCTTAATTTTGGAAATTGGACTTAACTTTTTGGGACAAACAAATAAGGGAAATGGGAGGGAGTATTTATTTGCATAATTGCATGTGAACATAATCAAAATCTACAGTAAGTGAGTGAATCAGAGGCAAATTATAAGGTGCTTCCCTCTTAATAGTAACCAGGCATCCAACCTGCACATGATATGCATTCTCATATAGAACCTTGGGAATAGGGGTGACAATAACTTCATTATAATATACTCCCTCCGTCCCAAGAATTCAGTAAGCTAATCATCATTTCACACACATTCAGACTCCCACAAATCCCATCTCGTGCTTTTACTATAAATTTTTTTTATCATAATAATGGAATTAATTTCACTGTCCACCACTGAAGTTCGGACAAGTCTCACTGCCCCCTCGAAGTTTGTTTCATCTCACAAGAAACGTTGCCACCGAAGTTGCCTTAAACTGCTGGGTTTGTACTTTCCTTGGTCGATTGGCCCTGATCCATACTATAGTCCTTATTATTCTGAGTCGGACACCGAAGCCATATCAAAGATGTTGATCATAATGTCTAAAGGTTATATCTGTCTATCTCTTTCATTAACCGCCTATTGGATTGATGATGATTGGTTGTTGTAAAAAAGAGTGCTTTCTTTTAGAACCATGCCTTATCCACACACAGCCTTACAATGTTCACTTCACATTAAGGATGTTTTAAGTGAGTATGTTATAACCAACAAAATATTTACCGTTTCATTTGATAACGCCACATATAACACTTTAACTGCCCAAATGTTGATCCAATCTTTTGATCCTCCTCTAAATGGCAAGTTGTTTCATGTTAGATGTGCATGCCATACTGTTAATCTATGTGTCCATGATTTGATCCGCTCTCTAAAGCACATCACTAATAAGATTAACACGGCTTGCCATGTTATTCGAAATTCCGGCCAAAGGTTGAAAAATTATGCCGATTTATGCACTCTCTATAACTTGAAATTCTTGAAACCAAAAACGGCCGAGGATATTAAGTGGAACTCAACCTATACCATGTTGAAAAGAGCGGTTGAGTATAGAGTGGTGAATTCGGAATACTTTTCTTGTCATCAACTGGACAACAAAATAAGTGATAACGATTGGGATATAGGCAATAGTCTTTTAGCTTTACTTGAACCTTGGTATAGGGCAACCGA
This sequence comes from Campanula takesimana, assembly GCA_026119855.1. Lineage (NCBI taxonomy): Eukaryota > Viridiplantae > Streptophyta > Magnoliopsida > Asterales > Campanulaceae > Campanula > Campanula takesimana. The sequence continues at coordinate 988,519 of JAOWBW010000397.1, read as the reverse complement.
TGTTTTTCCGGGGACTTACTATCCGACCTCCCATCTTTTATGTCGTGAGCTATATATCCTTAGTCGGGTCATTTCCGAAAATAGATCGCATCCATTCTTTGGAGATGCCATTGTGGATATGGAAACTAAATTCTCAAAGTATTATGAAGATTTTCCTTTAGTTTCCCAATTAGCCGCGATAATGGATCCTAGGATTAAGTACTCACAGTTAGGGCCATTACTTAATGCTTACTATACAAACATGAGACCCGACCTTAGCGAGGATAGTGTAAACACCTTGTCGTTGACCAAACATAGAGAAGTTCATAATTTCCTATTCCATTTGTACGACCACTATAGTGCAACACTTAAGGGACCATCCTCAACATCCGAAAGGAAAGGAAAGGATAAAATGAAATGAAATTTTTTAAACAAGGTTGGGATTTCATGACAAATAAAAAAGGTTCAAGCTCTAGTACTCCAAGTGGGACTAATGAATTAACCTAATACCTCGATAGCCCATACTACTCTATGGATGATGGTGGTGATAGTTTCGAAAATTTAGATGTTCTTAAATGGTGGAAAAAACATGTAAATGTGTATCCTATTCTTTCTATGATGGCACGTGATCTACTAACCGCTTCGGTGTCCACGGTAGCATCGGAGGCTACTTTTAGTGTTGTGTGTAGAGTTGTGAATCCAAAAAGGAATCCCTTTCTAATTGAGCGATTGATTTGTCTTACGGATTGGGATGATGTGGCTTTGAGGAAACAAGGAATTGCTCGTGATCTTGAAGTCGAGCAATGTGCTAGACCCGAAGAAGACGACCTCGCCGGCAAATATGTGAGAGATGGATACTAGAAGATTCGAAGACGTTAAGGCATGAAGATTTGAAGCATTTTGAAGACTTTATATCTTGACGACTTTATTATGTTGAAGACTTTGTTATTTTTGAAGACTTTATTATCTTAAAGACTTTGTTATTTCCTAAATGAAGAATTCAATCTATTATATATGCCTTAAAATTTAATAAAATAATATAAAATACCTTAAATTTAATAACTAACTCTATTTAAATATAAAAGACAAATTAAAGTACATATTAAATCACTTTTATAGGTCTTTTAATTTATCTTACACTCCCTCCGTCCCATTTCAAGTTTCACCAATTACCCAAATGGATGTCCCGTTGATTGCTTCACCATTTCCTAAAATGGAAAAAATATGGGGGCTCACTTGTCATACCCACTAACTTTCCCCTCTCACATAATTAAAATGTAGGCCCCACTTGTCATACCCACTAACTTTTCTGAGTCCAAATCCTCTGTGCCACTTTGTGTGCCACTTCATGTGCCACAAGTGATCTAATGGCTCACAGTTATTGAGATTGACATTATTGTAATATTATGCAAGCATGTGAACGGTTGGATCACAAGTGGTACATGGAGTGGCACACAAAAGTGGTACAGGAGATCTCAACTCAACTTTTCCCTCTCACACATTTAAATTGTAGGCCCCACTTGTCATACCCACTACTTCTTCCCTCTCACAACCTTTCTTACACAAATAGCTTTTCTTAATTTGCGTGCATCACCAAAATGGTGAAACAATGGGACGGAGGGAGTATATTTTAATAAGTTTTTTTTATTAAGTCTAAGTCATTTAAAAAAAAAAAAGGTTTTCTGTTTTTTTTTTTTTAAAAAATAGACAAAATCCGTTTAACCCGTGAACCTTTTGTTCCGGACCAAACGGACGGGCCGGAGCCAACTGAAAACGACGGGCCGGCGAGGAAATAATAGCCATTAGATTTAGAGGTGCTGTTATTTCCACCCTTGTTCTTTGAGTTCACCCCCACTTTTCAAAAAGACATTCTTAACCCGTTGTCAATGGCGGACCCAGCGAAAAATGTAAGTGGGTACACAAAGAAACAAAATTTAAACTACAAAAAAAAAAATGATCTATACAAGAATTGAACTTGAGACCTCCTTCTTGATAACTAGTCTCCTAACAATTGAACTACAAGTATTCATATGTTGAAGTGGGTACACTTTTACAAATATAATACTAATTTTAGATTAAAAGAATTAAATTTTGCACTGAATGTTGAAAACTAATTGAGTACAGTGGTCCCCCCATTAATACCCTTGTGTCCACCTCTGCCCGTAGTCCTTTTCATCTCTTCTTCTTCCTCCCATCGTCTTACCCTCTAGGGCAATACCATTGGGGGCGGATCAATGATTAAAAAAAAAAAACTACTAACAATTACACTACGATAATTTTTATTAATGGGTTCACGGCCAGCTAATACAATAGACTTGGGTCCTTCTATAAAGAGTACCACCGCCAACCCCGGCCCACTCTTCCTCTCCCTTTTTTCCAAGTTCACCCCAAACCAAAAACCAAACCCTTTTATTACTGCCCTTCCACACCCCCACCCACATCGACCTTCATTATATGTCATTTTCAAATCCCAAACTCCTCTGTACCCGTCTGTAACATTCTTCCCCCATTGCAATAGTCCAACGTCTAGCCCACCCATCACTTCTAAAATTGCCACCACAACCCCTAATGTGTCCCCATCCTAACTTCCATTGGCCCTCCCAACATTCCTTCCTCCCCCTCGCAATGTCGCCGTGCATCCATCCATTCCCTCTACAATTGTTGCTCCCAATCCCCTTCTAAATTTTAAAATATTTGCGCTAATAAATAACTATATTTTAAAATCGGAGGGGAGAAATTGCCCAATTTGTTTTTATGTAAATATGTCAGTGTATCTAACCAACAAGAAATAAAAAAAGAAGCAAATTCATGGCTAGTCGGGTCTAGGTTTGTGTTGGGGGTGTGGTAAGATCTAGATCTAAGAATGGAGAACTCGTCGAGTCTAGGTTTGTGTTCGGGGATGTGGTAAGATTTAGGCTCCGTTTGTTTGGGGGAAAATGACTTCCCGAAAATGATTTCCTGGAAAATGTTTTCCAGGAAATGAAATTATTTTCTGGAAAATAACATAACCTTGTTTGGTAACTTTTTCGGAAAACATTTTCCGTGTTCGGTAAAACAAAAGTAAATAGCCCGAAGTTGGGAGAGTTGCTTTTGGAAAATGACTTCCGAGATTTTAATCCGGAAGTTGTTTTTCGGAGGAAAAGGAAGGATTTTCCTTTGACCGGAAGTTATTTTCCTTTGACTTTATTTTCCTTGTGCTTGCCAAACATTGGAAAATAGGGAAAACGTTTTCTGAAAAGTTATTTTCCCCAAACAAACGGAGCCTTAGATCTAACAAGTGATAAAGGGAAGAAAATGAGGGAGAAGGAGACAGGGGTGGGGTCAGGTGGAGTGAATGGGGTGGGGAGATGGAAGCGGGAAGGAACGGTGGTGGGGTGATTGCAATTGTGAGTGTTTTTGGAGTTAAGGGTTTGCGATTAATCGAGGGTAAATGGGGACGCTGGAGTGAATTAACTAAAGTACCTTAAAGGGTTGAAGAAAGTAGGTGTGGGAAATGGCACAAATCCAAACCAACCATGTACTAACTGTACCAAGTGTACTTAGTATACCAAAAGTTGGTGCGTGGTACAAATATCTGATTTTGCTGGTATACTGTACCAATTTTGTAAATTTGGTTGGTATACAGTATGCATTTTTTACCTTAGTTGGTATACCACGTACCAACATTATTTAAAAAATAAATGTTAAAGTATGAATTATATGTTGGAATTTTGGTTTTGAAAAAGTGAGGTTTGACCGACTTTTGACCAATAATTCCATTGAGTTTCATTTTAGGAAAATGAAAATTAATTGCATATTTGTAATTTACGTTCGGAGTAGATTAGTGTGGTATATTTATTTTCTCAAAACCAATTTCAGGTGAATGAGAAATTAATGTCCAAAGTATGCAAGTTGAAGTGGGTATATGATGAGTTTATGGGATATGAAATGGTTATCCCACACTGCTTTATGAATGAAAGTAATGAGAGTATTTAAGTGGATTCATCCAGGAGGAGTCATCAAATGGTTTCCTCCTTGGGCCAACCAAGTGGACCATTGAGCCATCCATGTAAATAGTGGCCCAAGTGTGCTAATTTTGGACTAGCTCCAACTTGACACATGACCCACAAAGGGCGGAATGGGCAATTTAAGGCGCACTTTGCACTTCGCATCGGTCGCTAAGAGTTGTTGAGCCTTAAACTTTTGACGAAATTCAGCTCGATGGATGCGGATCTGGATCCATCGCTTGGGCATGGGTCATATCGGTTCGGGTGGATGGTTCAGGGCATGACTCGCTCCTGTTTGGAAAGGGTGGGTCGGTTGATCCAGCAAATCTGAGCCCTCCATCCAAGATCAAATCCAACGGCTAAGAACCACCAGGTGCCAAAGAAGCCTATTCCCAATAGGCACCATAACTCTTCATAAACTATATAAACCCCCCACCAGGTTGACATACCTCGCTCAGTCATTTCACTTGACACATAATTCACTCTCTCTTCACATTAGAATGAGAGAAGCACGTATTTAACTGAGTTAACCAACTCGGTTAAATATTTAACTGAATTATGGAATTCAGTCGCAGAATCGGGTGGAATTCTCACGGCATCTGTTAGAAGACAGAATCATCTTGTTGCATATGTCTTCATCAAAGTCTGGAAGTGTCACACACAGTTATGTTCGCCGAAATCGTTAATTTGAAGTGCTTCTATTAACGATTGTAAACTCGTTTCATCTTGAGAGAAGATTGCCACAGAACCGTTAGCACCAGTGCGGGGAAATATCTTCTTACGGAGATTGTGTCGAACACAAGACTCGACTTCATTTATTTTTCGGTTTGATTTAATTTCCGCATTTCTAGTTTATCCTATTTTCCTGCCACGTTAAATTTATTTTGGTTCATTTATTATATTTGTCATTCCGTTAAGTTCAAGAAAGCCTTTTATTATTGTTATAATTTTCCTAACATTATATACCAAGATGGTCGATTGGTTGAGATTCATATTTGATTTATAAACTTAGGACAATAATTTCCCTATTTCATGCAAATCATCCTAAAGTTTTCTCATAGCCCATGTAGTAAAATATTTACTAGATTGATTTTTTATATAATAAAATTGTAATGCGTGTTTATTTGTATCAATTATAAATGTAAAATTGAATTTTTTTTTTTATTATTTATTTATTTTTGTATTTGATGAAAAATGCATAAAATTGTTAACAAACATTTAATCTTTTTATTTTTTATTTTTTTGACATCACTTTAATTTACACTTAGTATAGTACCATGTGTTGTGGGTAAAATTTCAAGTTGTTCCCATCTTCATTCACCTTCAGGATTGCAACGTCTTAAGCAGCAAGTATATTTAACATTAATAATTATATCCTATTTTATTGATAATATTTGCAGGTGTTAATCACAAAAAGCACGTGTGGATAAACAATGAAAACAACCATCAACGGCATCATTGACCACGTCTCCACTCTTTGAAGATAGAAACCGGGATTATAGGAAAGTTAGTTATATCTTATGATTAGGACTCTTGTTTCTTCATTTTTTTTTATAAAAATTGATCCTTGGAGATACACAAACACACACTCACTATTATCAACTCTGTAATCCTCCATAGTTCTACAAGAAAATCAATACAAACATTTGGGAAGGAAGGTGCTCTTAATCACCTCCCGAGGTTTTGTGCCGGCGAGATCACTTTTTCTCAAGGGCTTTCCTCGTTACATCCTTGTGCAATCCTGATTATTTCAATTCTTTAGCATTAATTCCATTCGACCCTCCTTTATTTTGATCATCAATCTAGAATCCATTATATTGTTTTTATCTACCAAAACAGTTTGGCGCCCACCGAGGGGCACTTGGTTTTTTAATCTATCGAATTGTTACTGATTCAAGATGACTTCTCAACCCATGATCTCTGGCATTGGCAAGTCGACCAGTGGCATTAACACTTCATCTGGGGGCATCAGTCCTAAGACATCAACGATTGGCTCTGGTGTATTACCACCTCCTCCACCTTTGGGGGCAGGCAAGAAACAAGTATCTCCCAGTCCAGATTCTGAGCTTAAAAGTATGCTTATGCAGATGAAGCATCAGTTGGATCAACAGGGAAAAAGTACGTCCTTGATAGCCGAAGCTGTGGTGAAGATGCAGAAGGAGCAGCAGGTCTTGTCTGAGAGGGTGGATTCAGTATCTCCTATACGTCCCAGGATCCTCGAATTTGGCGGCGCTAGTTCATCAATCTTCAATGATTGGATCCCTATGAGTTCGGCAGCAAATGTGAAGACTACGCCTCCGAAGATGACGACATCTCCAATGATGACGACATCCGTTACTCCCGCCTTTTGTGACCTGACAGCAGAAGGAAACACATTCACATCACCTACGCTCAATGTCTTTGGGACACCTCAAAATGGCCCATCTTTACTAGTAGCACGATTGTTACATCTTCGGCTGACAGTACCCATCCATTTGGTAACTTTAATTTTGCAAATTCTTTTGATAATACTGCTCGTACTACTAATCCTTTTGCAGGTAACTATATAGCAAGTCAACTCAAAGAACTAAGAGATTTGGTTATGAATGTACCTGGTATCACTCCGCCCATCCAACAGGTCTCTTCAACATGTTACAACCAGTCACGCTTCATCCAAGCTATTGCACAAATTGACATCCCCAAAGGCTTCAACATCCCAACTATGAAGTTGTATGATGGAAGCAGCGATCCTGAGGAGCACATCGCCCATTATCAGGAGAAAATGGAGATCTTCAGAGTACCTCTGCAGTATAGGGAAGCTTGCCTATGCAAAAGGTTTGGCTCAACATTTGTCGGACCTGCATTGAAGTGGCTGATCCGTCAACCACCAGGATCTATTGGTTCGTTTGCCCAACTTGTCAACATGTTCAACAATCAGTTCTCCTATAGCAGATAGTTCGAGAAGCTCACTAGTGATCTTTACCGCATCGTACAACAACCTAATGAGGCTTTGAAAGACTACGTCAACCGATTCAACAAGGAAGTCTTGGAGATACCCAGTCTTGATATGGCCACGGCAACATAAGCATTTAGAATGGGCATGAAGAAAGATTCCCCGTTCTATGAAGAGTTGGTAATGAACCCCTGCAAGAAGATGGAAGATGTGCGCAACAGGGCTTTAAGATTCATCAAACTTGAGGAAGACAATGTACAACAATCAAAGGCCTCCGGGAAAGCTTCAACATATGACAATCCAGACAGGAAGATCGAGTCATCTCACCAGAGGCACCACAGATCCAGACCCTATCACAAAAATGATTCTGATAAGATCAATTCTGTGGAAGATAAAGATCAAGATGATACTCAATGTCCTAAAATAACTTATTATTGCTTTTCTGTTGATGTTGCAGGAACCTTGTGTGCAATGAACAATCTTGGGGACAAAGCAAGATGGCCCAGGAAGAATGACAAACCTTCAGGATGGAAGGACAAATCAAAGTGGTGTGCCTAGAAGATTTCGGACATCTTACTGAAGATTGCATCGCCTTGAGGAAAGAGTTGAGCTACTTGCTTTCTAAGGGCTATCTTAAAGAGCTCCTTAGTCACAGGAAGAACAAAGCATAGAACAAGGAAGCAGTCCCTGAGAGACCACCTTCTCCTCCACCGGTAACTAAGGTAATTAATATGATTAGTGGTGGTTCTGATATTTGTGGTACTTCTTATTCTGCAGCTAAGCGACATGCCAAGGATTCCAAGGATGAGAGACCTAGAAATCAAAAGAAGATCGTGAAGTCAAACTATCAAGATGTCATCACCTTCGAAGAAGAAGATCGGGAGAATGTTCTAGATCCTCATCATGATGCATTGGTCATTGCCCTACAGATTGCAAATTGTAAGGTGAGACGGATTCTGGTAGATGGGGCAGTTCAGTGAATATTCTCACAGTTGAAGCCTTGAAAGAGATGAACATCCCAATGGAGAATGTAGTTAAAAGAACATCAGTTCTTGTGGGCTTCAGTGGAGAAACCAAAGTACTCTGGGAGAAATTATGCTTCCAGTATATATTGAAGGTGTTAACTCTATGGAGCGGTTTTGTGTGATTGACTGTACAATGAGCTATAATGTGATATTGGGTAGACCTTGGATCCATGCAATGAAGGCAATGCCATCAACTTATCATCAGTGTGTGAAGATGCCTATACCTTGGGGAGTTGCTACAATCTTCAGTGATCAGCAGATGGCGAAGAATTGCTATATGACATCCATGAAGGCGTCGACATCTCCGAGGCAAGCATAGCAATTACAGAATAAAAAACGTCAAGTCTTGGAAGCAAGGGAGCACGATGTGAAAGAAGTATTATTGGATCCCTCTAATCCAGATTTGAAGGTGCTAAATGGCCAAGATGTACCAGCTGAATTTGAAGAAGAGTTAATGAAACTCTTAAAGGACCGAATCAAGAGATTCGCTTGGAAACATGAAGACATCACAGGGATTAGCAAAGATGTTATAACTTATAAGCTCAACATTGACCCATCCTTCAAACCAGTTCATCAGAAAAGGAGAAAGTTTGCTCAAGAGAGGAACCAGATCATCAAAGATAAAGTTGATAAGCTATTGAAAGCAAAGATGATTAGGGAAGCAGAGTATCTGAAGTGGTTAGCTAACGTCTTCGTTGTAGAAAAGAGGAATGGGAAGTGGAGAGTTTGTGTCGACTTCACGGACCTGAACAAGGCATGTCCTAAAGATCCCTTCCCTCTGCCGCACATAGACACCTTGGTTGATGCAACTTCAGGACATGAAATCTTGACATTCATGGATGCATCTTCAGGATTTCAGCAGATCCAGATGGAACCATCTGACCAAGAAGACATCGCCTTCATTACACCCTCAGGTATATATTGTTATATTGCTATGCCATTTAGACTAAGAAATGCAGGTGCAACACACCAGAAGATGGTTAATATGATGTTCAAAGATCAAATTGGGCACACCATGGAGGTATACATCGATGATATGGTGGTAAAGTCAAAGAAAGCCGATAACCATGTTCGAGATGTTACTCAAGTGTTTGACATCTTGGATGCATTCAGCATGAAGCTGAATCCAACAAAGTGCAATTTTGGTATGAAGTCTGGAAAGTTTCTGGGGTATATGGTGACATAGAGAGGCATATAAGCTATCCCGAAACAAATCAGAGCCATCATCAACTTGGCGTCACCACAAAGCGTTAAAGATGTTCAAAGGTTGACTGGTAAGGTGGCAGTACTCAACAGATTTATTTCAAAGTCTTCTAAAAGATGCAAGCCATTCTATGACATCTTGAAGAAGAATAGCAGATTTGAGTGGACACAGCAACATGAAAAATCTTTCCAATATCTTAAACAATACCTATCAACACCTCCATTATTGACCAAACCTGAAGAAGGCGAACCAATGTACGCGTACCTGGCCGTTTCAGAAACAGCAGTTAGTACAGTCTTGGTCAAGGAGCAAGATGGTAATCAACATCCCATTTATTATGTAAGTAAAACTCTTCTTGATGCGGAAACAAGGTACTCCCATCTTGAAAAGTTAATTTTAGCTTTAATTACTGCTTCGGTCAAGTTGAGACATTATTTTGAGACTCATGTTATATATATTCGTACTAACTATCCTATCAAGAATGTCATGAAAAAACCAGAGATGTCAGGTATGATGGAAAAATGGTCAGTACAGCTCAGCACTTATGATATCAAGTACGAACCAAGAACGGCAATAAAATCACAAGCTCTTGCAGATTTTGTGGCAGATTTCAGTCCGAATATGCAATCGGAAGTGGAAGTAGAGGTTCAACAACTTCAAGATGGTGACACTTGGCAGAGTGGACGCTATACACTGATGGGGCATCAAATATGAGAGGAACAAGTCTTGGAATTGTACTGAAATCGCCACAAGGGGACATTATACCACAGGCTATTAGTTGTGATTTCAAAGCTACCAATAATGAGGCAGAATATGAAGCCCTCATCGTGGGATTAACTGTGGCACTAGATCTTAACATCAAAGTCATCCAGGTATATTGTGATTCTTTATTATTAGTCAATCATTTTAACGGATCTTATGCAGCTAAGAACGCAAAGATGACGTCATACTTGGGAGTTGTGAAGATCTTATCTAGCAAATTTCAAGTTTTCAAGATTAAACAAATCCCCCAGGAAGAAAACTCACAGGCAGACGCTCTAGCCAACCTTGGATCTGCTTTCAAAATTTTGACTCATACCAACATACCCATCATCCACGTCAACATTCCGGCCATAGAAAGATTGGAGTTATTCTGTATAGATGATAACATCCAGGGAGCACAGGCTGAACCATCTTGGACCTCACCAATAGTCAAATATCTTAAAGATGGCACCATCCCACCACAGGAAAAGAATGCAAAAGCATTCAGGGTAAGAAATGCAAGATATTTGTTAATAGATAATGTTTTGTTCAGAAAATCTTTTGCAGGATCATACTTAAGATGTCTGGAGCCCGATCAAGCTGCATCGATATTGTTGGTCCCAAATGGCAACAAGGGTATGAAAAATAGCTAGAGGGGGGGTGAATAGCTGTTTTAAAAAAAAAATCGTACCCTTGATAAACTCAATTGCAAATGCGCACTTTATCAAGTAAGCGTTATGATATGTGCCTAAGTGAGTGAGCACAGCGGAATTTAGTAATGTAAATAGGCGCAAAGTATGATAAAGGGGGCGCACACACACTCTAAGTATTTTGGCTCAAAGTGGGTGAAATAAAAAACTAAGGCAAATGATATAACAAACACCACACAGTTTAATCAATCAATCTACAATGAATAAACAATCAAATAGTTAGATATGATATGAACTTGAAAGGAAATAGCAAGATAGTAAGAACGCGCTATTTGGAGAGGTTCGATCGGGAAAATGATCTACGTCCTCTACCAAGATGGTTAGTCTTGGATTTCTAATGGAGATCTTATATAATGAGAGAGTGTTACAAATTACAATCGTTTTGAGCTTATACACTAACTCAAGATCTATTTCTATGAAAGAACAAATCCTAGACAATAACCGATGTATCTCTAAAAGAAAGATCTAAGTGATCAAACTTAAAGAGGTGCGTGTGTGATTTTAGATTCAAGGCTCTTTAGATCTTTGAGATTGAGAGCACAAGAAAACTAAAGTGTTTTCGCTTGAGGATCTGGGCTAAGGATAAAGTTATGAAGATGTTCTTGAGAATTCTGGAAAAACAAAGGCAATCTTCAAATCTTCAACAAATGCTTGAGAGAGAAATTCTTAAAATTCTTAGCAACTTCAAATGGTTGAAGTTATGGGGTATTTATAGTAGAGCCCCAAAAACTAGCCGTTGGAAATCCTTGGTGAGTCAGAGAAAGGACGGATGTTCTGTCGCTCATTGAGTGGAGCACGTGTCCTTTTATAGCCGTTAGACACATAACACAAATATGACCGTTATGGACAGGTGTCCTTAGATGCGGGTGCATACGTGTTATTTAACCACCGTTGGATCATTGGCGTAGTTTGAATCTCCTCAAGTCTTCAAATCTTTCATTAAATCACTGAGTGAATAAATCACTATAAGGCGCGTGAGCTAAGAGAGGCGCGTTACACTTTGCGGGCGCATAAGAGGCGCAGGCGCACTTGTGAGGTGCGTAGCGCGGCGCGGCGCGTGAGAGAGGTGCTTGGGCGCATGGCGCAAGACTTGGCTCAAACTCGTGATTTTCTTGAATCTTGATCTTCTTGCCCTATTCCTAAGCCTATTCTATTACAATGGACAACCTAAAAATGAAGTATAAATACTTCTTACATGTGGGTCTAAAGTCCATGAAATAAAACTTAAGTGATGGATCAATCAAATCTAAACAATCCTATTACATTGAAACTGAGATATAAGTGGGCATACCCAATAGATATTAAAAGAACTTCATGAAGGCTTGTGTGGAAATCATTCTGGGGGCAGGAGTTTATACACCAAAGCACTTAGGATGGGATATTTTTGGCCTACCATGCATCAAGATGCAGCAGACTACTCCAAGAAGTTTGATTCTTGTCAAAGACATGGTGACATCTTGCACCAGCCAGCTGAGATGATGCATCCTACTCTCTCCCCTTGGCCCTCATGACTTGGGGAATGGACATTGTTGGGAAATTACCTAAAGCTCCTGGAGGAAAGGTGTTTTTATTGGCAATGACAGATTATTTTTCCAAATGGATTGAAGCTGGAGCTTATGTTCAAGTTCCTGATAAGGAGGTTATATCATTCATCAAGAAGAACATCTTTAGCAGGTTTGGTATACCTTCAGAGATAATAAGTGACAACGGCTCCCAATTTATTAGCAAGAAGACCCAAGATTTTCTTACAAGGTGGGGAGTCAAAATGGTGACATCTTCACCAGTGTACCCCCCAGGCAAATGGACAGGCTGAATCTAGTAACAAGATCATTATTTCAAACTTGAAAAAGAGGTTAGACCAGAAAAAGGGAAGATGGGTTGAAGAATTGCCTTTCATTTTGTGGGATGATAGAACAACGCCCAAGAATGCAATGTGCAGACTCCTTATTCTCTAGTTTTTGGGTCAGAAGCGGTCATTCCTGCTAAAGTCGTCGTCCCCTCGGCAAGATATGGATTACTAACTCCTGAGCAAAATAGCATTATCTTGGCGCAAGATCTTGATACCATTGATGAATTGAGGGATATGGCAAAAGTCAGGATGACAGCATACCAGCAAAGGATTGCAAGATCTTACAACAAGAATGTCAGATTAAGAAAGTTCCAGGTTGGTGACTTGGTACTAAGAAAGGTCCACCAGAACATAAGAGAGCTCAATGCTGGCAAGTTGACACCAAAATGGGAAGGACCTTACTTAATAGATGCAGATGCAGGAAAGGGAGCATATTGGTTATCAACCTTGGAAGGCGTGAGGATCCCTAGATCATGGAATGCTATCCATCTTAAAGCATACTTCATGTAAGTAGTAAATTTACATTTTCATTCAAGAATAACAGGTACATTTTTAATTTATGTCATTTCAATAAAGTATTTCTATATTAGTTTATTTTCATGGAATCATTACTGACTTAAGCATCGGAGGGGTGTTAGCTAAGCTAACACCCAATCCTAATATGTTTCTGTCTTGCAAGGAAACTTAGGACGATCACTCTGAAATACATATCTTTTGATGATAATAAACAAAGATGTTAACATCTTAAAAAGTTGTTAACATCTTAAGGTAATGATTCAGGTATGATTTTTACTCAATCTTATTGTCTTTCTTTTTATTTCAATAAAATTATTTATGCAAAGTTTATTCTTATTAATAAAGACGACATCATTCAAAGATGTTGGATTATTAACATATTTTAGTTTTGCAAGAAAGTAGCACTTGTTTTTTTAAGATTTCAAGAAGATGACATATTGAGATTGGCCATCTCATCTTAAGATCAAGGTACTTAACCCCTTCAAAGGTTTAAAGAAATTTACTTTCGTTTCAAATTAAGGTTGATACACCTTCGCCTGGAGTACAAAATTTCAATAATGGCTAAGGTGAGGAATGGGCACGTATGTTTATATGTACGCACCCCCCATTTCCACTTAACTAAATACTCCCTCCGCCCCTATTTACCTTACAAAAATTGCCATTTTGGGTGTCCCTATTTACATTACAAAATCCCAAAAAGGAAACTTTTAAACATTTTTTAAATAGTGAGACACACTTGTCATACTCACAACAACTATCCACTTATTTTTCTCTACCCACTTTCTCTCTCCCACTTAACTATCTACACTCACAACACATCAACTTTACAATCATTTTCTTAATTTTTGTGCAAAGCCTCATTTTTGTAAGGTAAATAGGGACGGAGGGAGTATTAAACACACGATATTTTTTCAATTGGTTATGGCATACTCATGTCATCAAACAAAATAGAGAAAAGGTGTTACAACATACTCAAGATTGGTACAACAGAATTTAGTGAAAGTCCTAACATCTTTCATTACCAAAGAAAAACCAAGTTTCAAAAAAATACCAAGTATTGACTTACAAGATTTCGGGACGCAGCCCATCAAAACCAAATATTGTTCAAAACCAACATTGTTCAAAACCAAACAAACTTACCCTCAAGCATCCACCTTCTCTTGGCCATCCTCACATTTCTGGTCTTCATTCACGAGCAACATAACATTTGATGATACTTCACCAACATCAATGGCTTCACCATTCAACCTCTTCAGGATGTTCTTCTCCCTCTCTAGATCCCAAGTTTCATGCTTGCCTTCCTGGAATTCTTGGATCATCCTGATCTTGATTTCTACCATCCTCTTGGCCGCAGACTTGGTGAGAGCGGTCCTCATCTCCTCCATTTCTTGAAGGTTAGCATCTTGGATAGATACAATTATTTGCTTTAAATCAGCAATTTCCCCGACCTGGTCAGCCATTTTCTTCTCAAAAACTTCTTTTTCTTTCTCCCAACTTGCTTTGTCGTCTCTAGCATCCTTTTTTACGGGGGTCACTGATGGAGAAAATCTCCCTCTAATTAAATTACCTAGGAAGTGTACTAGTTACCGTGTAGTAGTATGCACAAGCAAGGGTCGTGATGATGCCAAAATCTGGTTGGATCAGCCTTCGTCTAGCGGTTCGGATAATCCCAGCGACAGTTCTTAATGGCCGGAGCTACACACAAAACAAACGTAAACTACACCGGGGCTTCACCGGCGAAGGCCCTCTGGTGTGAGAATAAGGACACGGTTTTGTGTGATAACACAAGAGAAATCAATTGACCAGAATGGAGCCAAAGAATTTCGTTACCTTTTTTCTGTTGTAGAGGACCTGTTTTTTATAGGCAAGGATGAAAGAGTCCTGAATTGTTAGAGAAGTCAGGGAACCGGTGATGCAATGGGATTCATGCTCCTTAGAGATAAGGTTCCTGATTAGGATGAGTGTAATTCCCGCTTAAATGAATAGGAATCTCCTTGCTCGGATAAGGATCCATGCATTCTGAGTTGTAGTCTAACTCTAAAGGAGGACTCCTGATAGGAGTGGATCTATAGAAAGTCGGCTCGCTTGACTATGTCGACCGTGTCACAAAGGCCGATCGGTGTGGAGCGCTTGATAACCATCTCGACATGAGCGATATGCATCTCGGCCCAGGCAAGGTCTTCTTGCTCGACACTATGATGTTGGCCCATTGGAGAATTGGTTGTTTGTGATGTATGGACCCTTATGATGTATGGGCCCAAAGGCCTTGGTACCCAATAACCACGTTGGGTCATGTCGTTCAGTGGCCCCGAGTTTCTATCTCGGCATGGCGAGTAGAAATTGTTGGGCATTTAATTTATGATTGATTGATGTGACAGTTGTAGCCGCCAAAATCCTCACTTGCCTTGATTTGCTGACGCCAATAGGATTTAATGCCAGTTGAATCATTGTTCTTCTTGGAATGGGGGAAACCTCTAGTTGGATTCCAACTATGAGTAACATTAATTACCCTTCAATTAACTCCTTCTTCAGTAGTATAAATAGAGGATCAACCCTTTAATTTTTCACACTATCATCACCTTCTTCTCTTCTTCCAAGCTTCATCCATGGAAAAAGGAGATTACGATAATGCTTTCCCAGAGGAATATGATTCCTCGGAAAATGCGGAGAACCCACCCATCCCGAATGATCAAGAATCTGATAACGACTCCTCACTTCCCCATGATGATCACTGTCAGGATGATGAAGACTCGGATGACAGTAATCGTGAATGGGAAGAGCCCTGCTTCGAAGGTAGTGATGAAGATTCAAGTGATGATAAGGACAGCAGTTCCAGTGAGGTAGATGAAGAGGACGAAGAAGAAGAAAGAGATTCCAAAGCTTTTCGGGAAGAGATGAAGTGGTATCGAGAGAACCAGAATAAATAGTTTCATGTTGATCCAGTGATAGTAGTAACCCTTTTCTTTTTTTTTTCTTTTTTTTTTTTGTGAATGAATATACAGGCCAGCCCTCCGGCCCATTGTGGAGGGCGTGCTTGACTGATTTTAATGAGATCCTTTTGCCTCTTGTTTCAAACTTGTTGAATTCTGCGCTTGTGTTTGTCTGAACCACCCTAGTTGTATGATTTTTGAAGCAAAATACCTTGAATTTTGTAGGCAAAGTATTCGTCTTGGTAACATGTCGGCATGTTGATGTCGTCATGATTTCGTCCACCATTCATGCATGTACCTCGTCTTTTGGCAGCATGAGTCGGCTTCATCTAGGCCCTTCCCTGCCGGCCAACCATACGTGGTCGTTTGAGTAACAATTTGGGAAACGAGGTGGAGATCTCATCCTTTTCCCACCGACTATATCGGTCTGATACTGTTGGCAAATAGTCTGCTCCTTATAGGATATTGTCATGCCGATGTCGCCGGCTAAAACATGTCGGCTTAAGAATGTTAGCTGGCGTATGCTGACCTCGTCACGGTTTATCTAGATAATATAAACCGGGGTTATTATGCCACGTGTTGTGTTGCTGTTTGCAAGTACAGGTATCATAGCGTGTGTCAGTAAATGACGTCAGCAATCTTTCCCCATTAATTCAAATGGTGGGAGTGGTGTCAGAATTGACGGGTCCATCGTGTCCCATTAAATGTGGGATGTGAGGGGTTTATGAAAGCACGTGCAACTCACGGACTTCAGGTCAAGTCCGGGTCGAATCTGGGTATTATCCATGTACCCGAAATATATAAGTGCTAAATGTCCTTTTGAATTTCACTCTCCCTCAATCTTCTTCTCATAAATTCCGACAGTGCTGCCGGCGAAACCCAACAGTCCGCCATTTTCATCCGTGATTTCGCCATTCTGCTCCGATCGTCTTTGATTTTATCGTCATTCAATTCGATTTCTCCGATCATTCTTCCAAATAAGGTACCTTTTCTGCTCTTCTCAACTCCTTTGTCTTTTCTTCCCTAGTTTTTCATTAAAATGCCTCTGAATATTACGCCGTCTTCTTTACTGGGTTTCCACAAGGTTACTCTTAGAGTGTATAAGAGATCCGACGGTCCATGGTTTTTGGTAGCTTTAAGTAAAATTGAAGAGGCTATGGCCTTCTATAGCTCCTTTAGGGGTAAGGTCGATTGGCCGGTAAATAGCCATCAGTTCGACCGTTTAGACAGGGCAAACCCTAGTCTAGCAGTTTTTTCTTCCCTCGACCAATTTTTGGATCATGTTCGTGTTAATTACACATTGCTGGATGACGAGGTGTTTTCCTTGGCACATGCGGAAGGTACGGGGGGAGTAGCCGTGTCTCCTGTTCAGGTTCCCGATGCTAACTCCCTTTTTTCCTCTGCAGATATGTCTGAGGAGAGCATGTCCGAAAGAATTGTGGATCGATTTGATTCCAACGTTCCCCAAGGCAGGCGGGGTCGACATCGGTCATCTCGTCAAGGTAAAGCCACTGCATCTGGCAAGCGGAGGTAGCCCAAGGCAGGGAACGACATGATCGAATGCCTTCATAATGAGTATCGCATTTCAAGGGACGACTATGAGCTAAGATACGAACGGGCTTCAACCTTAGAGACCAGCGAGGAGAGGTCTTTCTTCTATCTAAACCACGTCGAAATGGCTTTCTTCTTTAAACAGTTTGAGCTGGGCCTCCGTCTTCCACTTGATCCTTTCATTTCTGAATTCCTAAAAGACTGGCGAGCGGCCCCCGCCATGTTAGGAGCTAATGCCGTGAGGTACTTGACTTCATACATCGTTTTATGTCGTAGTCTAGGCTTTGAGCCCTGCCCTTGGACCTTCTATCAACTTTTCGAAGGGAGCTTTAATGAGAAGACCTACGTCATAACTCTCCGAAGCAAACAGAGGTGCCCCAAAATTATCACCCCCATATCTTCATCTGTAAGTAAAGTCTCGGGGTGGAACAATCATGTCATCAAGGTTGAAAGCCGCCTTGGTTGGGAATTTTTGGTCCCTAAGTGCAAACCCCGGGCACCTGCCACTTGTTATAAGGCTCCGTGGAGCGATGCCTTGCTGCAGAGATTGACTGAGTTCGCCTCGGTTCAACAGATGAAATGGGCGGCCTTGGAGCATAATCAGGCTTACTATGTGCAAGCGGGGATCATGGCGGGCCCCTAGAATGGAGTGGAGGTGATGGTGCCTGTCAGTAGGGGGTGTAGGTTTCCTGATTGGGTCGTGCATCCGGGGTTTGTTTTTTATAAAGACTGCGTAGTTTGTAAGACTCAGAACAAGAGGTGTCTGAAAATCAAGGGGATTGTTGGATGTATATTCTCTATCTTTAGTCTGTTCATCTTCCATCTTTCATCCTTCATTCATACGAGCTTTGACCTGGGTTTTTGTTTTTTGCAGATTTAACAATGGAGGAGGAAAGCGAGCTGGATGAGATGTACGCTATAGATCCCAACAAGTTGCTGAAGAAGAAGAGGATAAAGTCCAAGGTCTCCGGTCGCATTAAGAGACATGCCGACATGGTGTCTCAGCAGGAGGTATTGCAAGGAAAAGAGGTCGACCCCCTCCCTACCAGTGATGTCGGCGGGGTCAACTCCCAAGCAGGAGGTGATGCCGATGTTGAAACGCCTGCCGGGGATGTTGACCGAAGCCAGGCCGATGATCGCCTATATCGGCTTTCCGATCCCGGCTCATTATGGTCCAGCCCCAAAGAGGCATAACGGACTAAACAATGACGAGATCATCGACGTAATTAAACAACGACCAAGACAAACGCGGGTTTTATACCAATATATTAATATACAAACAAAGATAGTGTTTACGTCCCCCCATACAAACATCTGGCCCGAGGCATATAAATACTTAAGAAAACATGAAAAGTAAATCGTCTTCACCACACAGCGGCTTACAAAGCAAAAATAAATTGTTTCAGTCAAAAACCGGCTACACACAAGATTGCAATGTATCTGGTTAACAAGTCTTTCAGGCAAACTTACCAACGGGAGGAAATCATGGCTCTGGCTCTTCATCGTCTTCCTTCTCACCCAGACTCAGCTCTTCACGAAAACGTTCTACAAGAGCATGGAAGTTATTTGGGTCCTCTAGGGGAGCAGTCCATGTAGCCCTGTTGTTCTTTCTATCATCCTGGGCTATCAACTTCAAGGATTGAGCAGAATATGGGACCAAGGAATGAGCGGCGCGAGCTTCAACACTGTAGGCGTCACTAAGGAGAAAACGAGCCCATTTCTCCAGTGGCACGTCGACATCAGGATCAATTTGGGATTGGCGAACGGCGTGTGAGCCATCAATATAAGTAGAAGTGACCTGTTCAGCTATGATCTTTGGCATCTCATTTCTCTTGAACAACGCCACCGCCATCCTCTCATTTGCCGGGATGCTCTCTTCTAGTTGATTATACCGAGCTTCACCAGCTTCCTTCTTCTTGGACAACAGCTCGGCTCTCTCTTTCACCTGGTAAATCTCCCCCTTCAGCTTGCTGATCTCGGCATTAAGAGATTCACTCTCCTTCAAAGTGGCATCCAAGATCCCATTCTTCTCCGCGAGGAGGGCTTGAGCTTCATCCTTATATCTATTAGCCAATTGGACTGCTCGGCCGGTGTTATCTCGAGCGTGAACCTCCTTAGTCACCAGCTCGTCCCTCTCCTTGGTAACCTCGGACCACTGCCTGGCCTCATATTCGGCAATAGTGGCAAGCTACATGAAAGAAACACTCAATAAATGATATGATTGGGCTAAATTAAACGGGCAAAATTAAGACTACCTCAGAGATTATGAGGCCTTTTCGGTCGGCCAAATGACCACAAGTGTGGGGAGTAGAAGACATGGCATTCAAAAAGTCAGAATCAAGGGCTCGACTCAAAACCGATCGGCCCAAGCGCATCATTGGCCCAGATCTGGCAGTTAGCTCCAGCTTCCGCAAAGGGGTAAAATTGGAAAATTCTCGACACAAAGCATCAATCTCTTCAGGAGACAAGGTTGAGGCAGGAGGATCTACCGACTGGCGCTTGGAAGGCGGCTCGTCAGGAGTTTCACCTGTCATGTCTCGGCTTCTCTTTTGACGAGGCGTCCCACTAGCTTCGACATCGTCATCATCGGCCTGGCTTCGGTCAACATCCCCGGCAGGCGTTTCAACATCGGCATCACTTCCTGCTTGGGAGTTAACCCCGCCAACATCACTGGTAGGGAGGGGGCCGACCTCTTTTCCTTGCAATACCTCTTACCGAGACACCATGTCGGCATGTCTCTTAATGCGACCGGAGACCTTGGACTTTATCCTCTTCTTCTTCAGCAACTTGTTGGGATCCATAGCATACATCTCATCCAGCTCGGTTTCCTCCTCCATTGTTAAATCTGAAAAAAAACAAAAACCCAGGTGAAACAATTTATTTTTGCTTTGTAAGCCGCTGTGTGGTGAAGACGATTTACTTTTCATGTTTTCTTAAGTATTTATATGCCTCGGGCCAGATGTTTGTCTGGGGGGATGTAAACACTATCTTTGTTAGTATATTAATATATTGGTATAAAACCCTCGTTTGTCTTGGCCGTTGTTTAATTACGTCGATGATCTCGTCATTGTTTAGTCCGTCATGCCTCTTTGGGGCTGGACCGTAATGAGCTGGGATCGGAAAGCCGACATAGGCTTATATGTTCAGGCCGAGGTGGTCTACCGTTGAGCTCTGACGAACATCTAGTGCTCGGTTTTGATACGCGAGAGAACTAGCATTCGAGATTAGTTTCAAATCGTAGGGAGTTTACTATCCAAATTTGAGTCTAACCGTTAGGACCAGCTCAAGTCGTCTTATGTGCTAGTTGTTAGAACTAGACTTTAGAAGTTATGCATAAGTGTGCTCGTCAACTTCGTTAGGGTGCGAGTTATTGAAACTAGGCTTTAGAAGTCATGCTTTAAGTGTGCTCATCGACTTCGTTAGGTAATCTCGGCATTGTAAATAACGTTAAGACCGTGTTATGTACTGTAATCAAAGCTTGATGTAAATAAAATAAATGAAATTTTATTGATGAAATCAAACTAAGAAACAACTAGATATCAACTATAGAATCTAAGACCGAAAATATGATAAAAAGAATAAATAACTAACCGAGGTGCTACTGATAGTACTTTCTCAAGTGCTCGGAATGCTATGGGTGTTTAAGCTCTTTTCCTTCCAGATTTTTGAGCATGTAGGTCCCTTCCCGTATAATGTGGGTGATGATGTAAGGGCCTTCCCAGTTTGGCGAGAGCTTATTCTGTTATGCCTTCAAGTGTGTCGACTCATTTTTTCTGAGTACCCAGTCACCGACTTCAAAGGTTCTCTTTTTCACTTTGCTGTCATGGTAGGCCTTGGTTCTTTGCTTGTAATTGATCATTCTGAGTTGGGAAGCTAGCCTTTTTTCATCGACTAGGTCCAGGTCCAGTAGTCGGTTGTATTCATTAGCGAACTCGTCATAGTTGGTTACTCTGAAAGTCGGCAAGGCCATCTCGGCTGGTGCCATTGCTTCTGAACCATAAGTCATAGCAAAGGGTGTCTCCCCAGTTGGCCCCCGAATGGTTGTACGGACGGCCCATAAAGCTAGGGGGAGTTCGTCCAGCCACTTTCCTTTACTGCCTTCTAAGTTCTTGGTGAGTGCTCTTAAGACAAGTTTGTTGGCGGCCTCGACTTGTCCATTGCCTTGAGGGTGGCTGACTGACGACTTCTTGTGCTTGACTCCCAACCTATTCATCTCCTCGGTGAAAGCATTAGAGAATTGTAGGCCGTTGTCTGTCACTATAGTGTGGGGCACGCCAAACCAACACCATATGTAATCATGGATAAAATTGATGGCGTTCTCTTCAGTGATCTTTGCTAGTGGTTTTGCCTCTACCCACTTGGTGAAGTAATCGACTGCCACAATTACATATTTGTTGCTCCCCTTGGCTAATGGGAACGGTCCAATGATGTCGACTCCCCATATGTCGAATGGCCATGTCGGTATGACCAAGCTTTGCTCTACGGCAGGTATTTTGGGTAAGTCGGAGTAGCGTTGACATTTGTCACACTTCTTTACATAGGCTTGGGCATCCTCCCTTATATTTGGCCAACAATATCCAAGTGTGATGATCTTGTCGGCAAGGGTTCTGGCCCCCGGGTGTCCCCCACAGACTCCCCCATGTACTTCGGCGAGGAGTTTCTCGGTGCTTTTTGGCGCAACACATCTAAGGAGAGGTCTGGAGAATGACCTTCTGTACAGGATGCCGTTCCAGACTATGTATCTTGCCGTCTTCTTTTTGATCGACTTGGCCTCTAACTCATCTTCAGGAAGCTTTCCCTTCTCCAAGTAGTCTTTGTAGTTGTCGATCCATGTCCTTTCCTCGTCATCCAGGAGCAAGATCTCCAGTCTTTCATAAGCAGGCTGGTCGGCATAAATGATTAGGGGATACGAGTCTTTAGCTGTTGCCATCTTTGAAAGCAGGTCGGCTTCCAGGTTGTATTCTCTACCAACTTGCCGTATATCCTAGAACTCAAATTTCTTGGTTAGGTTTAGGACGAGATCTTTGTACTTGGTCAGCATGTGGTTTTCGGTGTTGTATTCCCCTTTAACTTGATTCACCACCAGTTGGGAGTCGCTGTATGCCACCAATCTCGTTGCACCAAAGAACTTGGATCTTTCTAGTCCCAGGATTAGGGCTTCATATTCAGCTTGATTATTTGAGGCAGGGAACTTGAACCTGATAAAATCACGTGCAACATGCTCGCCGGCGGGGCTAGTCAAGTATACTCTGGCGCCGCTTCTACCTTGGGTAGTTGACCCGTCGGTGTATAGGACCTAACAGTTGGGAGGTAACTCTTCCAAGGGCTCTCTATCCATAGGGAACTTCCTATTTCGGGTGGTCGGCGTATGTTCATTTGTGAAGGCGGTCTCGACTAGGAAGTCGACAAGAGGTTGGGCCAGAAGAGTATTCCTCGGCTTGTAGGTTATGTCGAATTCGGTCAGTTCGATCGACCAGTTAAGTAGGCGTCCTGAGCTATCCATTTTGTGAAGTATTTTTCTAAGAGGAGCGTCGGTGTAAACCGTGATTGGATGAGCCGAGAAGTAGGCTCGTAGTTTTCTGGCCGCAATTACCAAGGCATAAGCAATTTTCTCGTCATTGAAGTACCTTCTCTCGGTGTCTGACAGCGCCTTGCTGACGTAGTAGACCGGCTTCTGGATGCCGCCTTCTTCTCTAATGAGTACAGCTGCTACAGCTCGGTCGGTCGCTGCTAAGAAGACGTACAATGTCTCTCCCATAACCGGGCTACTGAGTAGAGGTGGAGAGCCGAGGTAGTCTTTCAGTTGCTGGAACGAGGTCGAGCACTCAGGCGTCCAAGCAAAATCCTTCGTTCCCTTCAAGGCTTTGAAAAAGGGGAGGGATTTCTCTGCCGATTTGTCAATAAACCTACCGAGTGCCGCTACTCTCCCGTTCAACCTTTGAACCTCTTTGATAGAAATCGGCTCCCTCATGTCAATCAAGGCTTGAATCTTTTCTGGATTAGCCTCGATGCCTCGCTGAGAAACCATGAAACCTAGAAACTTGCCCGCGGTAACCCCGAAGACGCACTTGCTAGGGTTGAGCTTCATATCATTAGCTTTCAAGTTGACAATGGTCTCTTTCAGATCTGGTACATGGCTGCCGATCTTGGTCTTGATCACCATGTCATCAATGTAGGCCTCTATATTCCGACCTATCTGAGATTTGAAGACCTTGTTCACCATCCTCTGATACGTGGCTCCTGCATTCTTTAGGCCGAAAGGCATCATGATGTAACAGTATATGCCGCCTGCAGCTTGAAAAGCCGTCCTCTCTGTGTCGTCTTCGGCCATTCTGACTTGGTGATAG
The DNA here is from genome assembly GCA_026119855.1 of Campanula takesimana. Classification (NCBI taxonomy): domain Eukaryota; kingdom Viridiplantae; phylum Streptophyta; class Magnoliopsida; order Asterales; family Campanulaceae; genus Campanula; species Campanula takesimana. Next base: position 964,749 of record JAOWBW010000397.1, on the reverse strand, counting down.
CCGGAGTAGGCGTCCAAGAAACTGAGTATTTGATGGCCGGCAATAGAATCTACGAGCTTGTCAATCCTGGGGAGGGGATAGCTATCTTTGGGACAGGCCTTGTTCAGGTCCGTAAAGTCCACGCACATCCTCCACTTGCCATTGTGTTTCTTTACCATGACGACGTTGGCAAGCCACTTGGGGTATATTGCTTCTCTTATGATGCCGGCTTTGAGGAGTTTGTCAACCTCGGTCCCAATTGCTTTTTCCTTGTCGGTAGAGAAGACTCGTCTCGTCTGCTTGATCGGTTTGAAGAACTTGTCGACTTCCAGTCTGTGGAGAGCGACGGCTTCCTTTATTCCCACCATGTCATCTACTTTCCAGGCAAATACATCCAAGTTGTTTTGGAGTAGGGAGATGAGCTCTTCTCGTTCTTGTTGGGAGAGTTTCTTCCCAATCTTGATTTTCTGATCTGGATAGTCTGGGTTGATGACGACCTCATCTAATTGATCCACAGGTTTAAGTTCGGGGCCGTCTCTGAACTCTAGGGTCTCGATAATGATTTGCTTGACCTTCTCCTTGTCCTCCCCTTCCAAACTTAGGTTTTCCATGTCTAACAGCTTCTCGATCTCGGTTTCCATGTCAGTCGGCTGTGTGGCCCCCAAGCTTGGGACGATGGCGAGAGCCAAGTTACTCGGCTCGTCCTAAGTTGTGTTCATCGAGATGCAGCCGAAGCCGTCTAAGCCATAAGTAACCTCGGCCTTAGTTGGGACGTCGTTGTCAGGAATAACCCACTCTTCAGGTTCATCGTCAACAACCGCCAATATAACGCCGATATGTGGCGTCGAGGTTGTAACCGTGGTTGATTTTGAAACCGTGATTCTTTTATCTGGAGTATCAATCTCCATCTTGGCCTTTGCTTTCCTGGACTTCATCACATGTTCCAAAAAATCTCTAGGCGAGCCTGAGACACACCCAATTCCAGTCGGGGTGGGGAACTTCACCCTTTGGTGGGGGAGGGAGGCAACCAGACCCAACTTTCCTTGACTGGATGCACCTAGGATAGCATGGTAATCACTGTCCAGATCCATGACTATGAAGGTGACCGTGGCCGAGGTTTTGTAGGGATGAGTGCCGACTTCCAAGAGTAAGTCGACGGTTCCTTTGGCATCGGCCTTATGATTAGTGAACCCTTCTAGCCTTCCATTATATGGGGTCATCATTGTATCAGGAAGTTCCATCTCTTTAAAAGTGCGATAGTATAGCACATCCTTGGCCGCTCCGGAGTCTATGAGGAGCCTGTCTGACTCGCAATTATCAATGCGACCTGTGATGACCAATGGTTGTTCTCTCATCGCACGGTTTCCCGCCAACTCATTCGGAGTAAAACTAATCACGTCCTCCCTCTCATGGATCCAAGGAGGGATGTGGAAGACTTTACTTAGCTCGTAAATCTGCTCCTTGAGTTTCTTGTTTGATGGAATTTCCTCTCTGATCACGCCTATCAACCTGGACCGAGGTGGCCTGTCTACATGGTCATTGTTTTTGTCTTCTTCCCTTAGGCATTTATTGTCCTTGGCCATGAACTGATTGATCTTGCCTTGATCGGCCCATTTCTGTAGAATCTTCTTCAGAGCAAAACAGTTCTCGGTGTCGTGGCCGTTATCTCTGTGATAGGAGCAATACTTTGTGGTATCCCTCGGGTATTTCGGGTTGTCTTTTAGAGGCTTGGGGTTGGGGAGATCCACCAGATTTATGATCTCAGAGATCGGTTTATTGAATGTGGTGAATGTCTCGGTCCCCCTGGTCCTGTTCTTTCCTTTGCCGTTTCCCCCGTTGTTCCCCTCGGACGAGTTCCCGTTATGCGACTTGTCATGATCTCGGTCCCATTCCTTATGACCATATAACGTCTTTTTCTTCTCCTCGGCAATGGCTATGGCGTAAGCAACGTGGTACAAGTTGGCTTTTGTGAGGGGCTCTCTGACCGACAGTTCATAAGTTAACTGCTCTGACCTGTGACCATTCGTGAAGCATACAATGATCTCTCTGTCGGTCAGGCGTTCTTCTATTGAGTCGGCAAGGTCCCTAAACCGGTTGTAGAAGCTTAGGGTCGACTCGTTTTTGCTCTGGACCATGTTGGCTAGGTCAGACAATCTTTTCTTCCTCGCCCCAGCGGTAGCAAAATATTCCAAAAATTGTGATTTCAACTTGGCAAAAGAATTGATGCTGCTTTTCTCAAGGTCCATGAACCAGGACCGAGCTGCCTTTGTTAAGGTGCTTGCAAAGGCCTTACATAGTACGTCGTCCTGATTGGACACTAGGGCCATGGTGGCCTCAAAGGCTTGGACGTGATCCAAAGCATCGGCGTTTCCGGAGTATTTGTCTAGGTGTGGAAGCTTTTACTGTGGATTAGGTGGTGCATCCTTAATCCTCTGCGCGAAAGGGCGCATAGCATCGTAGTCATTATTGGGTCTCCTGTACCCCTGATTCATCATCTCAATGTTGTCGAGCCTTTCTCTAAGGTCGATAATGTCCCTTGTGCTGAATGCCGAGGTGTGACTGGAACTGACTATGCTTTGGTCTCGGCGTCTCCTTTCACCTTGGTTTGGTTCGAGACGATGCCTTGAAGGAGTACGGAGAGGTGGAGTGTGTCGGGGTGGATCCTGCCGGGGTGGTGTGCGCCGTGGTGGATCCTGCCTGGGAAGTGAATGAAGTCGGGCGTCCCCACGACGTCTTTCCTCTATAATTTCCACTCCTGGGGATTCATCTTCTTGTTCTCCCCGGCGGCGATTAATGTGGTCTCTCAGGTCCCCATCGATATTGAGTCTTCCTAGCCGTCCGTCTTGGCGACTTGCACGGCTCCTGGGAGGCGCATCCCGTCTACGATTTTGTAGGGGCTCCCTTCTGCTTGCTCTGTCATCCAGATTTGTCCCCCTCGTTCCAGACGACTGGAGCAGGTTAGCCAAGGAGTTTTCGGGGTCAAGTTCTAACAGAGCCCGCTGTGCGTCGGCCAGCTGTTGGAGTGTTTGAACATTCTGTTGAAGCAATGTTCTCTTGTCCAATGGCAGCGACTGTGATGGTCCTGCTCCATTATTTCGGGATCCTGTCCGTCGGCGGCGCCCATATTGGTTAACAACATAGGGGGCTGGCCCCTTTGAACGGGTATGCATTCCTCCCCCTTGTGCAGGTGCTGTAGGTGGGAGCCTCTGATTTTGTGCAGCAGCGTTCATGTTTTCGGAGGGCAGTGCATCTCTTGCAGTTTCTTTTGAAGGGCTGGATTCTCGCCCGTCAACCAATTCTCCGGCCATGGTCTGGAATTATCTGGCTAAAGAACTGACCAATCGAGTTCCCGGCAATGGAACCAAACTGATGATGCCAAAATCTGGTTGGATCAGCCTTCGTCTAGCGGTTCGGATAATCCCAACGACAGTTCTTGATGGCCGGAGCTACACACACGAAACAAACGTAAACTACACCGGGGCTTCACCGGCGAAGGCCCTCCGGTGTGAGAATAAGGACACGGTTTTATGTGATAACACAAGAGAAATCAATTGACCAGAATGGAGCCAAAGAATTTCGTTACCTTTTTTCTGTTGTAGAGGACCTGTTTTTTATAGGCAAGGATGAAAGAGTCCTGACTTGTTAGAGAAGTCAGGGAACCGGTGATGCAATGGGACTCATGCTCCTTAGAGATAAGGTTCCTGATTAGGATGAGTGTAATTCCCGCTTAAATGAATAGGAATCTCCTTGCTCGGATAAGGATCCATGCATTCTGAGTTGTAGTCTAACTCTCAAGGAGGACTCCTGATAGGAGTGGATCTGTAGAAAGTCGGCTCGCTTGACTATGTCGACCGTGTCACAAAGGCCGGTCGGTGTGGAGCGCTTGATAACCATCTCGACATGAGCGATATGCATCTCGGCCCAGGCAAGGTCTTCCTGCTCGGTACTATGATGTTGGCCCATTGGAGAATGGGCTGTTTGTGATGTATGGACCCTTATGGTGTATGGGCCCAAAGGCCTTGGTACCCAATGACCACGTTGGGTCATGTCGTTCAGGTCGAATCCACAGAGACTAGATTGGAAAACAAGAATGTAAATTAAAACAGAAAAATAAAATGGGGTTTTGGTTTTTTATTTATAACTACTAAAGCAATAACTAAAATTAAACTAATAAAACAAATAAAATCAAGATTAACGAATAGATTCACAAATTGGATTCACAAATACTTTCACTCTATGCTATGCTCCTACTGACAAAATCAATCTCATTCTTGGGTTCGTTCACAAAAGTAAGAATTGGGACGGTTCGGTCGCCGGATTGCAATTCTATAGCTCTTTTTATGAAATACCTTCTATTACGGCAGTATAACAAGCGAAGAACGCGTTAAGAATTTAAGAACATATGAACCTACACTATTATGATTTCTATTACGGCCTCAATCAAGTGTAATTATCAAAATAGTGGTCAACGTATCAATGTCCGAGTTACCGCAACAATAGATACCCTAAAATTCTAAAGCCAATTTATATCTTAACATATAATTGAAACTAAAGAATTTAGCATGAAAAATATTTTGATAAACAAGAATAATAAAGAATGGAATAATTAAATCTATAGCATAGAGATCAAGTATTGTTACTACCAATTCATGAATCTAATTATTTAACTACTAATAATAATAAAATCAAGAACAAGAAATAAATTAAAGAACATCAAAACCTTAATTAATTGATGAATCCTTGATTACAATCCTTGAATCTTGACTAAAAGTATGTATAAAGTATGAATCAAATAAATTTGATGGAGTTTTATATTTATACTAGGGCTAAGGAGGTGTAAAAATTAGGAAAACCCTAGGATTCCTTGTTGAAAAAGGAGAAAATAAGTGTTGATGGCCAAATTCCCCAGGAGCCCTTGGTATTTTTGAGTTTCCAGAAAAGCACTTCAAAAATTCCCCAAAGGTCCTCCAAAAATTCCAGAAAAGTCCCTGGAAATTTGGAAATTACTGAAAAGCCCATCATAATTTGGATAATTCCTCAAAGGTCCTTGGAAAATTCCCCTAAGGTCCCTGGCTATGTGTGCGCATGAAGTGTGCGGATGGGGGATCAGCATATGTGGAATTTTCTGGGGTTAAATCTGGTGTTGTACCCTTGCTTCGATGACTTGTATATTTTACGCGCAAACTTTCGGAGGCCATAACTTCTTCATACGAACTCCGATTTGGACGTGTAAACTATTGTTGGAAAGCTCTTTTCGAGTAATATCCAATGGAATTGATTACTCAGTAGTCACATCTCTTTATATTTATGTTTTGGTCCGTTCTTTATCCTTTTTTTCGCACTTTAACGCCCATGAATCTATACATTCTTTCGCTTCTTCCCTATACTTATAAACACTCAAAAAAAAACATCAAAACACCCAAGGTTGAGAATCTAATAAGTCATAGAAGTATATGATTTGGATGGATAAAAACACATCCATCAAATACCCCCAAACTTATCTTTTGCTCGTCCTCGAGTAAAACAAAACAAATATAAAACTATAAAACTACAAAAACTAAAAAAATAAAAACAGATATTTTTGGGATGTTCTCTATACATATGGGAGTCGTTAGCCAAAAGTCTCAGGGTCCCTCACACAAGTGTCATTAAATGGGTACCATTGAAAAACCAAATTGCAACACATATACACTACTTACTCGTTTGATTTTCCACCGCAACATGATAGGATGAGTGAAGTGGTGATCAATGCGACCAAAATAAAATTAGCTTATGGGATCACTTAAGTTAATGCTCTTATTCCACAAATGATGATGATGATACACGTTAACCCAATCAAGGACACTCATAATCATGTATACACAGTTGTTAACCCGGTTACCGATATTGAAAGAAAATATGGCATAAAGTTTAAGCACAACAAATGTGCGAGGCTAGGTTCACGGTTACAAATGAAGGTAAGAACATACGAAGTTAAGAAAGTGGACTAAGAAGTCTTCTACAATGTGTACATCCTCACAATATGTTAAACTCTCAGCTCACCCAATTCCCACACTGTATCACCCCCAAACTTGAACTTTTATATAATTACATAGGGTGAGACGTAATTCCCTATTCCGTGCGGCTTTTTCCAAATCATCCCTTCTATACATTAAGGGGACAAGCTTTTTTTCATTTTTTTTTTGAATTTCAACTTACACAAGACCAATGTGTGCTTATTTAATGATTTTGCACACTACTCAATGATCACAATATTTTTGTGTTTGCCCCTTCCTTTCATTACATACACCCCTTTTCATATTCTTGGCCATATACCATAATTCCCCAAATCATTCTCCCAATTTGTATTCATAAATTCTCATCATTCCCTAATCTACTTCCTCGTCAAGGTGGGTCTAACCTATTCTTAGTGCAAAAGGGTAGGAAATCGGGTATCAAAAAAAGGTGAACGGCGGTCTTTAATGTTCCATTCTTTCATGCATTATTAGACTCAAAAGAGTGTTCTAGCGATGATTTTTTTTAGTGACTAGATAGACAAAATAAGGCCAACAAAAGGGTTGAGAAAGAAATGCCATAAATACCGAATAACCTATTGACTTGTTATTGACAACCATGCAACAATGTTCTAGGGTCCCCGAACATACACCAAGTGATCCCATAAATTATTCCTAAGTTGGTAACATGATCATGAAAATAATGTAAGTGAGAGGTGGTGCAATCATGCCTTTAGTAGTGTTAATGCAGTCCCAACTCTAGGTTAAACAATAGCACCCATAGTGACTAAAATAATCCCTCGGATCATCACCGAACATGACCAACTTCCCAAAATATAAAGAGGACAAATTTTTAAATTTTCTATTTTTTTGGAGGGTGACAACTATATACACTCCCCTATAAACCCACAAACTCGGAGAGATGCCTACCCCCAAACTCAAAACATGCTATGTTCTCATAGCAAAAGGAACTAAAACATGCTTTGGGTTCAAAGAAAGGCATGACACAACAAAACAAAAACAAAAGGAAATAAAATGTTACCTCGTTGGGTTGCCTCCCAACAAGCGCATTTGGTTAATGTCATTAGCCCGACCGTTGCTCGGTTTGGATCTCACCTTTTTTCCTTTGGCCCACTTTGCATTCTCACGGGTCTTTATCTTCAGCTCGAGCCCCATGTATATTCCCCTTTTTATTTTATCATTTAGTGCCACAGGGAATTTTTGGCATTTTCGCTTCTTGGGCTTGTCCACTTGTGGCCTCTCACAACCTTTTCGACCATCACAGAAAGGAGGGGGTACCAGAAGGATGACCAAGTTATCTTTAGAATGAAGGTCCTCATCCTCGTTGGGAACTTCCATACTATCCCACTTCTCACCACCATATAAGGAAAACTCAAGCTCTTCAATGGCTAACTCATGCCATGTTTTCTCCACCGTTTTTATTTCCTCCACATTCTCTGTACAACCACTCGCATTATCAAAAGAGGAACCATCTTTAGAGTCAACATTGGAGATTTCATAAACAAAATTCTCATTTGCATCTTCCAAAGGTTTCTCTTCGAATGACTCATCCGTAGAGGAAATATTAGAGATTTCATAGACAAAATTCTCTTTTGCGTCCTCCACGGTTTGCTTTCCATATTGTGGTGGTGGTTTAAAATATGGCTCAAAAAATGATTCATAGACACACTCTTCCCCGTCAGCATTTATATACCAAACTAGGGTTAAAGGTTGCTCCTCCGCTTGAGTCTGTATAGGAGTGGTATCCGGCTCACGGTTCCTCAATATCTCTAACATTGTGATCATGTGTTCCTCTATCTTGTCCATAGTCTCCTCCCATGTTTGTTTTGGAGGTTGTGGAGGTATTGGGGCACAGTATGTTGGCTCTTGATTATTCCAAGTCATATTTGAATGATTTTCCCACCCTTGACTATAAGAGTATGGGGGGGGATCATATTGGGGTTTCCATGACTCGAAATAATTTCTTGTTTGAACCTGTGGATAATTTCTTGTTTGAACCTGTGGATAATACTCAGAAAATTATGTCCTAGATGGACAATAATTAGTAGCATGAGAATAAGACCCACAATTCAGACATGACTCATACATGTTGTACTGGTTCATTCTATGAGTCTTTGAGTATACAATAAAGAAATAAATACTAAAAAAACTAACTAACAAAAATTAAGAAAAACAAAACAAGACTATTTACACTACCTAAACAAACTTGTTAACCTAATCAAGTCCCCGGCAACGGCGCCAAAAACTTGATGGAGAAAATCTCCCTCTAATTAAATTACCTAGCAAGTGTACTAGTTACCGGTGTAGTAGTATGCACAAGCAAGGGTCGAATCCACAGAGACTATATTGGAAAACAAGAATGTAAATTAAAACAGAAAAATAAAATATGGGGTTTTGGTTTTTTATTTATTTATAACTACTAAAGCAATAACTAAAATTAAACTAATAAAACAAATAAAATCAAGATTAACGAATAGATTCACAAATTAGATTCACAAATACTTTCACTCTATGCTATGCTCCTACTGACAAAATCAATCTCATTCTTGGGTTCGTTCACAAAAGTAAGAATTGGGACGGTTCGGTCACCGGATTGCAATTCTATAGCTCTTTTTATGAAATACCTTCTATTACGGCAGTATAACAAGCGAAGAACGCGTTAAGAATTTAAGAACATATGAACCTACACTATTATGATTTCTATTACGGCCTCAATCAAGTGTAATTATCAAAATAGTGGTCAACGTATCAATGTCCGAGTTACCGCAATAATAGATACCCTAAAATTCTAAAGCCAATTTATATCTTAACATATAATTGAAACTAAAAAATTTAGTATGAAGAATATTTTGATAAACAAGAATAAGAAAGAATGTAAGAATTAAATCTATAGCATAGAGATCAAGTATTTTTACTACCAATTCATGAATCTAATTATTTAACTACCAATAATAATAAAATCAAGAACAAGAAATAAATTAAAGAACATCAAAACCTGAATTAATTGATGAATGTTTGATTACAATCCTTGGATCTTGACTAAAAGTATGTATAAAGTATGAATCAAATAAATTTAATGGAGTGTTATATTTATACTAGGGCTAAGGAGGTGTAAAAATTAGGAAAACCCTAGGATTCCTTGTTGAAAAATGAGAAAATAAGTTGTTGGTCCCAAAGGGCAACAAGGGTATAGAACCGCTAGAGGGGGGGGGGGTGAATAGCGGTTTAAAATCTTTTTTGAAATACCCTTGAAAATCAACCAAGTACTTATCAGTTTGGTCTATTGCGGTTTAAAGCACTAGAACCGCTCAGATAAAATGCACAGCGGAGTTTTGCGGTTTTGTCCAAACTGAATTATGAAGAGTTGGGCGGTTTAAGTGGTTGAAAAGGAATGATGCAACTGACAGGGGACAACTAAAGTATCACAAAAGTATGCAAATCATTTATCAAGTCATTTCACATGAAAGTAAATAAAGCTCGTAAACACAAAAGTAAATGACAAGACAGAAAATAAAGATCAAGTACACACAATTTGAAGAGGTTCGTTCTTGAAAGAACTACGTCCTCTACCTAGGTGGTTAGCCTAGGATTTTCTAATAGCTACTAGACTTGTATTGATTTAGAGGAGTTTTTACAAGATTACAAATGAATCCAAACTCTAAATAAATAATCTAACCTAACAATGCTATTATAACAACCTGTGTTTTCGAGGTATATAATCTATAAGAAAATATACTCCGGGTGTGTAGTGTGGAAAGAAATCAAGAGCTCAAAATATCTAAGTGATGGTGAGCAAATGATTACTTTCTGTGTAAGGCTGAGTTGTGATGATTTGAAGGCTTGAAGCTTTAATGAAGAACTCTGGGTTTGCTAAGGAGATGATGAAGATATGAGTATCTGGGTTTTTAATCTTCAAAGCAAACTTGAATACTTGGGATATTCTCTTTGAAGCTCAGCAACCTTCAATGTTGAACAATGAAGGCTATTTATAGTGAAGGCATTAGTGACCGTTGGACAATGAGGTGAGTCATTGTATGGCGGTTTAATGCGCTGTCACAATCCCATTGGTTGACCTGTCACTGTCATCCTTTGCTTTTGCTTTGTGGCAGGAAGTTGTTGGACCACTACCTGACATTGTCCTTTTAGTTGTTGAAAAGTACAACGGTAACTTTTCAAAAGACTAGATAAACCGACATTCCCAGAATAACTGAACCATGACTTGAAGTTTAAGGACAAGTCACCAGTCATTCATTTTTACGGTTGAAAAGCGAATGTTTGTCTTCAAGGAGTAAATGACAGCAATAACTTCTTCAATATCTTGGTCGGCGGTTCCACCAGATGCATGTGCGGTTTCATGAATGAACTTGAAATGCGGTTTCATCAAAGACATAAACTGCGGTTTGATGAAGGACTTAAGGCACCATGCTGGCGGTTTGAAGACAGCGGCTTGAGGAACACTAAACCGCTAAGAGTAAACCGATCATAACTCAGCCTAACTATTAAAAATCTAGAAATGGACTTGTCTAAAAATTTAAGTAAAACTTCATTACAAGTAAACCTAAATTCCATAAAAAGATACGTGGAATGGGTCAATCAAATCAGGTGGGTGAACTAACAATGAATCCTAACAATCTCCCCCTATTTGATTGATGCCATTACCACACTATGATAGAGCAAACATTGTACTTGGTAAGAACATGCTCAAATGAGTATGTATTGAAACTGCATGTCCCAAGTCAAATGCACACACAATGCTATACCATAGATTTCTAATCTATCAAAGACAAAGGAAATGAAAAACAGATAGATAAGAAATTCATTCAGATGCATATAAAAAGATATGTTTATGAGAATCAGATATGCATGTTTAAACTGAATGTTTAACACATACACTTAGAAAATTTTCATGATGAATAGTGCATGAGTTTTTAGAAATGCATTGTTCCACAAACAAGTAGTTTGAATAAACAAAGTTTTGGAACATTGGATGCAATGCATTCATTTTCATTATAATCCTTCAAAGGTTTTAGAAGTTACAAATTACAAGGAAAATAATGAAAGTCAAAAACTGATTACAAAAGATAGAAAGAATTCTAATCAGTTCTATCAGGAACCCTAGCGGCGGCTTGGACAACGGTTTGAGCATCAGAAGGCTCAACTATGCTGGCGGTTTCAAACACATATTCAGCTGACCTGAGACGTAGATGGGTCGGTTCATTTACCTTCTCTAAGATTTTCTCAGACAGCTTTTTCAGGTCGTTGGCATACTGAACTAAGTAGTCAGTTGATGAAACCGTTAAATCAGCTAGTTGGTCTAACTTCTTCTCCAGAGCCTCATTCATTTCTTAGGCCGCTTCAAGTCTGAGAGAAGTCAGCTCATTCAAAGTTTCAACCTTCTGTTCTAACTTGAGCTGATTCTCCAGAAGGGTTTCAATCTTGAATTCCATTCTCCCAATCCTAGGGTCAACAGCATTCTCCCTCTTAATGGCATCAACAAGGAAGGGTAGAGAGGAAAGAAATGCAGATTGGTTAAGGAAAGAATCCAGCACAAACTGAATCTTCAGAGGATCAGTTTCAAAAAGGGAGGAAGGGAAAGGAATGATATAAAATGAAGTATAGGGAAGAGAAGGGGAAATGGAAAGAATTTGGGTATTAGAAAGAGGAATAGAAGTGAAGGGAAAGAACTGCCATCGATATAGATAAGGAAAGACAATGCAGTTTATTCTAAAGAAAAATTGAGAGCAGAGAGAGAAGATGAACTCAACTACCAGATCTTCAATAATTTGATCAAGAGTTGAAGCAATCAGTTGATCTGAAGCAGCTTGAGACTCATCGGCTGGAAAGATGGCAAAAGGATTTGGACGGCCAGACTTGAGCCGTTGCTCTTCATGCTTGTTGGCGGCTCTAATGACGGCTCCATGGCGGTTGGCTTTGGAAGTAGTGGCTCTAAACTTCTTCAGGTAACCAGCTATGTCCTGTGCACACTTCCTTTTCAAACCACGCAGTTTGGGAGACCTAACTGCAACTGTGAATTCAGGCAGAACCGAAGGGGCAGAGATGCTGATCAGTTGCAGTTGAGCCAACGGTTGAACTGCTGAATCAAAAGGCAGTGTAGAGGATTCAGAAGGTGAAGGAGTGTGATCAGGTGAGTCAAACTCCAGCTTTCGTTTCAATGAAGGAGTAGCGGTTTCAGCCATCATGGGGTCTATCCCAGCCTTTCTCATTTCAGCCCTTTTTCTCAACTCCTTTGCAAATGGGCCTTCAGTGGGTGAATGATCCTTCTTGTCTGAAGCTTCAGTGAAGTCCATTGCACCAGGTGGCCTTGATTGCCAGTGCTCCACAAAGTCATATTTCTTCACTAACCTTCTCTTCTTCTTCAGCGGTTGAACCTCAAGATTTTCATCACTTGCTCAGGTTCATCTTGAAATGCCTCAGACACATCAGTCTGCTCAGGCAATACTGCAGCCTCAAACTCATCAGTTTGCTCAGGCTGAACTGCACTTGTAGATACCTCGGCTTGTTTAACTGGAACCGCAGCCTCAGACACTTCAGTCTGCTCAGGCTCGGTTTGAGTGGAGGGTTTAAGGTTGGGAAGGGTAGAAAAGATTAGCTGCAACTGTTCTTCAGTGAACTGAACAGTTGGCAGTTTGAGAGGGGATTTTGGAGGTGAGATAGGTTTGGGTTCAGAGGTGGAGGCTTTCAGTTTCCTCAACAGGTTTACATCTTGTGCAAAGTTCAAGGATTTTTCAACATTAGGCTTGATTGGGGAAAGGGGTTTTATCTGAGGTTTAGAAGGGATAGGAGGAGTTGGTTTTGTGAAGGGAATTGGTTTTGAGTAAGGTGGAAGCGGTTCAGAAGAGGGATTGGATAGAATGAGGAAGGATTTTGGTAAGGTCGGTTTTGGAGGAAGAATAGATGAGGGTTTGGAAGTTTCAGTTACCTTGGCTTTCTTCTTTCTTGGAGCCGCGGTTTCCCTGGGTTGAGCCGCAGGGATTGCAGGCTCCCCCTCAACCGCAGACTCCCTCTCAACCGGAGCCTCAGTTCCATCCAGGCTAACTCCTAGCCTATTCAAAGTGGCAGTTTGAGCAGCTTCTCTAGCTCTTGTAGCAGCGGCTTGATCTGCTATGGCACCGGCATAAGGTTTGCCTGACTTATTTAGCCGAGCCTCAGGGAAGGGTCCTCTCTTTTCTTCAGGCAGAGGATCAGCAGTCCATACCTCTTGTGCAAACCGCCATCCAAACGCGGTTCTGAAAGCATCTAGCTTAGAAGCACCAAACAAGGTCTTCTCATTAGGTTGCACCCACTCAGCTTCATTGGCCACAGAAGCCTTAAAGATCACAGAATCCTGATGAAGGAACTTGGTTAAGAGTTTGCAGTGAGTTCTGATCTTTGTTTTTCCAGCGGCTTTGGCAGAAGTGTGGCGGCTGAGGGCATTGATCATTTCTTTCATGATGATCCTTGGCCAGTGCAGCTTCTTCCCTTTGTAGATAGCCACGCAGTAGTTGTACTGCTCAGAAGTGAAATTGTTGTGATTGCCATTCTTGCACATCACTCCAGTATCCACTAAGTCACACAACATCACCATCACTTCTCCAAACTCCTTCTTAGGGGTGGACTTAGTGTTGAAGACAGAGACCCCCAAGAGCTCCTCAGTAGTTCTGCTGACTAATTCTGGTTTGATAGAAAGAATTCCAGAATTCTCCAGTCCAGCCAAAATAGCCACCTTTGAAGCAGATAACACCACATCCTTTGTCCTTACAGTGGACTTGATGGCATTTTCAGTCTTAACCTCCCCAGACTCTAAGTCTCTGATCTCTTCACCTTTACCATTCAGCAGGGGTACCTCACAGACAATCCCATTGTCAAAGAATTCTGCACAGAGCCTCTTGTCAAACTTCAGTTCATCTAACGGGAATAAGGGCAGCAGTTTTGATGATTCCAGTAGAGCGAGCAGTTTTCTTCCAACTGCATCAGCTTCAAATTCGGCTTTGATGATTTGAGATCCAGGTACAAAGTTGGTTTCATCCTAAAAATAATCAAAGTTAGTAAGAGTTTGATGTAAGAAGTTTGAATAAGTCAAGCGTTCAAACTGCTACAAGGAATCCTAACAATGAAATAGGCGGTTGAAGCAAAACAGGGGTAAAATGGTAAACACCCAAAACTAGACATGGAAAGAATTTGAAAAAGCATTTGAATGCATGAAGAACATGAAGAACAGGGGATAAACATGCAAAACAAAAACTTAACCAAATTAAGAAAGAAGTATACCAAAAGACTCGAAAAATGCAGATACTAACAAAGTTCTAGAATAATGAGTTCAAATAATAAACCCAGAACATAGTATCAAAATAAATACGAATGAACACCCGAAAAACCCAAAAATCAAAATTGTTCAAAAATTGAACAAAAGATATGAAATAAGCATCAAACCCAGCATATATGAACATACGTAATCATAATCAACCAAAAATTGAAAGAAAAAGCAAGTAAAAATATGAGAATACGAACAAGTTTTTTAGAACAACAATGGCGGAAAAAAAATGAAATGCTAGAGTGAAGGGTTCAAGAAATCATACCATATCGCCTTTGGATGTTTTAGATGTAGATGGAGCAGATGGGTCTGAAGATTTCTTAGGTGCCATTTGAAATTTCAAAGAAGTATGGGAAATATTTTAAGTTGAGAATAGAGTGCAGATGAGAGAGAGAGAGAGAGAGAGAATACGCAAATGAGGAAGAAGGTAAAAAGGTAAAAAGAAATGAACTTTGTCTTTTATACTCAATTAACTGTTCCTCGGGTAATGGAACGACGAGAACGGTGCACGATTATCTCCAGATGGCGTCCCACGTCACATAGAATTTAATGCGGCAGAGAAAATTGCAAAAGGGTCCTTATAATTGAAAAGACATAAAGTAGGGACTAAGATGGAATTTCATACCTGAGCAGTTTGATTGAGCAAACCGACTTACCTTACGTCTTCAGCGGTTTTTCATGAAACTGATGTCTCTCTAATCTGATGGCGGTTTATATGTTCAAACCGAATGCTTTTGCTTTCTTGTCGGTTTTGAAAGAACCGATTGCATTCATTTGACTCGTCCGTTTGATGGAGAATCTTGTACCGAACCATTTATTGATGCGGTTTCAATGACGACAGAACCGCATACTAGATGACTTTTCTAAGCATAGCCAAAACACTTAAACAAAAGATATTAAAAATAATATATAGATATGATATCTTAAGTTAGTTCTAACATACCCATTTCTCCTCGTAAATGATAGAACCTGGAATTTTCAAGCGGTTTGGTGAGGATGTCAGCAATTTGATCATCTGTTCCCACCTTTGCTAAAAAAATGTTTTTCTTTTCAACATGGTCTTTGAGGAAATGATATCTTATGTCGATGTACTTGGTTTTTGAGTGCTGAACTGGATTGTTGGAGATGGATATTGCAGCAGTGCTATCACAGTAGATAGGGCAGTTTTGTTCAAATATCCCGTAGTCCTCCAACTGTTGTTTCATCCAGAGAATTTGAGAGCAACAGCTTCCAGCCGCTATATATTCAGCTTCAGCGGTTGAGACTGAAACCGACGCTTGTTTCTTGCTGGACCATGATACAAGCCGCGTTCCAAGGAACTGACAAGTACCACTTGTGCTCTTTCTGCTTATCTTACATGCTGCAAAGTCAGCATCTGAATAACCTAATAGATCAAATGAAGATTCTTTGGAGTACCAAATTCCAAGGTTAACAGATCCACATAAATATCTAATAATACGTTTAACAGCAATAAGATGAGATTCTCTAAGGTCAGCTTGAAATCTAGCACACACACAAACACTAAACATGATATCTGGCCTACTTGCAGTTAAGTAAAGTAGAGAGCCAATCATACCTCGGTAGAGATTTTGATCAACTTTCTTACCATGTTCATCTCGATCCAAACTGCAGGCCTTAGGCATTGGGGTATCAACTGGTTTAGCAGTTTCAAGCCTGAACTTCTTTATCAAATCTTTAGTGTATTTGGCTTGGTTGATAAAGATCCCATCATGGCATTGCTTGACTTGGAGTCCAAGAAAGAATGTCAACTCTCCCATCATACTCATTTCAAATTTAATCTTCATTAGCTTCTCAAACTTAACACACATAGTTTCATTAGTAGAACCGAAAATAATATCATCAACATATATTTGAACTAATAATGAATGACTTTTGTGTTTAGCTATAAATAGAGTTGTATCAATTTTACTTCGAGAGAAGCCTTGTTCAATAAGAAATTTAGATAGAGTGTCATACCATGCTCTTGGAGCTTGTTTGAGTCCATACAATGCTTTCTTGAGTTTGAAGACATGATTTGGAAGTTTGTTGTCTTCAAATCCTGGCGGTTGAGCTACATAAACTTCTTCTTGTAGTTCACCATTCAGAAATGCACTCTTCACATCCATTTGATATAGCTTGAATTTCTTGAAGGATGCATAGGCCAGGAACAATCTTATGGCTTCAAGTCTGGCAATAGGGGCAAAAGTTTCATCATAGTCTATGCCTTCTTCTTGCCTATAGCCTTGAGCAACCAACCTATCTTTGTTTCTTGTTATTGTACCATTCTCATCCATCTTGTTTCTGTACACCCATTTTGTTCCAATTACTGTATGATCACTGGGCCTTAGAACTAGAGTCCAAACTTTGCATCTTTCAAACTGATTGAGCTCTTCTTGCATTGCAATTACCCAACTTGGATCACTTAGAGCTTCATCTACCTTCTTCGGTTCCATCTGAGATAACAGAGCAGTTGAGAACAAACTGTGATTATCTCTGTGAGTCAAACTCCCTCTGGTTTGGACACCAGTACTGATAGGACCAATAACGTTGGCAGTTGGATGGTCTCTATGCTCATTAATTTCAGGAGGGAGGTTGTCTTGAACCACTATTTCTTGAAGATTTTCCAGAGGAGGATCATCCTGATAATCATTGAAATCTTCATTGAAGGTTAGATTTGGAACTGGTTCAACAGTTTGAATGGGGTCAGAAGACAGCGGTTCAACAGTTACACCATCAGCGGTTTGAGTAGGTGCGGCTGAAGAACTGGATGAAGCGGTTTGAGTAGGATGGTTGTCAGTTGCTCTATGTCTAGTGCCTGTCTCAAAATCACTAAAATCATTAGCAACATTTGGAGCCATATGTGGCTCAAGGAGAGCATGTTCATCAAATGTAACATGGACTGACTCTATAATTTTTAGAGATGTCTTATTGAAACAACGAAAAGCTTTGGAGTGTTTAGAATAACCAACAAAAATACCTTCATCAGCCTTAGCATCAAATTTACCTCGATGCTCTTTGCCATTGTACAAGATGTAGCATTTGCATCCAAATATCTTGAAGAAGGCAATGTTGGGTGATCTGCCTCTCCACAATTTATAAGGAGTCTTGTTGTGAACTTTGATGATGAGGGAGCGGTTCTGGGTGAAGCATGCGGTATTGACAGCTTCGGCCCAGAAGTATTTGGGAAGCTTGGCTTCGGCAATCATAGTCTTCCCGGCTTCAATCAAAGTCATGTTCTTTCTTTCCACTACTCCATTCTGTTGTGGAACTCTAGCGGCAGAGAAATTATGATCAATTCCATGATCATCACAATATTGGGCAACACCATTGTTTGTAAATTCGGTTCCATTATCTGAACACATGGCAACAATGTCATCCAATTTCTGAGTTTGGAGCTGTCTAAAGAGAGCGGTTACGATGCCATAAGTATCATCTTTAGAGGCCATCATTTCCACCCATGTATATCTTGAATAATCATCAACCACCACAAGTGTATAGCGGTTTCCTCCTATACTGGCGGTTGGGACAGGTCCAAATAAATCCATGTGCAGCAGTTGCAAACAGCGGTTCGTTGAAGGCGCGGTTTTACTAGGAAATGACTGTTTGGGCTGCTTTCCAAGCTGGCATGCTTTACACTTTTCATCATGATGGTCAGCCACTTTGGGTAGTCATTTTACTAGACCATCCCTATGCAGTTTTGCTAGATACTTGAAGTTCAAGTGGCTGAGCCGCTTATGCCATAACCAGCTGCTTTCACTTATATTTTTGGCTACAAAATAGAGGTCAGCAATAGAAACAATATTGCTTAAATCAATTATATAAACATCACCTGTTCTGTTGCCAGTCAGTAGAGTGACTCCAGAGGAAGCATCTTTGATATAACAGCTAGTTGAAGTGAAGATGCAGTTCATTCCTTTGTCACAAAACTGAGATATGGAGAGAAGGTTGTGCTTGAGTCCTTCTACTAGTGACACATTTTCAATAGTCACCTTTCCTCGTTTGATTGCTCCATATCCTACTGTTTCTCCTTTCTTGTTGTTACCAAACACTACTCGGGGACCTTTCATTTGGATGAAACTGCAGAGTAGTTCTGAATCTCCAGTCATGTGTCGTGAGCATCCACTGTCCAAATACCAGAGATCCTTCTTCTTCATAGCGGTTCCAGCCATAAAACATGAAATCTGAAAAATAAACATGAAAGGTTTTGGTCCCCCTTATTCCTTGGGTCCTAGGGTTAGCATCTTTTTGGGACCCACACCTGTTTGACCTTAGGATTTTTACGTCCCTTGGCATTGGGTGTGAATCTTAAAAGACAATGACCAGCACTATGACCAAAGTCGGCACAGATAGAACAATGAATTAAGCCAGGTTGTGGTTGCGGTTTTACAAATCCATTACTGACCTTCGGTTTATCGTGTTTTACTGGGTCAGCAGTTTTGGCTTTAACAAAGTTAACCTTCTTGAGTTCCACCTTTCTCTTAGGTGCGGCTTTAGGAAATATAACAGGATATTCCTTAAACCGACTATGAGCGGTTTCATCACTCAATACTTCTTTGGTTGCCTCAGCCGCTGTGGATTTCTCTTTCCACTTTGGATCTCTCCCAGTCTGGTTTTTAGGATACTCATAGAAATAATTTTGCTTTTTAATTTCTTGAGTTGAGCCCTTTTTACCAGCATGATTCACCTTAGGAATTTCTTTGGTTTGTTCAGTTGGTTTCACACCACCTTCAGCACATAGACAAGGACACTTACACCCATCATCAGTTTTAAATCCCAATCCACTTTTCTCTTTAGAGAGAATTTGTGAATTAACGATTTGTTCCATGGTCACACCAGACTTAGTCCACACATCGGTCACCTTTTGAAGTTCATCCCTTTGTGCAGTAAGATCATGGATTCGGGTGTTAAGAACCTCGGTTCTGTCCTTAAGGTAGCGGTTTTCTTCCACAACAGAAGCTATCCCAACGATTTGGAGCTTGAGTTTTTCAATCTCCTCCTTATGGGACTTGCATTCTTTTTGGGAATATTCAAGTTCCGCAGCCATTAATTTATATGCCTTTTTAAGCACAGTGTGTTGTTGACAAATGACATTAGCACGTTTAAGTACCTGGTCATCATGGCTTTGTTCGGTTTGATCCTCAGGAGAGTAGTTTGGTGAAGTAGGAGTTTTGCCTTGTTTAGCTTCAGGAGTTTTTGGTGAAACTGACTTCATTTGATGGAGTGGCAGTGGAAGGCTTTCGTCAATTTCAACCTTTTCTTCAAATCCCATTAGGCAAATATTTGCAACTCCTTCATCTTCATCACTATCATCTGTATCAGAACCCATCCATGTTAATGGTTGTTCTCCTTGTTCAGCAACCATTCCTCTTCTCTTGAAAAACTTTTTGTTGAACGGTTTCTTGGCAGGAGCGGCTTTATTGCGCGATTTGGGACAACTGGAGGCAAAATGACCTGGTTGTCTGCAGTTGTAACAAACAAGATCATCCCATTTCTTAGCATCAGCTGCTTTGTTGAATCTGGTTGGAGGGACAAACTTTGTAGGGCCGCCTGACTGAGATTGAGCTCTGTTCTTTCTGAACTTGGTGTAGTTTTTCACATAGAGAGCAAACTCGTCATCATCCATGTCATCAAAGTCAACTTGAGTAGAACTGGATGCTACACTTTGAGAATTTTGAGATGGAGTGTAGGATTGATGAGATTGCTGAGGTTGAGAATAGGGTTGATGATGTTGAGGGTAAGATTGATGAGGCGGTTGGTAATACTCTGGAGGTGCGGTTTGAGAAATATATCTTGGAATATTTGAATCAAAAGAAGCGGTTTGTAAATGGATATTAGATGCGGTTTGATGATGATCTGGATTGTAAACTAGAGATGTGGCATTGTTGAAAGCGGCAAGAGAAAGAGACTTGAATCTGTTTTCGGTTTCATGAGCTTCCTCAAGCTTGAATTCAAATACCCTTAGCATGGCATAAAGATGACGAAGATCAAGAGCTTCCAGATCTTTGTTGTCTTCTATGTTGGTAGTTTTGATCAGCCATTTGCTACCAAGAGATTGCATGAATCTCATGTTCAGGTCAGTATTGGAATACTTGTGCCCTAGAGAGAAACATACATTGACAATTTCCACGAACCGCTCATAGCATTGGCGAAGAGATTCCTTTGGGTCTTTGACAAAGTAATCAAAGAGCCTTCTCTGTTGGTAGAGGCGGTTCTTCTTGGTGTCGGCATCTCCTTCCAGAAAGTCAATGATGCCATCCCATGTTTCCTTTGCGGTATTGCAATCTAGAACTTTTGAGTGAGTTCTTAGATCAATAGCTGATACAAGCATGGACATGGCTCTTCCATCAAAGTCCACATTCCGTTGATCAGTTTCGGTCCATTCAGCTTCCGGCTTCTTGATTTCCGCGGTTTGTCCAGCAGTACCTGCATCAGGGTTAGCCTTCATCGGGACATATGGTCCATTAACAATTGCAGTCCATAATCTGCGATCGTCAGATATCATGTGCTTCTTCATCCTATCTTTCCAGAAGATGAAACTATCTTCATTAAGAATAGGTAAGTGATTAGAGTTGGATGTCTGCATCATATGGGAGTTTATGTTTGCCATTGGATCAGCACCCAAGCGGTTAAGCTTGTAAAATAATTTTTGGTGGATAAGCTCTGATACCACTTGTTGGTCCCAAAGGGCAACAAGGGTATAGAACCGCTAGAGGGGGGGGGTGAATAGCGGTTTAAAATCTTTTTCGAAATACCCTTGAAAATCAACCAAGTACTTATCAGTTTGGTCTATTGCGGTTTAAAGCACTAGAACCGCTCAGATAAAATGCACAGCGGAGTTTTGCGGTTTTGTCCAAACTGAATTATGAAGAGTTGGGCGGTTTAAGTGGTTGAAAAGGAATGATGCAACTGACAGGGCACAACTGAAGTATCACAAAAGTATGCAAATCATTTATCAAGTCATTTCACATGAAAGTAAATAAAGCTCGTAAACATAAAAGTAAATGACAAGACAGAAAATAAAGATCAAGTACACACAATTTGAAGAGGTTCGTTCTTGAAAGAACTACGTCCTCTACCTAGGTGGTTAGCCTAGGATTTTCTAATAGCTACTAGACTTGTATTGATTTAGAGGAGTTTTTACAAGATTACAAATGAATCCAAACTCTAAATAAACAATCTAACCTAACAATGCTATTATAAAAACCTGTGTTTTCGAGGTATATAATCTATAAGAAAATATACTCTGGGTGTGTAGTGTGGAAAGAAATCAAGAGCTCAAAATATCTAAGTGATGGTGAGCAAATGATTACTTTCTGTGTAAGGCTGAGTTGTGATGATTTGAAGGCTTGAAGCTTTAATGAAGAACTCTGGGTTTGCTAAGGAGATGATGAAGATATGAGTATCTGGGTTTTCAATCTTCAAAGCAAACTTGAATACTTGGGATATTCTCTTTGAAGCTCAGCAACCTTCAATGTTGAACAATGAAGGCTATTTATAGTGAAGGCATTAGTGACCGTTGGACAATGAGGTGAGTCATTGTATGGCGGTTTAATGCGCTGTCACAATCTCATTGGTTGACCTGTCACTGTCATCCATTGCTTTTTCTTTGTGGCAGGAAGTTGTTGGACCACTACCTGACATTGTCCTTTTAGTTGTTGAAAAGTACAACGGTAACTTTTCAAAAGACTAGACAAACCGACATTCCCAGAATAACTGAACCATGACTTGAAGTTTAAGGACAAGTCACCAGTCATTCATTTTTACGGTTGAAAAGCGAATGTTTGTCTTCAAGGAGTAAATGACAGCAATAACTTCTTCAATATCTTGGTCGGCGGTTCCACCAGATGCATGTGCGGTTTCATGAATGAACTTGAAATGCGGTTTCATCAAAGACATAAACTGCGGTTTGATGAAGGACTTAAGGCACCATGCTGGCGGTTTGAAGACGGCGGCTTAAGGAACACTAAACCGCTAAGAGTAAACCGATCATAACTCAGCCTAACTATTAAAAATCTAGAAATGGACTTGTCTAAAAATTGAAGTAAAACTTCATTACAAGTATACCTAAAGTCCATAAAAAGATACGTGGAATGGGTCAATCAAATCAGGTGGGTGAACTAACAATGAATCCTAACATAAGTGCTGATGGCCAAATTCCCCAGGAGCCCTTGGTATTTAGAGTTTCCAGAAAATCCCTTCAAAATTCCCCAAAGGTCCTCCAAAAATTCCAGAAAAGTCCCTGGAAATTTGGAAATTACTGAAAAGCCCATCATAATTTGGATAATTCCTCAAAGGTCCCTGGAAAATTCCCCTAAGGTCCCTGGCTATGTGTGTGCATGAAGAGTGGGTATGGGGGATCAGCATGTGGAATTTTCTGGGGTTAAATCTGGTGTTGTACCCCTTGCTTCGACGACTTGTACATTTTACGCGCAAACTTTCGGAGGCCATAACTTCTTCATACGAACTCCGATTTGGACGTGTAAACTATTGTTTGAAATCTCTTTTCGAGTACTATCCAATGGAATTGATTACTCAGTATTCACATCTCTTTATCTTTATGTTCTGGTCCATTCTTTATCTTTTTTTTCACACTTTAACACCCATGAATCCATACATTCTTTCGCTCCTTCCCTATACTTATAAACACTCAAAAAAAAACATCAAAACACCCAAGGTTTAGCATCTAATAAGTCATAGAAGTATATGATTTGGATGGGTAAAAACACATCCATCAGTCACTTCACTCTTTAACTTCTTGTTTGCATCACTCAAAACATCGACTTGAGTTTCCACACTCCCAAAAGCCTGTATAAGTACAAAAGATTTATTAGGTAATACTAATAAGAATTTATAACTTAGAGACAGAGATATGTTATCACTTACACTTGAGGCCAGAGCCAAGAACTTTTTCTTCACTTCATCTACGGACAGGTTGCCAAAAGCTTCAATCTCCACAATCTCCTTCGCTCCATCAACTGCTTTTCTCTTCTTCAATCTTGAACTCACATTGGCTGCATCCTGGATCTCTTTCTTTGGAACAACGGGAGGTTTGTCCATTAGTTGGGCAGAAAGGTCTCCAACTAGGCTATCCAGGTCATCAAGTGAAATCTCTATGGTTGGCTTCGAAACTACAAAACAAAGAAGAAGTTCATAAGTTTATGCAAGAAGGAAAATTAACTAAAATTTCGAGTTATACCTGTAGACATGGTACCTTCCTCATTAGGATTAATGGATTCTCCGATCTTGAAAATCCTCTCCTCCTCAGAAAGATGGAAGATCGAGGCAACCTTGGACTCTGAATCATCTTTTAGAGGGAAGAATTCTTCCCACTTGATCTCTGCAGGGGTAAGATAAACATTTAAGTTCAAAGGTGCAACAAACTTGAGCTAAGAGGCATTCAAGAATCATAACTCCCCTGTTCCACTCTTTGACCAAATCCTCACCACCTTCAAGTGAAGCCCTCTCAACAAAGAAAAATTTTCCTCTCCACCCTCTATCATTCACTGATGCTTTAGGGACCATTAAACCCTTTTTTGGCCTTTTCTTAAAAACATACCTTTTTTACCCAAAATATTATAGGTCATAGCAAATGGCCATTTCACTCAAACGTATATCTAACCCACGCTCTCGGTTCACTCTCAAAACAACTTCAAAAACCCTCCAGGTCATGGGCATCATTTGAACATATGCCAATTGCGTTTTTTCAAAGAACTCAGAAATCAAAGGGGAAAATGGAAAGCTAAACCCTAGAGAAAAATGATATTCATAGAAACAAACCCAAGCCTCAGAAACAGAATCGGCTTTCAAAGATACATCGAAGGGACGGAAAACAGTTTGATTTGGGAAACATTCACGAGTTTTCAAAGCTAAGATCAAAGTATTGTTGAAAACACAAATCTCGTCATCAGGTTTTGCAAGTAAACCCTCAGAGACGAAGACATTGGGGTCATCAGAAAGAAGAGTTTCCGAAGTACCAATTTTAGAAGATTTCGTTGTCTTCTTCATTTTTTGATGAAAGATTTTTGCAGAAAAAATTAAGAAGAGAGAAAGAAGAATACCTCAATTCCACCGTCTGAAAATTTATGAGTAGGAGGGAGGAACTTTAGGGGATTTTATGAGGCCTAGTAATCTAGAATCCTCTTCTCCCAAGGCGCAATTAATTGATGTGTTGGGCAAAATCACCGGTTACTCTAACCGTCCCATCAGGCCACGTTCATCCAAGAAACTAATCTTCTTCATACATCGTTATCAGATAAGTTTGGGGGCAATTGTTGTGGGTAAAATTTCAAGTTGTTCTCATCTTCATTCACCTTCAGGATTGCAACGTCTTAAGCAGCAGGTATATTTAACATTAATAATTATATCCTATTTTATTGATAATATTTGCAGGTGTTAATCACAAAAGCATGTGTGGATAAACAATGAAAACAACCATCAACGGCATCATCGATCACGTCTCCACTTTTTGAAGATAGAAACCGGGATTATAGGAAAGTTAGTTATATCTTATGATTAGGACTCTTGTTTTTTCATTTTTTTTGTATAAATTGAGCATTGGAGGTGCACAAACACACACTTACTATTATCAACTCTGTAATCCTCCATAGTTCTACAAGAAAATCAATACAAACGTTTGGGAAGGAAGGTGCTCTTAATCACCTCCCGAGGTTTTGTGCCGGCGAGATCACTTTTTCTCAAGGGCTTTCCTCGTTACATCCTTGTGCAATCTTTGATTATTTCAATTCTTTAGTATTAATTCCATTCGACCCTCTATTTTGATCATCAATCCAGAATCCATTATATTGTTTTTTCTACCAAAACACCATGTACCAACTGTATCAACTATACCAATTAAGTGCCAACCTTACTAATTAAGTTGGTATACTGAGTTTAATGATTGGTAATGATATGCATTTTTATCTATCAAACTAAACATGATCGGTACACAGCATAATTAAAATACACTTAATATATCAATCAACAATCAAGCTACCCCTAGAAGAAAGTGGTGGTGAACTAAATCTATAACTATATAAAATGAAGAAAGTCTTGCCATTTTTAGAATGAGGTCCTATGCACCTCTAAAATAGAAAAGTTAAGTAAATAAGTTCAAATATGTCATTATCTTTAATTTGGCACAAGTAGTCAACTTTGCATGTGGATTGATTTTTATATGATAGTTTTTAATTTTTTTATTTAGTGAATAAAATGAATTATGATCAATATATAATGAAAAATTACTAATTGATGCGGACGGAACGCGTTGAAGTTTTTGGAATCATTTGAGCGCGTGTGTGTAAACGGTCGTAACTTTTGACTTCGGATCAACCACGGAACGCACCGCATATCAAATCGAATGCGGAGCGAGACAAACAAAAATTCATTACCGTTAATTTGGTAGAAGTAGTCAACTTTGCGTGTAAATTTATTTTGTATATGATAATTTTTACTTTTTTTAATTGCGTGAAAAATTGAAGTTTGATCTATACTCCCTCTGTCCCATACCAAGGGGCACTTTTGGTCAAACCAACATGAACTTTGACTAACATTTTATACTAAATTATTAATCTCCATAAAAAATTTAAAAAAAGTTACTAAATTAGTAATAGAAACATTATCAATAACTATTTTTAAATTTTTATGAAGATAAATTATTTAGCATAAAATATTAGTCAAAGTTCAAGTAAGTTTGATCAAAAATGCCCATTGGTGTGGGACGGAGGGAGTATATATTTAAAAAAAATCATACATCTATATTTATAGTAATATATAGTAATATAATATCAAGAAAGTTGTAAATCTTGCAACAATTAAGGACAAAATTGTCTTCCAACATTCTAGCTTATTGTACAAGCTTGGTAGTCATCCATATCTATAACTATATAAAATGAAGAAAGTCTTGCCATTTTTAGAATGAGGCCCTATGCACCTCTAAAATAGGAAAGTTGGGTAAATAAGTTCAAATATGTCATTATCTTTAATTTGGCACAAATAGTCAACTTTGCATGTAGATTGATTTTTGTATGATACTTTTTAATTTTTTTTATTTATCAACAAAATGAATTATGATCAGTATATAATGAAAAATTACTATTTGATGCGGACGAAACGCGTTGAAGTTATTGGAGTCATTTGAGCGCGTGCGCGTAAACGGTCGTCACTTTTGACTCCAGATCAACCACGGAACGCACCGCATATCAAACCGAACGTCGGAGCGAGACGAACAAAAGTGATAGGGCGTAGCCCCTTGTTTCAGGGTTTCAATGGACTAAAAAACATGATTCTTAATTTTTTATCAGTTTTTGAACCTTTTTTTTTTTTTTTTGCATAATTAGGGTTTATTAAGTTTTACGGTTGTAGAACAATTAAAGACTTTGTTTTAGGATTTTTGGAGCCATTTTTTATCGTTTTATGATATTGATTTTTTTCCCAATATTACTGCACGTTCATAGATTAGATAGTTGAGTTTTTAATTGTGTTAATTTTCAAAAAATATATATTTAAAAATACATTTAGAATTTTAGAATTTTTTATACTTTTTGTAAGTATATTCTTTTTGTTTAAGAGGTCGGAAAGATGTTTCGTATTTTGCGGAAATGGCAGTTTTCAACTTTAGATGATGTTACTGCAATTAACGAACATATGGTGACATTAATGTTGATATTTTATTGAAGAAAAATGGTGTTTTGTCATGGTCAACTATATGTTTCCCTATCTCGCATTAGAGATGCAGCTAACCGTAAGATATTGATTTGTAATGATACATTTTCTGGCCAAACTGATATTATCATAGACAATATTGTCTTCTAAGAAATATTTCACAATTATAATGCGTCATTTTTATTTAACTCATTTAAATTTATATAAATTAAGTATAAGTAACAGCCCGTGCATCGTACGGGAGTAACACTGGTACAGTAAATAAGAAGAGAGGGATAACAACACTCTTTGCCACAACTCAACAACAGAGGTTGCCCTCAATTGTTAATGATTACTAATGGGCACATCCCCATTGCTTTTTGGTTTGAGTTGCAATTGCAAACACCGCATCACTCACCTTCTCCTACCAATCTCCAAAAATTATCTCTTTAATAGGCTAAGAATAAAGTGTAATTTTATCTTCCACCGTCTCAATATAATATTTTTATTTTGAAAAAAAATATTATAAA
The DNA here is from genome assembly GCA_026119855.1 of Campanula takesimana. Taxonomy (NCBI): domain Eukaryota; kingdom Viridiplantae; phylum Streptophyta; class Magnoliopsida; order Asterales; family Campanulaceae; genus Campanula; species Campanula takesimana. Next base: position 937,276 of record JAOWBW010000397.1, on the reverse strand, counting down.
ATTTAGTAATAAACGAGTATAAAATTTTTTGTCATCTGTTTTTAAACATCCAATTTCGCTAGTAAATAATGAATAGAGAAAAAAAATGAAAAAAACATATATCAGTAACATTTTTCTTGTGAAAAAGTCATTTATTATAAGACAAAAATATTTTAAATTAGTCATTCATTTTGGAACATTTTGGGATAGAGAAAGTAATTAATAATTGTATGATTTGTATTTTTAAAGAGTGGGCTCTATTAAAAGAAATGTGAAATTTAAAAATTCATTTTACACTCGCTTTAGTGTAAAACGTGTTTTCATCCGTTAGCGTTAAACATATTTTTCATCTTTTCATGTAAAATAAATTTTATAGGCCCTTCTCTTCCCAAAGTAGTAGGCTTCACAAGGCCCATAATCTCTTAGTTGTGGACCACCAAAGTCCAAGTAAATAGTACTAGTAACAATTTTTTTAATCCCACTAGCTTCTATTGCCACAAATTTTACCTCACAATGAAATGTAATCTATAAATCATTCACTATAACAAGGAAAGATTACGTCCCCAAAGGAGTGGCTCAGTGATAAAGCCAAGCCTCACCCTCGGTGAGCGCTAGGGTTCGATCCCTCTCCTCGCCTCCTTCTGGCGTGGACATCGTCAAAAAAAAAAAAAAAACAAGGAAAGATTACAGAAAAACCTCATGCGATATTTAAACGGTGCGAATACGCCTCTTCTGATATCATATTTACCAAATAAATACTCCAAACTAATGGCTTGCATCTCTCAATTTTATAATTATATAAATGACAACATTTTTCTTATAACTTGATGCAGTACATGTTAACCAACAGAAGAGGTAAAACAAGATTTGGTGAAAAGCAGAATAGGTTATCTTGGACTTGTAAAGCCGATCTTGTATACTCCCACCGTCCCATACTTATCGCTACTTATTTCTGTTTTGGGCGTCCCATACTTATTGTCACTCACTCAAAATGTTCACTTTTTTCTCTCCTATCCACACACAACAACTATCCACTAACTTATTTTCTCTCTCCTACCCACTCACAATAGTTACTTTTTCAACCTATTTTCTTAATTTCAGTGCAGTTCCATTTAGTAGCAATAAGTATAGGATAGAAGGAGTATTACAGCCTGTTTTCCAAGAATATCTAAGGTTGAGACAGAGAGCCCACTTCCCTAACCTCAGCTAAACACAAAATATTCATTCAAACTTGTCCACACCTACTATGGACTTCATAAACTTTGATACCAAAATCCCATCCCGGTCAGTTTTCCAGATCAATGTTAGCAGGACCATTTTTTTTTATTTTTTTTTTTGAAAATAATAAAGTTACAAAAAATTAGGGGTGGCAAAATGGGTGTCCCGGTTACCATTGGATAATACCCATATTTATCCATTAACTAACGGATAAATTTGGGTATTATCCATTAATGGGTACTAATGGATAATACCCAATTTTATCCGTTAGTTAATGGATAATGCCCGGATAATCCATTGTAAATTTGAGATTAAACGCAAAGAATGCTAAAAGACTTGAAAGTAGTTGCTCAGTCCTGGTCTTATTTAAGTTGTTCACGTTTTGTTTCTAGAGATTTGATACTATCTCATTATCTTTTTAAATCATATTTGACTGATTTTCGTTAAATATTTAACGGGATCAGTTTTTTTTTTTTATTTCAAATGTACAAGCTGTCCTCATTCCTGTTTCAACTTTTTATTAAATATCCTCACTCCATTGACAAAATTGTTAAATATTTATTTTTTTAAATCATATTTGACTGATTTTTGTTAAATATTTAATGAGATCAGTTTTTTAAATTTCAAATGTACAAGCTGTCCTCAATCCTGTTTCAACTTTTTATTAAATATCCTCACTCCATTGACAAAATTGTTAAATATTTATCTTTTAAAATCATATTTGACTGATTTTCATTAAATATTTAACGAGATCAGTTTTTTTTTAATTTCAAATGTACAAGCTGTCCTCATTACTGTTTCAACTTTTTATTAAATATCCTCACTCCATTGACAAAATTGTTAAATATTTATCTTTTTAAATCATATTTGACTGATTTTCGTTAAATATTTAACGAGATCAGTATTTTTTTAATTTCAAATGTACAAGTTGTCCTCATTCCTGTTTCAAATTTTTATTAAATATCCTCACTCCATTGACAAAATTGTTAAATAATTATCTTTTTAAATCATATTTGACTAATTTTCGTTAAATATTTAACGAGATCAGTTTTTTGTCACCGTTTATTATTATTATTATTATTTTCCGAATCCCAAAATGGAATCGTGTGGGGATTGGTGGCTGAGATGGCGGTTGTGGGGGTGGACGGCGGAAACAAGGAGGAAGTAAGTATAACAGTATCATGAGCAGTGTGAGTTAGAGATTTTGGGTAAATCCATGGCAACCCGATTATTGTCCAAATTAATTGATGGTTGTTATAGGTCTTTATCCATATGAACCAATAATTCTAATGGATACCAAACCGATAACCCAATAAATCATTTATTAATGGTTAATGGATGGGTTATTGGATATGGATCAAAAATTGCCACCCCTACAAAAAATGGCTACAAAATGTGGCTTACAAAATGAGGTGTCATAATTGTGTTGGTGTTTTTAAGTGGAGTGTACCGGGTCCACTATCGATGTAACCAATAAAATATCGTCACCACATCTTGTATCCTTTATTTTGTAAACTTCTTTTGTAAGCCTAGCATTGCCCTTTTTTTATGACAAAGATTTGTTTGTGTGAGACGGTCTCACACATAAAACGGGTCTCGTTGAGAAAGTAAATGGTTTGCCCCCTATGGGCGGGGCGGAGCAAGCCCATTTCCTCTCTCGTCAAGATCCGTCTCATATGTGATACCATATCACACAAGACTTCCTTTTTTTTATATGATTTCTAGTCAAATATGATAAATCAGTTTGTGTCTAACATTTTATAAACTACGCAAAATGTCAAACTTTTTATAATTATTTATAATACCTCCTTCAGTACTATTAATATTATACTCTCTATATCCCCAAATAAATGTCTTATTTTCTGTTTTCGTTTGTCTCAAAATAAATGTCGTCTTATAGGGTATGAAGTTTGGTGATCTTGCTAAGAGCTTAAAAACATTGACTTGTCAACTATGACATTGATTCCGAGACAGAGAGGGAGTACTATTTTTTTAGTCTCGATGCATTCAATTTTGATCTCATTTGTTACGAGACGGAGGGAGTATAATTTCTCCTTAATTTCCATAACGCTCAATTTTGTGCCTATCGTCATGGGAATTGGAAAGGAGGGAGTATAAGATTAGACTAAGGTGGAACATTATTCTCATCCTATTTGGATTATTCAAATAGTCAACTATCAGTCTCTTTAAATAAAAGTTTGGAATCTAATCTGACCTTCATATCTCAAAAGTCGTCAAAGAGTGGAGACATTAGCCAGTTCCAAAGTCACATTACAAATGGAGTTCATAGTACATTGTAATAAGCGCAGTTATTATTATAGTACTATCCAGTTCTCTGGATTTCAAGAAAAGAAGAGATTTGTTTTTGTGTTTCTGGGTTGCTGACACATGTCAGACTAAACTGTAGTAAATTGTACTCCCCATCATCCCGGTTTAAGGTTCTTAGTTTGACTTTGTACGTTTATTAAGGAATAAAGCCAAACTTGAGTCAAGAATACTAGAGGATGGAGGATATAATTGTTCATGCATAAAGCAAGTGGGTGAAAAGTAGATGAGTGAGTGATGAGCTTTCTGTAATATATGAACTTTATGAGGACAAGAATGTCCAAAACACTATTCATCATTTGCCATTTAAGGAATAAACTAAAGCAAGTAAGAACCTTAAAATGGGACATAACAAAAAGGAAGTAAGAACTTTAAACTGAGACGGATGGAGTATCAATGATACTCTGTTTTATGGAGTATACTGGGAGTTGGGAACATAAAAATTGTACAAACAACGAAAATAAAATGATTAGAAATTGTAAGGTTACACTGGATTTTTATTACTATAATTGTGGAGTATTATAATGCACTAATGATACGAAATTTGGTGTTACTTATGTAACATTAATAGTTCAGTAAGTTCTACTCACTGAGTTGGTTTTGGGAGAAACTAGTTCCTCCATAAGTTATAAAAAGTTCATTTTTTAACCCTTAACCCTTAAACCCTACATCCTAAATCCTAAACCCTAAACCCTAAACCTTAACCCCATAAAAACAAGACTTTTTATAACTTATGGAGAAACTAGTTTCCCCCAAAATTTTCTCTTCTTTTCTTCCTACCTTGTGAATAAAGGTAGTCCAGTTAGTATGTAATCCCCCAAATTTAATTTTGATAAATAAGTACACATTTAATCTATGTTACTCGGACTCTTCAAAAATATTGAAGTACACGACACCCCAACACCTGCTTTTTCAGCTGGATACGACAAGAAAAATTGAAAAAAAAAAGTGAGTTGACTTCATTTATAAATATTTTACAAATTTTAATGTTGTTTTACTTAATTATACACTAAATCTTAGCAAAATTTAATTTAGAAATAATATTATAAAATAATACTTTTGTACAAAAAAAATAAACAAACTATTTTTATAACAAGTATATAAATAGACTCAATATATATTTTGTTATTAACGTATCCCCGTACCCGTATCCAAAATTTAGGATAGTGTCCCATGTCCAATTTTTTTAGGAAAAGTGAATAAAACACTCTGATCCGTACCGGTGTCAGATACCCGTACCCGAGTCCATGTGACATAACATTTAATACCCCTAGCCATTACTATGGTTTACACTTTGAGTATGTATTAATAAAAACGCTAATCCACAGGAAAAATGGTTTTTTTTTTTAATTAACTTGCACTTGTTTTAAAACACACGGTGGCATTTTTGTTAATAGCTGGCAAACACGTACCTGCGTCGTAAATGCTAGTTTTAATGTTACAAAGCGTCAAACAATCATATTGACGTTTATAAAACATTAAACTAACAATTTTGATAATTTCAGTGTTAATATTACAAAGTGCTAGTTATCTTTCCTGACTCTCATAAACATAGAAACAGACACTTTTAAAAATTGCCAGTGGTAGTGTTAAAATTGTCAGTCATTTTAATCATTTATAAGCATTGACACTGACACTTTTGATAAGTGCTAGTGGTATGTAGTACTAAAAAGTGTCAACCATTTCACTGACATTTATAAACATTGAAGCTGGAAGTCTTACTAAGTGTCAGTGATAGAGTTAAAAAGTATCAGTACTAAAGAGTGTCAATCGTGTGTTAATAGTCCCATCATATTCAGTAAATTCCAGTTATATACAAAATTGCCAATGAGCGCTTTTAAATCAAGTGTCAGTACTTGCAAAAATGTCACCGTTTCGGTAAAGATACATGGACTTGATGACCCGCCCAAGAGAGAGACCCAAGTCCTAGTAGCCCCGCTAAATGGTGATTCAACGGGAGTGGACAAAGCGGAAGCGAGAATGTCGGCTTGAGTAACGCAAACATTGGCGAGAATCCAATGCCCCGAAAACCTAAGGGTTCCTCCGCAAGGTTCGTCCACGGAGGGTGAGTCAGGGCCTAAGATCAGGCCGAAAGGCGGAAGGTGTCGGCATCATTGCGCAGCAGGTTTTTTGTTGGATGTTCGAGCCGCTATGCATGCCTTTTGCTTTTGAAAAAGAGACTTTTTGTCATTCTCTTGCAGCGGGGCAGCTCCCAAGTACCATTTGTCTCCAAGCCTCTCTCCCACTTCCCATTGTTTTATGTGTGCAGTATTGAGTATGTTAAGAAAAGATATTTATGTGGAGTAATTTTAGGGGTATAAAATAAGTTCATAAAATTTTGACATCTTGACTACAAACTGCTGCTATTATTGATTGATTGGACAAAAATTAATGGAAAAAGTGCACCAAAAATCACCCAACTATACCCCTTTTGTGGATTTAATCACTAATCTTATTTCTGTTGCATACAACACATCCAACTAATTTAATGTTGCATCCAAAGTCACTATCACTAACCCCGTTAGTTTTTTTGGCGTTAAATAGTCATGTGCCAATACACATGACTTTCTTTTAAGGGTATTTTAGGTAGTTCGCTTTAAAACAAACTTTAGGGTTTAAAAGGAAAATTAATAAATATAAATGTACTGTACTATGTTAAATGCTAAACTATACCGTCATTTCCTCTCGTTCTTCATCCCCTCCCCTTCCTCCGCCCCTTCTTCTTCTCCGTCAACAACCGCATAATCCCCCACTTCCATGGCCGCCTGCTCCCCATACCGACCTTCTTCTTCTTCTTCTTCTCCGTCGATACCACGCCAGCACCCACTCCCTTGGCCGCCTCCTATCTTCTCTCTATAATCTACACAAACCCTCTCTCTCTCTCTCTCTCTCTCTCTCTCTCTCTCTCTCTCTCTCTCTCTCTCTCTCTCTCTCATACATCATATCCCAGATTTGGGATTCGTTTGAGGGAGACACAATTTGACTCCCCCGAATCTTGCTAATTTAGGTATTCGGCTTCGCAAATTGTCAAATCGTCAAAAATAGTCTTCCTCTGATTGCCTTTTGTTTTGATTCTTAAAGATCTTAAATGTTTTATTTATAGAGCCCATATCTGGGACTTTTCATACATTTTGGTTCTTGATTTTTTCATTGCGGATTCCCAGTTTGATTGCAGATTTTGAATGTTTCCTCCTCATTTGGTTCTTTTGGATGTGGGTTTGTTGATATGAAGTCATTGATCTATTGTTTATCCGATTTAGATGAGATGTTTATTTGTGAGTTTTTATCTGATTTTTATGTCATGGTGGTGGTTTTGCAATGGATCTATTGAGAGAGGCTAGTGGTTGTTGATGGCGTTTGAAAGGTGGTGGTGGTGGTGAGATGGTGGGTGTGTAGGTGATAGTGTTAACAAACTAAATAAACGTTATAAATGAAATAAGGACTTAATTGAATTTTTTTAACATCAAAAGCTAAAGTGGTGAAAAACAATAGGTCAGGGACTTATTTGAAACAAGTTTAACATTTATATTCTAATTTAAAGCGAACTACCTAAAATACCCTTTAAAAAAGTCATGTGCATTGGCACATGACTATTTAACGCCAAAAAACTAACGGGGTTAGTGATAGTGACTTTGGATGCAATATTAAATTAGTTGGATGTGTTGTATGCAACGGAAATAAGTTTAGTGATCGAATCCACAAAAGGGGCATAGTTGGGTGATTTTTGGTGCAATTTTTCCCAAATTAATTAAACAACTCACAATCAAACACAGCGCGTAAAAGAAAATAAATGGACTAGTGTTATTCTCAGAGTTAACAATACAAAGTCCATCACCAACAATCATAATATATCTTAGCTAGCCTTTTTTTTTATGAGAGTTTTCTTGTTGAAAATTAGAGTGTTACTATAAGTGTGTATTCTACATTAGTATTTCGTTTCAGTATCTTCATTTTATTATCTTTAAAGAACTTTCAACCTTATACTCAATTAAATATTTTGTTAGAGATATGACTTTGAAAGATAAGTCAGAAGTTTTAAGAAGACGAAGAAAAGTGAAGTAGCCGACCAGAACGACAGTTCGAGTCGGACCAGCTAGCAGAGCACCAGTGGAAGTCATTCTTATTGCTTCAGTATGAGTGCAAGGGCCGAGAACGACTCGGACCTACTAGTCCGAGTCATGCCCAGCGGCAAGTTTGACGCAGATGGGAAAAAGCGTGGGATTTTGAAGAATCCTTTAGGGATTTGTTTTTCCTTACTCCTTCTATTTTCAGGGTTAGGACTCTATCAGTATAAATACTAGTGATAATTAGTAGCCTCCATACACATACAAGATATAAGGTAAGAAAGATCAATAATTCACAGTCAGGAATTTTGTGATTAAAATTCGTGCAACATAGATTAGTATGATCTTTGTAACCGTTTTTCCAGTCTTAATAAAATATGTTCTCCCTTTACCTGTGGACGTAGCTAATAGGTTATTGGTGAACCACATTAAATCTGTGTTATTGTTTGTCACTTGAATTGCGTAATTAGAGGTTAAAAACGATGATAAAAATGTTGCTCTAATTTTGTTACTGTCTCTTCCACTGTCATATGAGTCATATGTTAATTCATGTATAAATAAGGAGTCAATTACTCTGGATCATGTAAATATTGGTCTGAAGACCAGAGAGCTGTGCCAAAAGGCGAGTGGTGCAAGTACAGAATCTCAGTCATCATGTTTAGCTACAAAAAGCAGCAGGGGACATGGTAGGAAAAACAAAGGGTTTTCTAATAGGGGCCCAAGGCTTGGAGATAATTGTAATTACTGCAAGGATAAGAGGTACTGGAAGTCTGACTGTCCCAAGAAGAAAAGTGAGCAGCACAGAAAATCTCAGTCGACTGCTGCAATGGCAAGCAGCGATAATCTAGATGAGGATTGTGATTATACCCTAGTGACTGAAGAACAAACGTTCAAGGAAGATGCATGTGTTCTTGATTCGGGGGCTTCGTATCACATGTGTTCGCGCAAGGAGCAGTTTATAACGTTTGAGCAGAAAGATAGGGACTATATTCATATGGCTAACATATCTGTCTAGAGGGTAGTTGGCATGGGCTCCGTAAGAGTGAGAACTTTTGGTGATAAATATTTCACATTGAACAAGGTTAGGCATGTTCCACGAATAACAAAGAATCTGATATCTCTTAGTTGGCTGGAGAAGAAGGGGTATAGTTTTAAGGGATGGAGTTCTGAATGTCTGCAAGGGTTCAGATTTGATTCTGAGTGGTGAAAAATAAGGTTCCTTGTACATCATCCAAGGTTCTGCATTTTTTAATTTAGGTGAAGGTGTTGACTAACAGGTGGAGTAGCGAGTTACTCTTAGTAGGAGTGAATTGGGCAAGCCAGAGTTAGAGGATAGACACACACCAGTTCCAAACCTGAGCAGTGAAGATGGGACCAAAGAGAAGTCGTTGGGAACTGCTGGAGGTTCTATTGATATGGTCACTTCATCTGTTTTGGTTGACAAGATCCAATGCCGTTAAGATGTGCCACATCTGAAATTCTGTTAGTTTCTCGTTGGGGTGATTCTAAGTACCCTTAGGTGCACATCTGAGTGTTCGATGGGATATGTATGATTGTCTAGAGGACAAGTTTTGTTTTTATAGGAGGCAAATTCTGAGTGTCTTGAAGATACATCTGTTTACTTGCTGGAGTAAGTATGGTGCATGCAAATTCTGGTTGTCCGGAGGACAAGTCTAATGTATTGGACGAAAGACAGATCTGAGGCTAAGGTAGAGAAATCATTCTGATACAAAACATGTGGCTCAAGGTGGAGTTATATCAGTCGTTCATAAATCTTCATTATTTGGGGAGATTCAAAGTCAAGGAGAAGATTGTTAGAAATATGACTTTGAAAGATGAGTCAGATGTTTTGAGAAGACGAAGAAAATCTGAAGACAAGTGAAGCAACTGACCATAACGACTCGGACTCCACAGTTCGAGTCGGACCAGCTAGCAGAGCACGAGTGGCAGTGGTTCTTATTGCTGCTTCAGTACGAGTACAAGGTCATGCCTAACGGTAAGTTTGATGTAGTTGGGAAAACACGTGGGGTTTTAAAGAGTCCTTTTAAGGATTTGTTCTCCCTTACTCCTTCTATCTTCAAGGTTAGGCTCTAACAGTGTAAATACTAGTGATAACTAGTAGCCTCCATACACATACAAGAGAAATAGTAAGAGAGATTAATAATTCTAGATATAGGGTGTGCAAAATCACGAATTTTGTGATTAAATTCGTGCAAGGTAGATTAGTGTGATCTTCTTTAATTGTTTCTACAGCCATAATAATATATGTTGTCTCTTTGCCCGTGGACGTATTCAATGGGTTGTTGGTGAACCACGTTAAATATGTGTTATTTATTTGTCGCTTGTGTTCGTTATTTTCTGTCATCTCGTTTGATCTGATTGACTAACATATTTATAGTGGTTTTCCCCTTCAGACACCCTCAAGTTATATATATATATATATATATATATATATATAGACACACACATATATATGTATATATAGAACTTGTGGGATTGTCACAAACATATCTATAGTTATATACGCGTGTGTGTGTGTCTAACTTGAGTCAAATCAATACGTTTGAGTGATTTATCTTTCCGGTGGAAACTCTTTTTCTTACTCTCTTTGTCCTTAAATGAGTGTCCATTTTCAGGAAATTTTTGTCCCAAAATGAGTGTCCATTTTGATTTTAACTTTCCCTAAATGTTTTTTTTGTTCGATTTTTTTTTTCACGGGTCTCTTTATACTTTCAAAAACTAAATGTTTGTAAAGATGATTACAAGATTATATATGAATTTTGTCATCAAATTGTACAAAAAGTTATGTCCCTTAAAGTAAAATTTTGACACTCATTTAGATGCAGAGGTAGTAGTATTTAAGGATTTAAGTTTGTGGGATTACCGTCCAGTGTTAAGTGCTAACCTTCACGATAACACTCGTGTTTACTCACAAAATGTAAACTTTAGAAGGATATGAATCACTTACTTGATTGATTCTTGTGCGGAAGCGTAGATCTTTACCGTGGATTTTTGATCACCGAATTGAACTTGGTACAATACTTCGCAACGTAGGCCGGGAGCGAAATCACGAAAGAAAATCACCCACTAGTTCACAACACTTGTTTGCTCATCTTGACAGCCATGGATGGGTGGGGAGAGAACGGAGAGTTGTGTGAGGTTTTCGTTTTTGCGTTCTATCAAAAAGAACTTCCGTCGTCTCTCTTTTGACGTGAAAAAAATAACCCCGTAACTTCTCGTTAACTTCCAGTAGTTAACTGCCTCCATTTATTTATCTATGTATTTATTTTCTTGATAAATACAATGTATTGGGCTTGTCTAGGTTGGGCCATCTTGGGCGGACCTACTTTATTTCCATCATCTCCCACTCGCACACGATGACCTTATCAGCCATGATCTATCATTCAAGCAAATGTGTCGTGTGACCAACGAGCGTGCATGTACGTGGCAGCTCTTAGATTATGCACCCGTTAGGCATGACATAATAGCTACGTCCACTACAAGTTCACCATTGACTCGTTATACCACAGACTAATTCAATTAAACCAAGTCCAAACATACCTTGGTCCCTTTAAGGCTATGTTTGACTGTTACGATCGTAAAGTGTGTTCTATGTCTGTGACATAACTGGTCGACCTATAAACACAATCATTAGGCATAATCAAACTTGTCTTCCTTTCTCACTTATCACTTTTAGATCATTAAGTCAATCGCTTTCCTAGACATGTACCATCCAGCCGAATTAGTTCATGGCTCTAGGTAGTATGCTAAAGTAGCAGACATTGACTTAATACCTTTTAATTATAGTTGAAAGTCACATAGGGTATCATGCCCGTAAAAATGGCATTTTAGAGACATCACACAATGAGCAAGAGGGACATGTTGCTCATTTCTCTTGGTCAATGCACACTTGTTACTAAACAAGTGCTACAGTGGTATAACTCCTTTCAAGGAGCGTATGTGAACAATTAACCCACTGTACAGATATTTAGTTCGGAGACACTTCTTAATCCCCAACTATTTATATCTGGCCCTTCTTATATTTCCAAACATATGAGAAGTGTCTTGTTCTCATGCGGTCTTCACTTTGACCTTTTCTTGATTTGCATAAAGTCGACATATGTTTACGTGATGTACTTAGCATACTCCTTTGGTATCTCAAGTATCATTGCTTCATCTCAGCTTGCTTTCGTGGCTCCTGAGGCGGTTACTCGTGTGAGAGAGTTAACCTTTGTCTGGTTACATACTCTTATATTGTGTAATGTATGTGTCAATATAATAGAACAAATTATTTATACATCTCAAGAATATAAACTTGATATTCATCAGAAAGTGCATCAACAAATATAGTTCCACAAACGTAGTTCAGATTGAAGTAAAACGTAAACTTGTTTTCCTTAAGTACATCTACACCCTTCGAAGACCCATAGCCCTAACATGACTTAGAAAGACATCTCTAGCAAGGGGCTTAGTCATAGGGTCAGCTACCATCACATTAGTAGAAATGTACTCTAATGTTACTTCATTACTTGTTATAGTCTCTCGAATGTAGTTATTCATTAGATCAATGTGTTTGGTTCTTCCATGATACTTTGGATCTTTCGTGAAAGCAATGGACTCTTGATTGTCACAATAAACTGTCACGGGGTCAGATGCATGATCGACCACTCTAAGATCCTCCATAAACCTCTTTAACCAAATGGCCTCCTGAACAGCTCTTGTGCATGCAGTGAATCCAGCTTCCATGGTAGAGAGAGATACACTTGTTTGCTTCTTGCTATTCCACGTGATAGCTCCGTTATTAAGCAAGAATACATAACCCGATGTTGACTTTCGGTTATCATTATCTCCTCCCCAATCAGCATCACTATAACCAACTATCCTTGAGTTGGATCCTTGATAACACAACATGTAGTCGACAGTTCCTTTTAGATAACGTAATATCCTTTTGACTGCTCCCCAATGTGCTCTTCCAGGATTAGATTGATAACGACTAACCATGCCAACTGCGAAAGCTAAATCTGGACGAGTACACATGACTGCATACATTAACTTGCAATGGAACTGCAATATGGAACTCTAGACATCTTATTCTTTTCTTCCTCAGTCTTAGGGCAATCATCAAGACTCAACTTTTTATTCTTAGCCATAGGAGTGTCAAGAGGTTGGCATTGATGCATACCAAAGTGTTCAAGAACTTGTTTAAGGTAAGTCTCTTGAGACAAACCAAGGAGTCTTTCGGAACGTTTCTGAAAGATTCGAACACCCAGTACGAATTCAGCTTCACCCATGTCCTTCATATCGAAATTTGAGGACAACCACTTCTTAGTGGCTTTCAACAACTACAGATTATTTCCAGCTATTAATATATCATCCACATAAAGTGAAAGGATAAAAAAATCACTTTTAGATCGTTTGAGATAGACACAGTGATCTTCTTCGATCATTACAAATCTATCATTAATGATTGACTGGTGAAATCTTAAGTACCACTGCCTGGATGCTTGCTTGAGACCGTATATGGATCGTTTGAGTTTACAAACTTTGTTTTCACTTCCTTTTACAGTGAAACCCTCAGGTTGATCTATATAAATCTCTTCATTCAATTCTCCGTTGAGAAAAGCTGTTTTTACATCCATTTGATGAAGTTCTAAGTCCAAACGAGCTACAATAGCTAGAATCAATCTTATTGAGGCAAACCTTACTGCAGGAGAGAAAGTTTCCTCGTAGTCTATACCTTCTTGTTGAGTATAGCCTTTAGCTACTAAGCGAGCCTTGTATCTTTCAATGGAACCATCCACTTTGCGTTTGACTCGTAGGATCTACTTATTTCCTACAGTCTTTCGCCCTTGAGGTAAATCAACTAATTCCCAAACATTATTGGTTTTCATTGATTCCATTTCATCATCCATTGCTTTCATCCATTTTTCACTAGTAGGTGATGAGATAGCCTCTTTATAGCTTCTTGGCTCATCAACATCATGTGCATCAGCCATGAATGATTCATTTTAGATGTCAAAACGACGTCGAGGAATATGTCCACGCTGACTTTTACGTAAGATAGGCTCTTGAGATTCTTCTTCTAATGGAAGTGTGCTACTCAATTATGGATCCCTCCCACTATCGTTAGGAAGGTGAGGAACTTTTTCCTCTATCTCCATTTGATGAGTAGGTATGCCCACTTTGGGTTCTTCCATTTCATAAAGTTTAATCTCCCTATCTATTTCACCCCTACTAGGGAAATCGTTTTCCAGAAATTCCACATTACGAGACTCAATTTCAGTCAAGCTTTCATCAGGTCCTTCACCTATAAACACATATCCTTTGGAGTGTTCTGAGTACCTAATGAAGATACACTTTTTACCCCTAGGACCTAACTTCCCGTGCTTATCGGAAGTGTTATGTACATAGGCTGCCGATCCCCATGGACGCAGATTTTCCAAAGCTGGTTTTCTGCCCTTCCATAATTCGTATGGGGTGGAACTTACTGATTTAGAGGGGACACGGTTAAGAATATATGCGGCAGTCAGTAAAGCATCTCCCCAAAAACTTATAGGTAGATTTGCTTATGCCATCATAGATCTAGCCATGTCTAGCAATGTCCTATTCCTTCTCTCAGCAACACCGTTCTGCTGTGGAGTCCTTGGAATATTTAATTGCCTTTCAATACCTTTTTCATCACAAAGAGCCTTGAATTGCTCAGACAAATACTCACGTCCACGGTCTGTTCTTAAAGCCTTGATGCTTTTATCTAATTGATTCTCGACAAGGCAAGTATATCGTTTAAAACAATCTAATGCCTTGGACTTGTGAGAAAGTAAATAGATATGACCAAAATGTGGGTAGTCATCTATGAATGTGATGAAGTATGAGGCTCCATGCCTTACCCTCACGTTCATTAGCCCACAAATATCGGAATGGATTAGTTGCAATGGAAAAGTAGCCCTAACTGATTTTCCAAATGGGTTTCTTGTTGCTTTCCCTGCTAGGAAACTTTCACAAGTTGGCAATAACACTTTGTTAAGTGAGCCTAATAGACCCTCTTTTGCCAACCTGCTCATTCTTTCTTGTCCGGTATGCCCTAAGCGAGAATGCCAAACAGATGCATCTACGTTGATGCTACTAGAAGATGCCATTAAAGAGAAACAACTTTTATCAGTAAACAACGTATGTTCAACATCCAAAACAAGAAAACCATCAACTAGATGTCCAGAACCATAACAAATGTCTACAGAAGTTCCATGGAAATTAACAGCAAATCCTAACTTAAGAAGAACAGTAACAGACACAAGATTTCGTCGGATGTTCGGAGCGTAAAGAACATCATGTAGCAACAACTTTTGGCCTCCTCGTAGGTCTAATTTGCATGTACCAATTCCTTCTACACCAATTCTTTAGTTGTTACCAATATAAATCCACTTTTTACCCTTTGGCACTCGACGGTATTCTTGGAATGCTCCTCGGTCTCTAGTTATGTGGTCCGTGGCTCCTGAGTCTACAGTCCATAAAGGATAAGAGTCAGTGAGCAATGCACAACTAGAAACAAAGGTGAAATTAGAGGTAGGGCATCTTTTTACCTTGGCTGGCTTTTTACATTCAAAAGCCAGGTGACCCAGTTTGCCACAATTATTGCATTCCTTCTTAGGATCAGGACAGTCACGTGCAAAATAACCTGTCTTGCCACAATTGTAACATCTCCTCTCAACTTTGTTCTTCCCTTTGCCATTGCTCGCATTACCTTTGCGATTTCCATACTTTGCCTTCTTCGGGGCCGATCCGCTCCCGTTCCCCTTCCTCTGGTCATCACCTCTTCCACGCTTAGACCCAGAAGCTTTACATGTACTCGCTTCAGCAGCAAACACTTGAGATGAGGATTTTGAGGCTGAAAGACGCTCATCCTCCAACTCCAAGTGAGTCTGCACATTGTTAAAGGTCTTAATGTTGGGTTTTGATGCATCATGCGCAGCGGAATAAACAGATAAAGTCAAACACCCAAGAGCCCGGATCCGTGCATGTTGATAAATTAAATACAAGATGAAAGAAACATACCCTTGAAGATCGAATCCATGAACACGGACTTTAAGGTGCTAAAGGAAACACCCTTCATCGGTATCCACACGTCGAACGGATATCAAGAACACCTTATTGATCTGGATTGCTAGACCCAAGGCTTGATGAAGAAACGATTTCTTCATAGGAATTATTTTGCTTCATTTATTTTTGAGTTATGATGATTCTAAATCTCAAAACTAACAATCCCCTCTATATGTGTGTAATTGTTTCTCAAACAACATGTTATGATTTCTAAAATCAACCATTAGGTTTCTCAAACCCGACTGCACACATATATAATAGGGTATAAACCTAATTCCTTTTGGGATCAGAATTCCATGTCAAACAAGAGATCTGAACAAACTGTTTTCCGTTTGGACAAACCATCCGTACGGATTGGTTGGGTGGCTCCCAAACCATCCGTACGGATCCTTCCAGCAGGGTCCAGTTTTTTCCATTTTATGTGCCTTATTCAATCCGTTCTATTATGTGTGACCCAATAGGATTATACTAAGTTGGCAACGAGTCCGAACGAGTCAGAACCCGTAAGTCATAAGCGGACTCTAGCAAGCCATTATGACTACCCATCTTGGGTACGGCCGTACACTATTATCAATCTCACTCATCGAGTGGCCAAGCAGATATCTCTCTTGAGAGAGGGACAAATCCCATCTTGACTTATCATTCTTCCCTACAGGAATCCGATTATGCCAATCGTAGCCTTTATAACCACCCAGTTAGGAGTAGCGTTTGAGTACGTCAAACATAATGTTTATCATGTGGAAGACTATGATAATCTTAGGTCTAAGGATAAATGATATAACTATTATGAGATTTAATTATGACATTTGACCATGACATAAATCTCATAACGGGTCTATCTAGTACTTGTTCTCCAACATGTACCCACAAGTTTAATCCGCATCCTATGCGCTATAATCATCATATGATTATCCATTAAACTCATGCTAGCCCTTCATAAGTGCTAGGGACAATGATTATTATAATAAACATGCAAAAGATATAATAATCGGGTTTGTTATCTCTATAACAATGAAGCTATGATATAACGCATAGGCCTTTCTCAAGGGCCTAGGGCATAATATCCAACAATCTCCCACTTGCGCTAGGCCCAATCAACGCGTATCCAATACCCATTGAGCTTAGTTATAATCTCCATCATAATTGCAAACGAGCTTATGCAGGATAATTATCCTTGTTATTATCATAAGGTATTTTGCATATTTTGACATCTCCTATCTTTGACGATTTCTCGAGTAAGATAGAAACGTCTGAGTATATGTTTAGATAAGATAATAGTCCCTTGATTTGTGCACTAACGATTATTGACACAATGAAGGTACATTAAATTAGTGACACTAGAAATGATTTCTAGTTTACTAATTAGAATCTTAATCTTAACTTTTTCTAGTTGCATCTCATGCCACTAGACACTCAACCCTTATGTAGAATAGTAATGATCCATTTAGAACTCTTCTAACACCATTATTAGACGTAAACATGTATTTATACTGCAATATTTATCTTTGTTGGTTTATAAAAATGCATCTATGTAACTATTACAAGATCATCTTTCATTCCATCAAAGATCAAGAACGCATCCTTTAGTTCCTTTTAGACAACATAAGAGCGTTTCTTAACTAGTGACTTTCACTAGGATCCGATTGGTATTATCTCATCATACTCCAAGTATATGAGACATCCGTTCTTAGTACATTAGCATGGATTACATGATAGATCCAATTGCCAAAGCATATGGAATCCTAATCATGTACTCTTGCTCATTAGACTTTCACAAGTAACCTCTCTAAGAGTCTTGCATAGTGAACCTTTCACTATATTGTCAATATTAGTACTTTGACTTTAACAAATCAACCTTTTAGATTTATCTCCATAAATCAGTCCAAGGATGTAGGCGGCTTCATCCAAGTCTTTCATTTAGAAACCTATCAAAATGATTTATATATCAACCATATATATATTAGACTAGGAATAATATTACGCTCCCACTAAATTTATTGTAATCACAAGTCTCATCTTTGATGAATTCAAACTCTTTGAATACTACATCAAAATGAAATTTCACTCCAAGTAGTTTGCTTCAATCCATCTCATGGATTTCTGCAACTTACATATTTTATTAGAACTTTATATATCAAAACTTTTAGGTTGTATCAAACACATCCTAAAGTATGTTCCTGTTAAGGAATGCTATTTTGATATCCATTTGTCATATTTCATATTCAAAATATGAGGTCATGACAATAAGAATTCTAATAATATTAAGCATGACTACGGGTGATGAAGTTTCATCATAATTAACATTATGAATTAACTTTTCTCAATTAGTCTTGCTTAATCAATATACACTTTTAGATTTTATGACTCCAAGTCATTGATCTAAATCCGGAGCGGATTTTGCATCTTGATAGGTAATAGGTCAATCATTCGCAATGATATCTTCCCTATTACTTTCTATTACGAGAAATCAATATTTCTTGTTATAGATAGTATCCTATCAGTTATGCAAATTTCTTGTGTATACTTGAACGAATTTCCACAACTCCTTTGTGAATATTTGTTCAACTTCTATCTTAGGTTCCATGTCATTTTGGGTCTCGAACTCTTCGAGATACATTTTACTCCCACTAGTTCTTTAGAGATAAATGATTTATCTAGAAAGTGCTATTTAGAGTAACAAACGATTTGTACTCTAAAGGGTGTAAAATTAATATCATTAAGATATCTCATGGAATTACATTTATAAGATTTAGGTGTGATTTTGTTCCAGACAACACTTTTCTCAAAAGCATCACATCACAGATCTTTATGAAAGACAAACCAAGTTTTCTTTCATTCCATATCTCATATGGCATTAGTCGAACCTCCTTAGATGAAACTCAAGTTAGTGTAAGCGCAGCTGTTTCCAGTACATAATCCAGAAGGATAATTAAAGATCAGTTTGACTTATTATGAGACGAAAAACTGTGTTTTACAGACAATCTGTAAACTTATGGAACATCATCCGTACGGCTGCTGTTTCCAGATTCTGTTTTTCTTAAATTGCAGACTTTCTGCAGAATTCTCATCGAGTCCAAGGCTCAAATATTCATTACTTTGATCTAATCAGAGTACATCAATACTTTTGCCATGAGGTGTTGAAATCTTTTCTAGCATTATTACTATAATAAACTACATACATCAAAATGTATAAGTTCAAAAGAGTACTTCCTCTTACTACTATTAGTAAAAGATGTCTTGATCAATTTCTAAGATTCACATCTATCACATGATTCGAAATCATATGAATTTAAAAGTCCGTCCTATGGAATTTTAAATATGTTTTTCTTATCATTTGATATAGACATTAATGCTTTAAGAATGTAACGCTTACATCCTTAGATTCGGATTTCCTTTATTTACGTTTATACTCATTATTTTGTTCTTCCAAGATAAGGATGTTAAGTCCCATTATATGATTAGCAATACAATAAGGCAAATCATATTTAATGGAACACTTTCTTATTTGAAATAGGAAATATCCATAATCTTGTAATGAAGAAACCAAAATAATATTTCTACTTAAAATAAGAACATAGCACCATTTGTTCAAAACAAATATGAACTTATTAGGTAAAGACACTTCGCAAGTTCCTATGAATAATGTTGCAACCACTGCATCATTATTGCCACATAGGTTAATCTTTACCTTTCTTAAGTAGAATTTTAACATAAATACTTGAAGTGGTAGTCCAACTACCCTTCCTTTTGATCTTTTAATTCAAATTATAATTTTTCCAACGGTCAATCCTATTGCCAAAGTAGAAATTACTTTCTTTGGATTTTAGGTTTTAGCCACAAATATTTCCTTTAGGCTTGACAACTCTTGTCTTGACTTTATCTTAAATCCTTGTCCTTATTTACTTTTAGAGTTTGAGAAGGTTTCCATTTGATATTAAGACATAGCATTTTAAACATCAAATGTCGCTTATGAATTAATGTCAAATCCGTTTGTTAGTTCCAAACTAACTTGATTATCAAGCCATATCAAGGTAATTAATAGGTCTCTCCATGTTCGAAACATGATAACTTATTGACATACCTTTCATTCATCAAATGAATGTTAGACTCTAATCAATCTCAAACTTGTCTTGCCTTTCTTGCTTGTAGGAACGCTTCCTACAAGAATCCATGTGTTTCAGATACTTATAAAGTTCTAAACATATGGTAGCAAGTCATAAGATAATTGACATATATAGAATCATCCACATGTTTCTAATCAATGTCTTTGTCCATCCTTAAGGCATTAAGTTTCTTAGGAATATGATTTATTAAGAATTCATAACTTCCGATCTTGCTTTAGAACTAGGTCATGGAAGTTAATCTTATTCTTCTTAAAGTGGGGTCAATCGCAGTAATTATACATGATTATAGTTTAAGACATTCTACGAAATATACAAATAAATATACACATATATTTCATACCATTATCATTTAGAGACATTTAATGTATTTCATAAACACTCCCACTAAATTATACATCTTCAAATACAACAATTGTATAATATAATTTAAGTGGGCTAAGATCCATATTTCACCTAACTTTGAGTCGGCTAGGGCACGACTGCTCAAAATCAAGTTATTTAGGTAGATAACTCTTTATCAATCACATCATATGTGACTCTTAGATCTTTTATGAGATTGTTAGACATCTTATGTCAAACATGTTTTAATATCATCTATGCCTTAGGCCCAAAACTGTTTTGATAGCCCAATTAAGTCAAACCATTTTAAACGTATAGGAAACTCTGATTCACTCATCTTGCTCATAGATGAATAGAATTAATGCGCATACGCTAGGGCGTAACCCACATAAAACTACCCATGTAATCACAAGTGTTTTAATCATGGATTGGCACTTGACTTAAGTTTTAAGAAGGTTTATTTGCTTAGAGATATGCATCATATATTAAATTATGTCAAACATAATATAATATAGTTTTTGCATAATGATGTTAACTAATCCAATTAATTAACAGAAGCAAAATCTTGTGATTTAATTATGAAGCAACATAATGGGGACGGAATCTAAATTATCTGTAAACAATTTACAGATTGGATATTTCATTCGCATTCCCAGAAACAAGGCGTAAGCCTGCCATTGGTCCATGCAATGAATTAATCCAAATTTAGTTTCCTTCTCTTGCAAACGATTTGCACTTTGTATAGGGGTAATTCTGAAACTTTGAGATTACGCCAATCTTAAACTCCTTTAAGATTCTGATCTCATTAACAGTTTGGACTTCTGAACTGAAATCTGTTTCAGGAAACACGGTTTCCAAAACCTGCCGTCTGAAACAGATCAGAATCAGTAATGCCCAAAACATCCGTACGGATGTTTCTGGAAGCATCCAGATTTATCCGTACAGCTCTTTCATACAGGTCACATATACTCTGAACTCTTCAGAATTCTGAAACTGTATCTGCAGAGCATCTTGAAATTGAGAGCACAAACCGTACGGCCGAAACTAAGCCAATAGGCATCCACATTTCCGTACTAAGATCAAGGAGCCAAGTAACTTCTCTATACGGTCGAAACTAAGTCAAAAGGCATCTACATTCCCATATAGATTGGATACTTGTTTCAAGATCTTTCATTGTCTCTTAATCTCACAGATTACAGCAGTTCTAAACTCTTTAGAACTCTGATTTCTGCAATTCCTTTTGAATTCTTCGGCCGAAAACTGTTTCAGGAAACACGGTTTCAGAAACCAGCCATCTGAAAGCAGTTTCCAGTTTCCAGATTCGAATTCTGTAAACAATTTACAGAACAATTTGAACACCAAAAAACAAAATCAAATCTGAGAATTTCCAAACTATCCGTACGGATCAGTTTGGCATCATCCAAACCATCCGTACGGATCCATTGGTAGGATCACAGATTTTCAGGTTTTTCAGAATTTCAGAAATTCGACCAAATCCAATATCATGTTTGTACATAATCAGATTACAGAAACATGAATTTACAGATTACGAATTTAATCAGATCTAATCAATATCATGAATAAACAATTTATTATATATATAAATTAGATCTAAATTATCAATACACATAATCCAATTATTTATTGATAATCCCAACATGCAATTATTCATATAGATCAAATCAATATAATAATCACATAATCCCCATGTCATGCTCATAAACTTTTATATCTCATATATAAAACTCAAATCACGCATTCATCTTATTATCATGTAGATATCATATAATCGAATTAAACAATTTCAACATGATATACTAAAATAATCAACAACGAACGGGGCTCTGATACCACTGTTAGGTTTTGATACATCATGCGCAGCGGAATAAACAGATAAAGTCAAACACCTAAGAGCCCGGATCCGTGCATGTTGATAAATTAAATACAAGATGAAAGAAACATACCCTTGAAGATCGAATCCATGAACACGGACTTTAAGGTGCTAAAGGAAACACCCTGCATCGGTATCCACACGTCGAACGGATATCAAGAACACCTTCTTGATCTGGATTGCTAGACCCAAGGCTTGATGAAAAAACGATTTCTTCATAGGAATTATTTTGCTTCATTGATTATTGAGTTATGATGATTCTAAATCTCAAAACTAACAATCCCCTCTATATGTGTGTAATTGTTTCTCAAACAACATGTTATGATTTCTAAAATAAACCATTAGGTTTCTCAAACCCGACTGCACACATATATAATAGGGTATAAACCTAATTCCTTTTGGGATCAGAATTCCTTGTCAAACAAGAGATCTGAACAAACTGTTTTTCGTCTGGACAAACCATCCGTACGGATTGGTTGGGTGGCTCCCAAACCATCCGTACGGATCCTTCCATCAGGATCCAGTTTTTTCCGTTTTCTGTGCCTTATTCAATCCGTTCTATTGTGTGTGACCCAATAGGATTATACTAAGTTGGCAACGAGTCCGAATGAGTCAGAACCCGTAAGTCATAAGCAGACTCTAGCAAGCCATTATGACTACCCAATTAGTATAACTTTGAAAGCCTAAAGTAACCTTATAGAACATATCGCAATCCCTTTGTCACACGATATCATATTGGACATAAGTCATGGTCCACGTCAACTTATGTTGTCCAATGCTTTCTCGATCTCGAGTAGATTGATATGAGCAAATAACATTGAACGCTTCAATCATTTGGGTACGGCCGTACACTATTATCAATCTCACTCATCGAGTGGCCAAGCAGATATCTCTTTTGAGAGAGGGACAAATCCCATCTTGACTTATCATTCTTCCCTACAGGAATCCGATTATGCAAATCGTAGCCTTTATAACCACCCGGTTAGGGGTAGCGTTTGAGTGCGTCAAACATAATGTTCATCATGTGGAAGACTATGATAATCTCAGGTCTAAGGATAAATGATATAACTATTATGAGATTTAATTATGACATTTGACCATGACATAAATCTCATAACGGGTCTATCCAGTACTTGTTCTCCAACATGTACCCACAAGTTTAATCCGCATCCTATGCGCTATAATCATCATATGATTATCCATTAAACTCATGCTAGCCCTTCATAAATGCTAGGGACAATGATTATTATAATAAACATGCAAAAGATATAATAATCGGGTTTGTTATCTCTATAACAATGAAGCTATGATATAACGCATAGGCCTTTCTCAAGGGCCTATGGCATAATATCCAACACTTAACATGTTCATTGTGGGTGAGGTTCATCACCATGTGATCCCAGTTACTAGGAAGAGAACGGAGAACAGCTTGAACCTATTGTTCATCTGAAAGAAAGTGCCCCGTAGACTTTAGCTCCCTTATCATGTTTGACATCGCCCTTAAGTGTTTCCTCATGGAATTATTAGGACGCTTGCTTGCGTTGTCAAACTTATAGAGAAGTTTCTTCAGCTTCGTAGCCGAAGTTCCTCCAAACTTCTCTTTTAGGGAAGCCCACATATCTTTGGCACCTGAATATGTCTCATATTCACACATAAGGTCATTTTGCATACTGCTCAAAAGCGTGATTCGAGCCTTGCTGTTCCGCTTCGTCCAAGCTTCGAACGCAACAAGATTCCTCCTATGTTCACCAGCGGTCCTTTCATCAGTCATAACAGGTTCTTCCATGGAACTTGTGAGAGTGTCAAGAACTTCTTGTTCTTCAAGGACATATTGGATCTTGCGGTGCCACATATCGTAGTTGTCACCGTCCAATTTGTCACCATGATTTAGCTCAGCAATTATGTTCTTAATAGAGGTCATGATTAGCAACTACATAGAGACAATAACAAAGAGAACATTATTGACACATATACGTTTCATTACACTTTATTACAACAATAAATGATTATTAAATTAATAATCTAACTAAGGATGCGAAACGAAAGATCACTAAGTTCACAATCAGCTTCACATTACCAAAGTCATATCATCATCTAATCAATCATTTTCATTGTGTAATATCTTATTTTCTCAAGAGAATACTTCTTCATCTCTTAAACTCTTAGGTAGATAATAGCAAATTGCGTAGATTTTAGCACATAGATCGCTTTATGATAAATGCTAATACTATTATGCAACACTTAACATAAGATAAATGCTCCCACTCAACAAAAGCAGATTTCTGATTATCATTGTTAATACATCTCACGTAATCATTAACAAACCATAATAATCAAACTTATTTTAAGGAACATTAAGAAAATCTGGAAAATTAAACGTCTTCAGAAAATTCCAGAAAAATTTCAGAAAATCTTAAACTGAAAAACATGGCTTCTGTATTTTTTTCAGAATTTTCTGACATGGGAAGACCCCCAAAACAATCCGTAAGTTGACTGGTCAAACAGTTGACCAAAAAGTCAAAGTCAACGAAAAATTTTCAAAAAAAATCCAGAACGTAGAAAACTTAAAAACTTACTTCCTGTATTATTTTCATAATTTTTTTGATATCACTAAGACCTCCAAAAATAATTAACAAGATGTAATTATTGACTGCGGGACGGAACGAGTAAAAACAATCTGAGTTCTAAGTTCTAATCTTCTTCTTCTTCGGAGTCCACAGAAAGAATTCCCCTTTTTTTTTACTAACTATGTACAGTACTTAATGCACTACGTACAAAAAAAATATACTGTACAACACACAGCCATGTTCTTCGAGTGAAAGAGAGAAAAACCTAGAATTTTGAAAAATCATAACTTCTTCATCTTTAATCCAAAAATCATGAAACAAAATTCTGCGAAAAGCCGCCCTTTGAATTCTCTTTCAAACCACATCAACAATTCATACCAATTATTAAAGCATGAAAAACGAAAATTAACATGATATGGAGAAAAACTTCAATCATGGCTTCAAAGAACAATTCGAGATCAAATCCAACAAAGGCTCTGATACCAATGTAAACTTTAGAAGGATATGAATCACTTACTTGATTGATTCTTGTGCGGAAGCGTAGATCTTTACCGTGGATTTTTGATCACCGAATTGAACTTGGTACAATACTTCGCAACGTAGGCCTGGAGCGAAATCACAAACGGAAATCACCCACTAGTTCACAACACTTGTTTGCTCATCTTGACAGCCATGGATGGGTGGGGGAGAGAACGGAGAGTTGTGTGAGGTTTTCGTTTTTGCGTTCTATCAAAAAGAACTTCCGTCGTCTCTCTTTTGACGTGAAAAAAATAACCCCGTAACTTCTCCTTAACTGCTCGTTAACTTCCCGTAGTTAACTGCCTCCATTTATTTATCTATGTATTTATTTTCTTAATAAATACAATGTATTGGGCTTGTCTAGGTTGGGTCATCTTGGGCGGACCTACTTTATTTCCAACACAAAATAAGGTCATTGACAATTTTATTATTAATCAATAACAAATATGAATTTTTTGTGGACATATATTTTGGGATGGTGAGTATTACTCTTATTATTGTTAAAATCCCAATCTATATTACAATACCACTCATTAATAACTGAAAGTCAAAGAGTGGCCAGGATTGTTTTGTAACCACCATAAAGAGTGGCTCAGATTTAATGTTGTAATCTTTTTACTCTTCTTCTCAACTACACGATGCCTTTTTCCCAAATCAAAAACTGGAACTGCACGACGACGACTCCCCAAAATCAAAAACCGATTTCTTCTCCTATCCAGTTTCCGCGTGTGAACTCTTCAATGACGGAAGATCGATTCTTCCTGCGACCGAGTTATCCTCTCCAAATCAGAACTGGATACCGATTCCTGCTCCGACTTACCGATTCCTACTTGAAATCTCCTTGCATTCCGCTTAAATAAACACCGCCCTATTTTTATTTTTTCCTCACCTCTCCATTCCCTTTTTAACAAAAGCGGGGTTTACAATCGCAAGGTTCATCGTCTGTGTAGTTGCAGCATCAGGTTCATCGTCTGTGTAGTTGCAGCATCAGGTATGTTCCCACATTTCTTTTTATTTTTCACACCTCATTCTCTGATTTTGTTGTTTAGGGAAATTAATTGTGCTTTTGGTGCTTTTGATTTCTATTTTCTTTCCCATGATTGATGAAAAAATTGGTGTCTTAGAGTGATTTAGGTTGGGTGGGATGGGATTTTAATTGAACCCTGATTTTGGGTTTTACAGTATTTCTTCGTCCCCCAATTCCCCATCTTTTCTCTGTATTTTTTTTTTTCCTTTCTCTCTTTTCTAATAATTTGTTTCTGTTTTGTTTTTGTTTTCCATGTATTGTACTTTCTCTTCAGTAGCACTACCTCCTCCGTCTCAAAATTAATGTTAGAGTTTCTCCAATTGTTCTTTTGTTTTTTGCTTCTCCAGCCAATTTTTGTTTTATGATTCTAATTCTCTTCCTTCTGTTGGAAACTCAATGCTTTTCATGATATAGAGTAGACATTTTTTATTGGGTATTTGGGTGTTTTTACTCAATGCTTTTCATGATATAGAGTAGACATTTTTTATTGGGTATTTGGGTGTTTTTACCTTAACCTTCTTCCAAGTTCCTTACCAAAATATCCCTTTCTAAATCTCATTCTAATGATGTACAGGGGTTAGTTTGTGTCGTTTGTCTTTCATTTTTTTTTTTGTTACCTGCCATATAATCATGCTAAAAACCTTTGCCTGTAACCAAGCACAATCAGGTAGATGAGAAAAGGCTGAATTGTGTGGTACAATTAATGTTAGGAGTAAAAAGATATTTTCCAGTTATCGTTTTATTGCTTAATAGAGTTTTGTTGTTTGTTCTAACTTCATGTTATCTTCAAGTTTATAAGTTCAACGTAATGGACCAACAACCATCAGCAAAAGGAAAAGAAGTGGCACCATCACCATCACAGGAATCACAAGAATTAGAAGAATCACAAGAATTACAGGAATCACAGGTTTTCTTAATTCCCATCTCCATATTCTGTTACTCCATCCGTCCCAAAATGAATCTCCGTAAACATTTACGATGTTTACGAAGCAAGAGAAAAAATGATGTTTTTTAAACATTCATTTTGGGTCGGGGTTAGTATTTTTCATACTGTTAATGTTAGAAATAATCACATTCTCAATTCAATTCTCATAATCATAGAACATATATGCTAGCAGATAATTACCATATTTATATTCTATTACTCAATCCGTCCCAAAATGAATTTCCGAAAACATTTACGAATTCCTCTTGAGCCAAAGAATAATTGAATTTTCATAAACATTCATTTTGGGACAGAGTTAGTAATTTTAATATTGTTAATATAGAAATATAAATACATAGTTTTATGAATTGTCATTATCTCTAATTATATTTGTAATATTTTCATTCTAAAGACAATTGATTTCACCATATTTAAACTAATGTAGGCCGATTTCGAATTTCCCCAACGATTGATAAGAGCCACAACCCGACAAATGCTTTCACCAACTTTAAATATAGAAATAGGAGAAAGCTCTTCTTCTAGATATACCATACCCGACCGAAATAATTCAAACATTGTTTTGGAGGAGTCAAGACGGGCATCTGCACAAAGAAGACGACGCTGGCGTGAACAAGAGAATGCAGGATTTTCCAATACGGAGTTAGGAGAAAGCTCATCTTCAAGAAATAACCCGCCTCCCCTAAATACTTCTACTTATTTAGATAGGAGGTCTATGATGCCACAAAGTTCGAATATTGTTTTGGGTGATTCAAGACGGGCATTGGCACAAAGAAGACGATGGTTGCGGCAACGAGAGGATGCACGTACCATAGAGGATGAAGAACCTATAGAGAATGAAGAACCTATAGCGAATGAAGAAGTTTTCAATCAAAGTCGACATTCCCTTGGCAGAATGAGTATTGTTTGTGAGCATTGTAATGCCTTGCATTGGATTGATGAGAAACTGGTTCGGTCTTCTGTAAATAAGCCCAAATTTTCAATGTGTTGCTCGGACGGGCAAGTCAGGCTTCCGGCGCTTCGTGATCCACCAACCCTGTTAATGGCATTATACGATGGGAGTGACAATCGTTCGGCGTCGTTCTTACAGCATATCCGACAATATAATTCTTCAAATGCTTTTACGAGTCTTGGATGTTCGATAGACCGTAGTGTCCTTACTGGAAGGGGTCCCTATAGCTTCATTATACACGGGGAGTTACGACATCGCACGGGTGCGTTATTACCACACCCAGATAAAGATCCCATGTATGCTCAGCTTTATATCTATGATCCGATGACGGCCTTAGATACTCGTGAACGTCGTAATCCTTCATTAGATCGCCAACTCTTGAGCGACATCCAACAATGTTTGTTACAAAATAATCAATTTGTACGCCTCTTTCGTCAAGCACACGAAGTATTGGAAGAAGAAAGCCAAGATAACTCCGATCAAAATTTACATGCTCATTTGCGCTACGATCGTAGAACAGATCAACGACGGTATAATGCACCAACTGTAGATGAGATTGCAGTAATCTTGCCTGGTGATGGTACGGAGAAAACAACAACAAGAGATATTGTGCTATATTACAGACATACCCCAGGATTGGTACGGATAAGTGAATGTCATCCAGCGTATGCACCATTGCATTACGTCTTATTGTTTCCTTTTGGCGAGCTAGGATGGGAACCAGGCATGACTCTTTGGGATGTGCGCACAAAAGCGGAAAGTACTAAACAAAGAAATCGGCTCACAATGATGGATTATTATAGCTATCGCTTATTCCAACGACGGTCGGAGTATTCAACCATCTTGAGAGCCCAAAAACTATTTCAAGAATTTTTGGTAGATGCATGGGCTGCAACGGAGCAAAACCGTCTTGAGTATATAAGGGAAAACCAAGGCTTATTTTTTCGTTTTGAGCGATATAAAGATCTCCAAGAAATCTCTCCTCAAAGGGGTGCGACAGCTAATCAAATCGGAACAAGGCGTATCCTTCCATCCTCTTTTACAGGGGGACCAAGACAAATGTATGAAATTTTTCAGGATTCTATGTCTATAACAAGGGCGTATGGCCATCCAGATATTTTTTTAACCATGACCGCCAACCCAGCATGGCCAGAAATTAGTGATGCTCTCCTACCCAATCAAACTGCCGCCGATCGACCGGATTTGGTTGCTCGAGTTTTTGAATTAAAGAGAAGACATTTGCTCAAGATAGTAAAAAATGAACGGGTGTTTGGAAGAATAGAAGCATATCTTTTCGTAATTGAATTTCAGAAAAGAGGATTGCCTCATATGCATGCATTGTTTTTTCTCGCAGCCGAGGATAAGATTAAAACGCCTGAGCAAGTTGACCGAGTGGTATGTGCCGAGTTACCAGATCCAGTTACCAAGCCTGCACTTTTTGACACCATTAAGAGATGTATGATACATGGGCCGTGCGGTGCGAGAAACTCAAGTTCGCCATGTATGGAGAATGGTTTTTGCAAGAAAAGATACCCAAAGTTGTGGGCTGAAACAACTTCTATTGATAATGACGGATATCCAATCTATCGTCGTCGTGATATTGGAGTTGTAGTGATGGTTCGAGGGAAAGAAGTAGATAATCGAGATGTTGTCCCTTACAATCCTTATCTTTCAGAGATTTTTAACTGTCACATTAATGTGGAGGTATGTGCTGGAATGACATGTGTGAAGTATATTAATAAGTACATATACAAAGGTAATGATCGAACAACAATGGTTTTGGGGAGGGATGATGAGATTCAACATTATCTTGATGCGAGGTATATTGGTCCCCCGGAGGCTGCATGGCGACTGTTTGGATACACTTTACATGAAGAGTGTCCTAATGTGGTCCGATTAGATCTGCATCTACCTGGAGAACATAATATTACGTACGATTCAAGACGTTCGTTAGATGAAATAGTTCAACAAGCGGATGGGAAAGTAACAAAATTGATGGCTTTTTTTAATCTTTGTGCTTCTGATCAAAGGGCTCTTGACTTAACATATCAACAAGTCCCAGAGTATTACACATGGCAAGGAAATAACTGGAAACGAAGAAATCCTGCTTATACTAGCAACGCGATTGGTAGAATATATTTTGCTAGCCCCTCCAGTGGCGAGAGATTTTACCTTCGCCTCTTATTAATTACTTTTAAAGGACCCACATCTTTTGAACATTTAAGAACATACAATGGTGTTCAACATCCAATGTTTAAAGATGCATGTGCTTCACGGGGACTTCTGGAAGATGATGAAGAATGGATGCAATGTTTAGAAGAAGCATCAGTCATGAAGACTGGATACCAATTGAGAAGGTTATTCGCGCTTATTCTGATACAATGTTCTCCATTACAGCCTGATCAGTTGTGGATAAAGTTCGCAATGAATATATGTGATGATCTTTCGCACAAGTTGCGCACGGAATTTGGAATTCCAAATCCGAGTGATAATCAGATAACAGATTATGGATTGTATCTGTTGAATGAAATATTGCAAGAATCTGGAAAATGCTTAAAAGATTTTCCACCAATGCCACTACCACTTGAGGATTGGAGACAAATAATGGGCAACAACAGGCTATTATGGGAACATGCTCAACTTCGGCACAATGTTCTCACTTCATTTAGGGACCATACATATTCAATCCTAAGCAATATTGATTTACCATTTTGCCCATCATAAATAGATAGATTACATTTCAGGGATTCTACACATTGACTATTGTTGACTATACTTTATATTAATATCATAGACATGATTTTATTTATGGAAGTGCTAAATAACTTGTGTTGCAAGCCATAATGATCTAATAATCTCCCACTTGGATTGCAAAACAAATTTCTTCCTTTTAAATCATGAATATAACATAAATGGCAACCCAAATGTGCACTTTGTTGTCACTTATAACAATCTCGTCCATTAGCCATATAAGTATAGGACTAAAAGGGCAGTCATTGTAATTGATTCGCAACTAAACCCACTATAATCACATATACCAATCCAACTAAATGACATAGATCAAAAGTATAGATGTGTAGCATGGAACTTAATGAATATATACATATTCTTCCAACTAGTCCAACTTTAACCAAATGAGATCAAACTTTAATAATAATAGAACAATAAATGAAGAAACAACACAAACTCCCACTATATTAAATGTTATCAAAAGTTGTTACACCCATATGAGCAACATACTCGTGAAACACTAAAGGTGATAACGCCTTAGTAAACGGATCCGCTAACATAGAGTTTGTACCAATAAGTTATATTTCTATTTGTTCCTTTTGTACCCTCTCTCTTACAACAAGAAATTTAATGTCTATATGCTTAGACTTTGACGAACTCTTGTTATTATTAGAGTACAAAACCGCTGCCCTATTGTCACAATATAGTTTAATAGGTCTTTCGACGCTATCGACAATACGCAGTCCCTCAATGAATTTATGCAGCCATATAGCTTGATTGGATGCCTCGAAACAAGCAACAAACTCGGCTTCCATGGTAGAGAAAGTAACGAGTGTCTACTTGGCACTTCTCCAAAAAATTGCTCCACCGTCTAATGTGAAGACATAACCAGACGTTGATTTACGGTTGTCTTGGCATCCAGCAAAGTCGGAATCGGAATACCCAACGAT
Source organism: Campanula takesimana (assembly GCA_026119855.1). Taxonomy (NCBI): domain Eukaryota; kingdom Viridiplantae; phylum Streptophyta; class Magnoliopsida; order Asterales; family Campanulaceae; genus Campanula; species Campanula takesimana. The sequence goes on along the minus strand of JAOWBW010000397.1, from coordinate 905,554 downwards.
CTCAAGATGATCCGACTTTGAATATGTAAGCATGTAGTCCTTGGTGTTTTGTAAATACCGCATCACTTTTTTGGCTGCAACCCAATGTTCTCTCCCCGGATTGCTTTAGTATCGACCAAACATCCCAACAATAAAGGCAAGGTCTGGATGAGTACAGACTTGCGCATATATTAAGCTTCCTACTGCTGATGCGTAAGTGATATTTTCCATATACTTGGTTTCAAAATTATTTTTGGGACATTAGTTAAGACTGAATTTATCTCCTTTAGAAACAGGGGTGTCATGTGGTTTACAGTTTTGCATGCTAAACTTTTGTAATACCTTCTCTATATAGGCATTTTGTGATAATCCTAAAGTAATTCGTGAGCGATCACGATGTATTTGGATTCCTAATACAAAAGATGTCTCACCAAGATCTTTCATTTCAAATTTATTTGAAAGAAATTTCTTAGTTTCTTTGAGAAGGTTCACGTCATTATTAGCAAGTAAAATATCATCCACATATAAGACTAAGAATATAAATTTACTCCCACTGAACTTATAGTATATACAATCTTCACCAAGATTCGTTTCAAAACAAAAAGAAAGAATTACTTGGTTAAATTTCAAATACCATTGACGAGAAGCTTGCTTGAGCCCATAAATGGATTTCTTAAGTTTACAAACTAATTGATTAGTTTGTTCCAAATCATCCACCATTTCTGGTTTCTTCATATAGATGGTTTCCTCAATGTCTCCATTGAGAAAAGCTTTCTTTACATCCATTTGATGAAGCTCAAGGTTATAATGTGCTACTAATGCCATAATGATCCTAAAGGAGTTTTTAGATGATACCGGAGAGAATGTTTCTTTGTAATCAATACCTTCCTTTTGAGTGAAACCTTTAGCAACAAGACGAGCCTTATGTCTTTCAACATTACCTTTTGAATCCCTTTTGGTTTTAAATATCCATTTACAACCAATAGGTTTCACATCCTTAGGTAATGGGACAAGATCACAAACGTCGTTGTCTTCATAGATTTCAACTCTTCATTAATGGCATTGATCCAATTATGAGAATTAGACTATTAATGGCTTGATGGAAGGTGAGAGGCTCATCTCCCACTAAACCTAAGTGTCCTTCATTCTCGGCTAGATACACCTCATAATCATCCGAAATGGAACTTCTTCTTACTCTATTCGATCTTCTTAAGGGCACCGGTTCTTCCTCATTTTGAGGTTGTTTAATTTCCTCATTATGTTCAATATTTTCATGTTGTTCATTATTTATAGGGGAGTCAATATTTTGAATTATATGTTCCTCTTGAATTTCAGGTACAAGTACTTGATTTCCAATTAGAACTACTAAGGGAAGAGGTATAGAAATGGATTCCTCTTCCTCAAATTCAAAATTATTGTTCCTAATTTCCCCTCTAAATTCAACATCCTCAAAGAACCTAGCATTTCCCGTTTCAAAAAAGGTTCTAGTTTTCGGGTTGTAAAATTTATAGCCCCTAGATTTCTCAGCATACCCCAAAGAATAACTACTAACTGTCTTAGCGTCCAGTTTTCCTTCGTTAGGCCTATAAGGTCTAGCTTCTGCTGGACAACCACATACATGAAGATGATTTAAGGACGGTTTCTTATTCGTCCATAATTCATAAGGGATTTTATTATTAGTAGCCTTAGAGGGAGCCCTATTGAGAAGGTAAGTTGCGGTTTTTAAAGCATCGCCCCATAATGAGTGAGGTAAAAAAGTACAAGAAACCATACTTCTTACCATATCCTTAAAGGTTCTATTACATCTCTTAGCTACACCATTCATGCTAGGCGTACCCGGCATAGTGTAGTGAGGGACAATCCCACACTCTTCAAGATAGCGAGCAAAAGGACCCGGACGTTGTTCTCCCGAACCGTCATTCCGACCATAGTACTCCCCACCACGATTGGATCTAACGTTCTTAATATTCTTCCCAAGTTGATTTTCAACTTCGACTTTAAAAGACTTGAAAACGTCCAAAGATTGAAATTTATCATGAAGTAAATAAATGTATCCATATCGAGAGTAGTCGTCTATGAACGTAATAAAATATTGTTGACCATTCCAAGAAGGAGTAGGAAATGGCCCACAAATATCCGTATGTATTAGTTCTAAGACACTTGATGCTCTCGAGGATACTTTCCTTTTCGTGTTTGTTAATTTTCTTTTTCGGCATTCAATGCAAAAGTCTTTATCCGGAATATCAAGTTTATTTATGATTCCTTCTGACACAAGCTTGTCAATTCTCCTTTTGGAGATATGACCTAAACGCCTATGCCATAAGGTATAAGAATTTTCACTTAAAACTTTTGCTTTTTACTTTTAGTTTCATTATTATGGGATTCATTGATTGTTTGAGTAGTGTCAAACAAATAAAGATTATCACTACTCGATAAAGTACTAGTACCAACAACCATGGAATTAAAATAAAGATCACATCTATTATTTCCAAATGAACAAGAGTAACCCTCTTTGTCCAAAACTGTGATAAATATTAAATTCCTTCTAAATGAAGGTACAATGAATGTATTATTTAGTACAAAATAATAACCGGTACTTAATAACAACCTAAAGGTCCCTATGCCTATAATTTCAACCGGGTTCCCAGCTCCCATATAGATGAATCTTTCATCCTCGCTAGGTCTTCGGTAATTCAGGCAACCCTGCATAGACATACTTATTTGAGTTGTTGCACCAGAATCCAACCACCATGTATATGTAGGAATTGAAACTAAATTAGCCTCAGTACAAACAAGACCAAATGACATACCTTTCTTAGCACTCCAAGCGTGATACTTAGGGCAGTCGTACTTCATGTATGTAGGGTCCTTGCAAAAGAAGCACTTCTTTTCTTTACGATCATCAGATGATCCTTTAGGCTTCTTATTGCTTGTCACCACAATTTCTTTCCCTCTTCTCTTAGTCCCATGAGAAGAGGTAGATGCTAAGTGAGAACTTTGTACCTTAGATTGCTTCAACCTATCTTCCTCTTATATCACATGTGAAATCAATTCATTAATGTTCCACTTGTCCTTTTGACAATTATAGGTCACCTCAAAGTGACCAAACTGAGGAGGATGAGAGATCAAAACTAAATGTACGAGGAGCTCTTCAGTCACCTCTAACTTAAGTGTTTTTAGCTTTGTCGAAAGGTGAAGCATTTGCAAGATATACTCCCTAAGATTCCCGGTACCCTTGTACTTCATGGAAACAAGTTTCTTTAGGGTAGAACTTGTTTCCGACTTTTCGCTTTTTGCAAAGCGTTCTTCAATGGTATCAAGGAAAGTCTTAGCATCAACGTCCTCGGTAACACTGTTCAAAAAGGTTTCCGGGACTACATTTTTCATAATCATTAGGCTCACACGATTGGAGCGTTTCCACTTCTCAGAATATAAGCGGTCCTCAGAGGTGATTTCATCATTAAGAGGAAGAGGAAACGGCTCCCTAAATGCGAGATCTATGTCCATACAGCCTAAGATCATTACAATTTTGTTTTTCCAAGTTTTAAGTTTGTCCCATTTAGCATTGGAATAGTAATCATCGCAGCAGTAATTGACGAAGCATTAAGTAAATCTGATGGGAATCAAGAACAAGAATGAATACAAAACAATAATAAGTAACTACATTATGAATAAAAGATTAATTATATCAAATGAAATCCATCAATAAGTCAATTAACATGACATCAAAACTAATCTTTGGATTGCGAGTTGATTCATAAATAATTGACTTTGATAACAAGTAATTTGAACAGTGTTTAATTAAATGCTTAATCTTCCTTTGGGTAGTCTTAAGCATTTAATGAAACAACTTAATGTTCATTTTATTTGTTATCACATGAATGCTTAAGTTTAGTCAAATTTCAAGATCTTCTTTGGAAAATTCAAGTCATTCACATATTAATTTAAGCATTCAAGACTTTAATAATTTTGGATTTAAATAACGTTAATCACTTAAGCGATAATATTATTTAACTAATGAATAAAATTATTTAAGCATATAATTAATCAGGGCTTTAAGGTTTGAAAAATGAATGTTTTGATCAAAAGGGAAAACAAAATTATGCAGAATTGAAATTTTTTCGAAAACCTGTGAACAGTAACTGCTCGGCCGAGCACCACTTTTACAGAAACTTTATTTTTCGACATATAGTGCACGGCCGTGCTAAACAAAACGCACGACTGAGCTTCTCGGCCGAGCATAGGAAAGGACACGGCCGATCACCTTAATCAGAAACAAATTGCCTTTTCGACATTCAATGCACGACCGTGCAAAAACAAACGCACGACCGTGCATGTCTTGATCCGACTAGGCATAACCAAAGACCCGCCCGGGTTTTTCAAGAGATCCGACCGGACTCGACCAAAGGTCCGGCCGGATGATGTTATTTTTGGCGCCGTTTCATGTGCTCGGCCGAGCAGATCATAAGACTCGGCCGAGCAGTCCATTTTCTCGTTCTCTGAATTTCGTTTAAACTTTACCAAAATCAATGAATGGCAAGTAGATCCACATGGTATGTACTTAAAACATAAAACCATGCTATAAAAGATAATCTTGCTTTTAAAATAATGGAATCAAGTAAGTAGATCCACATGGTATGCACTAAAACATAAAACCATGTTATGAAGGGATAGTCAAACTTGAACCATTGAGTTTTAATGAACAAAAAATTTCAAACCATTTTCTTAAACTTAGATGATGATTATCAGTACTCTATGAATGAATTAGAGTCCCCAATCAACATCATAAAACTTAATGATTCAACAGGAAAAATGAATCAATTAAAGCACAAACTTAAAAGAACTCAAACTTAAACCAAATAATGAGCAGGCTCTGATACCAATTGTTGGAACAATTTGTGATCCCCGAATGCCACACTCATATTCAGAACAAGATTGAGGAAAGAGATGAAGGCGGAAGCGAGATATTACCTGTTGAATCCATAGTTAAAGATGAAGCGAGAAATGAAGAAGAAGATGTAGGAAGATGATCTTCTAAATGATGAATGCCCTTTAGTTTCTCAAGTTCTTCTAGATAATAAAGAAGAGAGTATTTAGAGAGAAAGTAAAGAATGTAGTGTCTAAAAGTAGGGATGGCCAAACCGGACCGAAACCGGAAAAGCCCGGAACCGGAGCAAACCGGGGAGGAAACCGGAACCGGACGAACCGGAACCGCAAGGCATGCGGGCCGGTTCAGGGTCACATATATGCCGAACCGGACCGGAACCGGAACCGTACCGAAAATCTCTTGTTTTTCAATAATTTTAAAGGAGAGGACCGGAACCGGACCGAACCGGAACCGTATTGTGCCAAACCGGAACCGGGGTAAGTGCGGGCCGGTTAAGGGTCACCCTTTTGACGAACCGGAACCGGCGGTTTCGAACCGGAACCGGGCCCGGAACCGGTTTTGGCCATCCCTATCTAAAAGGGTTGATGGTAAGCCCTTTATATACTAGACAAAGAGGCAGTTCATTTAGGGACCACACCTATTCAATCCTAAGCAATGTTGATTTACCATTTTGCCCATCATAAATAGATAAATTATATTTCAGGGATTCTACACATTGACTATTGTTGACTATACTTTATATTAATATCATAGACATGATTTTATTTATGAAAGTTCTAAATAACTTGTGTTGCAAGACATAATGATCTAACATAATGGACCCGCCACACTCTAATTAAAAACACCAATAAAATCATTACACCTAGGATTTTGTGAGAAAGATTTTGTGACTTTTTTTGTGCCTCTAGTATTATTCTATCATATACTCCCTCCGTCTCAAAATAGATGTCGTTTTGGAGTGTTTCACACATATTAAAAAATGTCATTAATGCATGTGAAGAAGTCCCAAATACCCCTAAAGTAATTCAACTACCTAGGTAATTAAATGGTTAGGTAAGAGATAGTCCACTATCATTATTAAGGGTATAATTGGTATAGAGCAATAAAAAAAGCTTTGAAAATAGTGAAACGACAAGTATTTTGAGACAAAATTTAACTCCCAAAACGACAACTATTTTGAGACGGAGGGAGTATCATATGAACTCTCGCTGTCTCATTTATATTGGTTATGTTTGATTTTTTTCAATCAACACAAGTAAACTTTAATCACCGTGAGTTCGGATTCAAATCGCCACTTCTCCTTCTTATCTTTCTTCTAAGTTCTAACTACCCCAACTCAACCCTTCCACATCCCTCCTTGCTTGATTTCGTTCCTCACTTTACCTTTCTAATCTCTCACCCTAGCAAGAATCAACCGTCTCCGCGTCCTTGTCTTCAAATTATCACACAACTATATATACCTGGTTAGGGAAAGGGTGGTGTTATACACAACCGTAAAACTTATGAATACACCCGTAAGTAGCTTGAAAATTTAAATGGTACAACACTGTAAAGCACAGTTACGGGTGTATTCATAAGTTTTACGGGTGTGTATAATTTTGAGATACACCGAGATTCTCATATATTTTGGGATATCTCTTCCTATTTGTTTGCATATATTTTCCTATTTAGTAGTATGTAAATTAGGTAGGGATTTATATTGTGAGCTAACTTATAGGAGTAGTAGTCTTTCTCTCCAAGGAGGAATCCAATGTATAAATAGTAGATGTACTCGGCAATGACATTCAAGGAAATAAACTGACTTTATTTACCTCCATATTCTTTCTCTATACACGGTTTTAACTTGGCACCAGAGCCCGGTTTTATCAGAGACTATGGCCGGCGATGAAGATCAGAAACCCGGAGTTGAAAATTCCGGCAAAGGAAAGGAGATCAAGGAAGAAAATAGATCTCCTTATTTTCTTTCTTCAAGTGACAATCCAGGAATGATTATCACCCATGTTCAGTTGAAGGGTGAGAATTATGAAGAATGGGCACGAGTTTTCAAAGGATCGCTTCGAGCGAAGACGAAAACCGGATTCATTGATGGCAGAATCCCATGTCCTGACGATGCTGATGAAGCAGATCGATGGTGGATGGTGAACTCCATGATTGTTTCATGGATTTTTAATACGATAGAACCAACTCTTCGCTCCACCATTACCTATGTGGACGAAGCGAAGGTTTTGTGGGATGATTTGAAGGAACGATTTTCGTTGAGGAATGGACCGAAGACTCAACAGTTGAAGGCGGACATAGCAAACTGCAGACAAGGGAAGAATGAAAGCGTGGCTTCTTATTACGGGCGGATAAGAAACTGTGGGATGCTCTTAATGATTTTGAGACACTGCCGACTTTTTCCTGTTTGGGTTGTAAGTGCAATATTGGGGCTGTTTTGGCGAAGAGACTTGAGGAGGAGCGTGTGCATCAATTCGTTATGGGGCTAGAAACCCCAAAATTTGAGAATGTGAAGTCCTCAATTGTCAACACGGAGCCCCTGCCTTCTGTATATAAGGCATATTCTAACGTTATATGAGAGGAACAGGTGCTGGGTGGTAGACATGGATAATTCTCGAATCCAGCCAGTTTTGTGGTTCGTACAGTTGATAGACCAATTGACAGACCAGCTGTGAGCACATAGGGCTTGTCAGGTGGCTTGACAGAAAAGAAGGATATGAGCAATGTCACTTACTCTCACTGCAAGAAGAAGGGACACAATACAGATTCGTGATTCAAGATGATAGGATATCCAGAGTGGTGGGTAGATCAGCGTGGGAACCCAGCAAAAGGAAGAAGTGGAAGCCAATCCTTTTCGGGAGGTAAAGAACAAGGGAAGCTGAGCACGAGATCCAACAATGCAGAGGTCAGTATTGAAGGGACAGGGGATCCAGATCAGGTTAGAGCGCTGGGATTCACAGCAGATCAATGGAACAACTTCAAGAATTTTATGCAGACACAGGTGCAGACAACTGTCAGCACAACTGGCAAGGCCACTGGTAGATGAATGATAAACGTTGGCTTGTCGATAGTGGAGCCAACCGACACATAACACGGGACATCTCTTTGCTCAGTGATGTTCATGATATTAAGGCAAATCACATTGGTTTGCCTAATGGGAGATACATCAAAGCCACGAAAGAAGGCAACGTTGAGATTGGCACGAATCTTGTCTTAAAAAATGTTCTATATGCCCCAACTTTTAACTGCAATCTCTTATATGTCTCTCAATTGCTTCGAGATTCTAATTATTTGGTGCATTTTTCTGACATACAATGTGTTGTCAGGACTGGGTCTCGAAGATTTTGATTGGATCCGGTGAACTGGACGGGGGGTTGTACTACTTGAGGAGGTCACCGACAACGCAAGTGTGCAACGTTAGAGAATCTGGCAGTTTTCAGTTGTGGCATCAGTGACTCGGCCATCCGTCAAAGAAAATAGTGGGTTTGTTACCTTTCATTAGTCATAGTAGTATTAATAAAGACGTTTGTGAGATTTGTTGCAAGGCTAAGCAAAGTAGGGACAAGTTTTTACTTAGTGACAGTAATTCTAATGAAAATTTTGATTTAATCCATTGTGATATCTGGGGTGATTATCGGAAACCTGCTTTGTGTGGTGCTGTTTATTTTTTAACCATTGTGGATGATTGTTCCCGTGTGGTGTGGGTTTATTTGGTCAAATCCAATGGTGATGTTTCCCAAATTTTGAAAAAAAATCTTGCCATGGTAGAGAGGCAATTTAATAAACGAGTTAATTAAATTCGAAGTGATAACGGGACGGAATTTACTAGTTTGGAAAAATATTTTCTTGAACATGGAATTGAACATCACACTACTTGTGTTCGTACGTCCCAACAAAATGGAAGGGTGGAAAGAAAGCATCGACATATTTTAAATGTGTCTCGTGCTTTAATGTTTCAAGCAAAATTACCGGTCAAATTTTGGGGGAGTGTGTGTTGGCGGCTGGGCACTTGATTAATCGAACCCCCTCCAAATTGTTAAACGGAAAAACTCCTTATGAAATTATTTTTGGGAATTCTTACTCACACATTCGGGTGTTTGGGTCTTTATGTTATGTACATTATTCCCGGCGTGATAATGATAAGTTTGCAAGTCGAAGTAGGCGATGTGTGTTCTTGGGGTATCCTCTTGGGAAGAAAGGATGGTATGTGTATGATCTTGACGAGAATAAGTTACTCGTTTCTCGCGATGTTATTTTTGTGGAAAAGGAGTTCCCTTTTGCTCACGGCCGGGTTGATCAAAATGGAGCATACACAGATTCTGATATTTTTCTTTGTCCTTCCAATGATATGGAGGATTGTGAAGAAGACGTCCTTGTGACTAGGGAGTTGACTGCACAAGGTGACCGATCAAGTGGCAGAGCAGATACCAGCTGCTGATGAAGTTCCTGAAACAGTTTCCGACCAACTGACTGACCAGGTGACTGGCCAGTTGACAGAACAGATTCCTACACAGTTGACTGGACAGGTTGAACAGCCTGCCGATTTGATTGAGCCAAAAAATTTGGGACGTGGTCAGAGAGTTAGGGTTCCTTCTACTAGATATCCAGCTTCTGAATATGATTTGGGACAATCACATGCACATACCACTCAAGCTACGCCCCCGTCCCGTCCATCTCCTCAATCCAAATCTTTAGGTACTCGTTATCCCTTATCACATTTTGTCAATTGCACTAAATTCTCGTCTGCACATCGTTGTTTTTTGGCTGCTATTGACTCAGGTGTTGAGCCAAAATATTTTAGTGAGGCGGTTAAGCTTCCTCAATGGCGCGAGGCTATGTCTAAAGAGCTTAATGCTCTTGATCAGAATGGAACATGGGAATTGGTGGATGCTCCTCTTGATAAGAATGTGATTGGTAACAAATGGGTTTATAAAATAAAGTACAATGCTGATAGGACAATTGAGAGTTGTAAAGCTCGGTTGGTGATTTTGGGAAATAGACAAGTTGAAAGTGTTGATTTCAAGGAAACATTTGCACCCACCATCAAAATGGTTACGGTACGAGTTTTTCTTAGTATTGCTGCAATTAAAAGATGGGAGCTTCATCAAATGGATGTTCACAATGCCTTTCTACACGGTGATCTTAGTGAAGATGTATATATGAAGGTGCCCTTGGGACATCCAGATTCGTCTTCTAGGAAGGTTTGTAAACTTAAAAATCATTATATGGTCTTCGGTAAGCTCCTCGTTGTTGGTTTACAAAACTTTCTATGGCAGTGAAGGGGTATGGATTTGTTCAATCATGTTCCGACTATTCTTTGTTCTCTTTAAAGACTTCCGCTGCTGAGATACACGTTCTCGTCTATGTTGATGACTTGGTTATTAGTGAGGATGATTCGGTTGCCATTAGTAGGCCTAATGTTTAAATTATTCCACAATACTCCATTTTGAAAATAAATTATCAAAATTACTCGGTGGTAATTATTGTACTTTCCCTAACCAGGTGTATATAGTTTTGCGTGTTGCTTTTAGGGTTTCAAATCCTTTTAGATTATTATATAATATACTCCCTCCATTTGAAAATAAATTATCAAAATTACTATTGATTAAAAATATTTATTTTTAAAAATAGAAAAACTAATTATTATAATAAATATTATGCTTTTACTTAATAATTGTTATTGGATAGCTACTGGATAGCTACTGCCACCTCAACTAGAGGCTAAAACAATTTAAAAACAATTAAACGACTCGTAATGTTAATACAATAAAAATTCGGGCCTTGGACTCTAGGGCCCCTGAGCCCAGATTCAAACCCAAATAAGGAAAATCCAGATGGAAAATTCCTCATACACCCCTCACTAGCAAAATGATGTAAGAAGACTAAAATACCCTCATATCTCTTCCCAACTTTACTTTTTTTGTCAAATTTTAGTCAACTCTTATAACTTACACATAATTATCATATAAGAGTTTAAAATTTTACTTTTTTCATTTTTTTACAAAAAAATAATATTTTTTTGGGTAAAATTTGGTCAAACTTGGACAAACAGCAGTCAAACTCTTATAACTAACACATAAGAGTCAAAATTTTCACTTTTTCCATTTTTTTTCAAAAAAATAATAAAAGTTTTGGTCAAACTTGGTCAAACATCAGTCAAACACTTATAACAACACATAATTATCATATAAGAGTTACAAAAATTATTTTTTTCATTTTTTACAAAAAAATAATAATTTTTTTAGTCAAACTCTTATAACTAACACATAAGAGTAAAAAAATAATCACTTTTTCCATTTTTTTTATAAAAAAATAACAACATTTTTTGGTCAAATTTGGTCAAACTTGGTAAAACAGCAGTCAGACTCTTATTACTTACACATAATTATCATATAAGAGTTACAATAAATACTTTTTTCAATTTTTTACAAAAAAATAATATATTTTCTTGGTCAAATTTGGTCAAACAGCAGTCAAACTCTTATAACTGACACATAATTAACATATAAGAGTCAAAAAATTTCACTTTTTAGAAATAATAATAATAATATTTGGTCAAAATCGGTCAAACAAATGTCGAACTCTTATAACCGACACATAAGACATGTTTCCCTCTTATAATTAAAGTATAAGAGTCTTTTTTTTTTTTTTTTTTTTATTATTAATAAACAAAATCTAATATTACTTGATCAAGCTCGGTCAAACTCTTATAATTAGTATATAAGATCAACTCTTCTCTTATAATTGAAGTATAAGAGTCATTTTTTTTTACAAAATAAATTAAAAATAATAATATTTTATTAATGTTGGCTTTCATGTTCGATCACACATCGGTCAAACTCTTATGACCGATACATAAGACATGTTTCCCTCTTATAATTAAAGTATAAGAGTCTTGTTTTTTTTCACTTTTTTTATTCTTAATAAAAAAAAATCTAATATTACTTGATCAAGCTCGGTCAAACTCTTATAATTAGTGTATAAGACCAACTCTTCTCTTATAATTGAAGTATAAGAGTCATTTTTTTCACAATACAAATTTTAAATAATAATATTTTATTAATGTTGGGTTTCATGTTCGATCAAACATCGGTCAAAGTCTTATAACCGATACATAAGACATGTTTCCCTCATATAATTAAAGTATAACAGTCTTGTTTTTTTCACTTTTTTTAATATTAATAAAAAAATCTAATATTACTTGATCAAGCTCGGTCAAACTCTTATAATTATTGTATAAGACCAACTCTTCTCTTATAATTGAAGTATAAAAGTCATTTTTTCACAAAATAAATTAAAAATAATAATATTTTATTAATGTTGGCTTTAATATATGATCAAACATCGGTCAAACTCTTATAACTAACATAAAAGACATGTTTGCCTCTTATAACTAAAGTGTAAGAGTCATTTTGTTCTCCCTATTTTCCATTTTCTTTCACAAAAATAAATTATAAATAATAATATTTTATTAATTACCAGTTCTACGCATTTCGATATGATGAACAGAACAAAAATACTGAACTGGTTCTTCTAACATATCAGATGTTTACTAAACAATCGATCTTCATCTGCTATACGAGCCTCGTATGTGTGATCATGAAGATATATATCCGAAGGCAACAGTTAAGGATAAAAAAATCTTCAATCAAAGAGGAATTCATGGAATAAAATGCCAAGATAAATGCAAACTAAGGACAGAAAGATCTGAGGATCACCGGAGTCGATCGGATCGGATCAGGTCTGAGGCAGTAAGTGGCCGGATCTGAAGTTTCAAGTGACCGGACACGATGAACGAAGGTTCGCCTCGTATCTATTCCTATCGGTCGGAGATTTAGTGTAGCCTAGGGTTTAGTCGATTCTGGCTCAGATCAAGGTATATAGTCGGATCTGTGTGGATCAGAGACGAGGACGAAGAATAAATGCCGGCGAACACACGCAAAGGATCGGGAAGGTCGTCAGATTGTTGAGCCGACGCCGGAGAACACCATTGCCAGATCTAAATTTTGCCAGAGGATAAAGGGGGTTTGTAGAGAGAGGGAAAGAGAGAGATGAAGAGTCACCGGGGTTAAGATAGTCGGAGCCGCAGCAAAAGGCCGGACATTGTGTGGTGTTCGTCGGAGGAGAAGATGAAGGGCGCCGGCGAATGGGAGTTTGCCGTGTTTTTTAGAGAGACAGAGAGAGTGTGTGTTTGTGTGCCGTGGATGAGGGGAAGGGAGAGGATGGAAGGTTTTGTTTGAGGGGTAGGGGTAGTTTGGGTATTTAGCAGCTATGTTTGACTGGTCAAAGGAGCCAGGGAAGGAGGCCAGGGGTGTAGGGGGAAAAACAATCTCGGCTGAACTCCTTATTAGGCATTTCATCTGGGAGTTTCTTTTTTTGTAATTAAATCTGGGACTAGGGGCCCTAGGGGAATTGTTCCATAAAAATTCTCTATTTGTATCATATTAATATTAGCGCTTTCTATCATATTTCAAATAAGCTAATAATCTTTATATTTAAAAAATATTGTACAAATAAATGAAATATATTTCTTAAATAGTTTAAGTCAACATAAATACGACACTTATATCGGAATGAGGAGAGCACACAGTGGCGGATCCAGGATGTAAATCCAGTGTGGGCCAAAAAAAATCCGCCTATTTATTATGGCAAAAAAAAATCGCCTATTTAAAGTGAGTATTCAACGTAAAAGAAAATAACGATAAATAAATGTTTAAGTGTTAATATATGTTACTCCTTCCGTCTCAAAATGTTAAAAAAAAAAAAAAAAAAAAAAGGAACCAAATTTTGTTTTGATTGAGGATTTTTTTTTTAATATTAATAAGTTTTAAGTGTTTTTTTTTAAAACCAATAAGTTTTAAGTGTTAAATTTAGTACTTTTGATACTTTCATAAAGAAAACAAAAAAAACTACTCCTAGGAATCAAACTTAAGACATTCTGCAACTTTATCCACAATCTTACCGCTTAGCTGCCATACATACTTGGTTATTTAGGGACATAGAAAATATATAATCATATTTGTGGGAAAAAATACTCAATAAATATTTTCTGAAAAAAAATTAGTGTGGGCCATCGCCTACGCTCGCATGAACATAAATCCGCCCCTGAGATCACAACCACACATTCATCTACTTATTTAGCCACGAGTATAAAATCTTTAATAGTACTCTTTATTTTTTTTGCATTTGCCATACCATGAAAGACTTACTAATTTGCTTGAATGTGAAGATTTTATTTTTGTACAACCCCCTCGTAAGAAAAAAAATCATTCTTCTATTTTAAAATAAATATTTTTAACAGTTAATCTCTTCAACTCATTTATAAAAGGGATTTTTACCAATAAGTCCCTGGGGAATGTGGTATTTACCAATAAAAACATAACATTTCAAATTCTACCTCAGGGTCCTTAGGTTCAAATCAATTTTACCAATAAATCCCTCGTACTTTTTAAATGGCAAAAATACCCCCAGCCCAAATTAAATCATCCTACACCTCTAACCTTTGACTATTTTGACTGCCACATTTACACCTTTGACCATTTTGACTGCCACATTTACATTTGACCACCACCACCCCCGCCGCTGACTGCCGACCACCGCCGACGCCGCTGGTGACAACCGCGCGCCGCCGCCCACCACCGCCGCCGGTGACAACCGTGCGCCGCCGCCCCGTCCGCCGGCCACCACCGCCGCCGCAGGTGACAACCGCTGGGCACCACAACCGCCGCCGGTGACAACTGCCGGCCGCCGCCTACCGCCGGCCACCACCACCACCATCTACAACCCCAAGTATTTTAAATAAAAATTATTTGCTCTTGGAAGGGTTTGAACTCAAGACCTCTTGGTCTTGATTGATCTTGATTAAGACTCCTAACCACTATGCCAAGCTTCTTACTTGTTTTATTATTAGACTATTATATATTTAACACTACAACCTCACATTTGTTTTTTTTTTTTTTGTTAGGAGTATTAATTCTTCACAATTGGACAATTACTCATTTTTTAATAAAAAAAATGAGATAAATTCATTTCACAATTGTTTAAAGAGCATTTGACAACACATATTTCTGAAAATAAGTATCATTTGTAAAAACTGTGCGATGAATTTCTTAGTTGTTACACTCAACTCATGTGTTAACAACTGAGAAATAAATTTACCAATTCTTATATTAAAATCGTGTGTAAATAACTGAGAAATGAATATCTCATTTATTATTACATTACCAACAGAGAAAAATTGATAACTGAGAAATGAATGTACCAGTTTTTGTACTCAAATTCATATGTGAATAACTGAGAAATGAATGTCTCATTTATTATATAATTAAACCGATAAATTGAGTCATCATTTGAGAAAAATGAGATGTGATTTTATCAGTTTTTATTCAATTATGAATAACTGCTAAATGAATGTCTCAGTTTTATATTTAAATTCATGTGTGAACAACTGTGAAATGCATGTCTCAGTTATTATAATGATTGTGAAAAATTGAGAAATGAATTTATCAGTTTTTAAAAATGAAAAATGAAAAAATGACACAACTGTGAAATCACACAACTGAGAAATCAGTTGAAAAATGATTTTATAAGTGAAAAGTAAAAATTTTATTTTTTAAAATTGTGAAATTAAAAATGATTTTTTTTTCAAATTTTTACAAGTGAAAAATGATTTTTTTTATTTATGAAAATTGAATTATGTGTTGAGTGTACTTGTTTGATTCGTATTGTCGACGCGATTAAAACAATGGTTTCAGATCATTTTTTCAGTTTATAGATTTTGAGATATGTCATTTAAAAATTTTAGGTGGAAAAAAAAAAGAAAAAGAAAAAAAACTGGAAAGAAACAGGAAGAGAGAAAGTAGGAGAAAAACAACAAACTTTCATTATGCCCAGCGCGCATGATCTAGGAAGGAAGAAGGGCATTTTGGTACATGAAAAATTTCAAGGACTTTTTGGTAGGTTTTCAAAATGTCAGTCCTTATTGGTAGTTTTTATTTGGCTTAGGAACTTATTGGTCAAAGCCTCCCAAGCATATTGTTTTGGTAAAAAAAAAAACAATGAAGATTGAATTAACTAAGAAGTGTTTGGGTTTCGAATTGAGAGGAGGGCACAATGGAATATAATCGTTGAATAAAGATAGAGATTGATAATGACATGTTAATGTATACGAGGAAAGCCCTTGAAATAATTATCTCGCTGGCATAAAACCTCGGGAGGTGTTTTTGAGCACCTACCACCCCGGAACGGTTGAATTAATTTTTTGTGTGGTTACAAAGCTTGAGAGCTATGGCGGAATTACAAATAGTAGTGCGTGTCTCGTGTGTTCTTGTGTTTTTCCTCATAGCTCCCTTTTATACTAGATCATAAAGGAAAAAGATAAACTTAACGCCCTAACAAACTAAGCTAAAATCTCGGAGAATATCTTTTCCTTGTGACCACGTCTTTGTTTCCGTTGAGAAGAGTCTTCATCAGTCTAAGTAACACGTTTTTTAATAGCTAGTTTTTATCTGTAAAAGAAGATATTAGTAACACAATAAGATTATAAAACTAAATAATTAACTTACAGTGCCACAGTTGTCAGGATGTCGATATCTTTGAAGATGTCGTCGTGCGGATTTTACCCATAAAAGAATGGATTGGATTGACTCCCTTGACCTTGGGATAAAATCATTTTAGTACTTTCTCTGATAAAAATATATGTTCAATAAACTATTTTGATTAAAAAGTAAATTTGGACATTCATTGAGACAGGGATAGCATATTTTAAGTTTTAAAAATGACACTATATTATTATTTTTGTCTATTTTGACTCACTTTATTTTAATAAAATTTATATTATGATTTCAGTTTAACCCTTTTTATTCCCAATCTCTGTACAATAAATATATATTTTTCCCTCAAACAATCTTTATTCCCTTGGAAAAGATTCTTGACCTTGCCACTGAAAACCTAAGCCACAAAAGCTGAGAAAAATATAATCATTTGGATATTCGTAGAAACTAACCTAACAATAATTGGTTATGAATGGGTAAAAATTTGACATGGTCAATATACGAAATTGTAACAACAATAAATATAAACAAAAGTAACTAAAATCACACTTATTAAGAAAGTAGTTAAATTTAGTTAATTGTCTTGATTTTATGATGAAAATAAATTAAAATTACTAATATATCATCATATTAAATGTGTAATAAATATACACTTATATTTAAAAATGAGTAATTAATTAGGGGTATTTTTGGTAAAAAAATATTAAATACAGTTACATTTAATGTGTTTTGTATTAAAACCCAATTATTTTGCTTATATTTAGGTAAAAAAAAAAAGCACAATTTTTTTTATTATATTTATATCCGGAGGGAGTATTACATAACCTAATGATCCTTTCAATCAAAAGATCCAATGTATAATAGTAGGATACTTTCTTTTTTTCTCATAATAATAATTGCAATAAATTTGCCAAATTTGCAACAATGTTTTTATGCATGTTATATGTTCTATGATAAAAACAAAAGTTACTCCCTCAATCTATGTCGCACTTTATATTTTTCTCTGTCACAAAATATATCACGCATTCTAAATCAAAAACTAAACATAGTATAATTTTATAATTGTACATTCAATGTAAAAATAACTTAAACACATTTTTTTAAATATCAATCAATTTCTTAAGTACAAGTTAATTGCAATATTTATTTTGAATTGAGAGTACTCAGAATGATTAAAACGAAAAAACTGACTGAAGGAGTATATAATATTTATGACAAAAACTTCCGTGCACACATGCAATACCCGTCTCAAGATGAGACGGGTTTTTTTACCCGCCCGACCTGGCCCATTGAACCGGCTCCAGGACCCAGGGGTCGACCCTGCCACGTGGCAGCCTCTCATAGGCCATTTTTTTTTTTTTTGCTTTTTTTTTTAATTTTTATATTATTTTTTTTTGGTTTTTTTCGGTTTGTCAAAAGTAATAGTTACTATAACTTAATGTAATGACTGTATACATATAAAGTAACAGTTTGTATACATAAAAGTAATACATATATACAGAAAAATAACATTGTTTTTTTCTATGTTTTATTCGTTTGCCAAAAGTAATACTTATTACAACTAAAATGTAACAAACGTGTTACTTATATGTAATAATGTATATACATAATTGTAACACATATGTATAAAAAAAGTAATAATTCAACCACTTACATTTTTAGAGCTAAAAACACTTAATTAATGTTACATGTAAAAGTATTACATTATCTATAGAAATATGTTATAATTTCTTTTATTAAAGTGTTACATTTACTTCTACAAACAATTACATTCATATATATGAGTTTTTACTTTTCAAATGTTACTTTCTTTCAAAAAATTAAATCAAAATACATAATATTTTACATTTTTGCAAAAGCATTATTACATTTCAGTATAAATGATAATTACATTGATATATTGTTTGGGTTACATCAGACCCGTCTCAATAATTTTAGGGGCCCTGTGCTATCTTATATGTGAATATTGGACTTTTAATATTAAAAAAAGTTTTACAATATATATATATACTCTCTCCGTCCCACTTTAATCTACAAAATCAAAATTAATTCGAGTTTGCCAACATTCTTGTGATTCTCTCTCTGATTCAAGAAGTGACTAAAGCAACACTTCATATATACTCCCTCCGTCCCAGCAGAAGTGTCACCAATTTTTGGGACACGGGGATTAAGAAAACGTAGTAGGTGTGGTAGAAAATGAAGAGAGAGAATGAGTGGGGTAAATACTAGTGTTGGTTGAATAAAATGAGTGGTGGAAAATGAAGAGAGATAATGAGTGGGGTTAAATTGTGGGGTTGGTTGAATATAAATATATTAAAACATTTCCATTTTGGGTAGTGACACTTGTGCTGGGACGGACCAAAAGGGAAATAAGTGACACTTCTGCTGGGACGGAGGGAGTATATACGAAAACAAAGCTCTATACATATTCTCCCTTCGTCTCAAAATGATGTTTCTGTATTTTTATGCAAGTACGAAGGAACTATAAAAACAATCCAGTTTAGTTTTATTGTCCTAATAAAAATATAACATTTGATATTTATAGTATTTATAATGATGTATCAATAACATATTTATTTTTTTTAGCTAAAATAATTAAATTAAATTAAAATTATCTATCAAAATTCTTTTATACTAATATACTCCCTCCGTCCCAAAATGATCTTCTCATTTGACATTTCTCATTGTCCCAAAATGTTCTTCACATTTCTACATTTTAGGCTTAAACAAAGCATGGCTAGTGAAGCAAGTGTTCATATCCTTAAAAAGTTTGAATAGTCAAATGCGAAAATCATTTTGGGACGGAGGGAGTACAAAATAAAAGATAGATGAAAATAGTAATACCATGGTGTCAAAAATGGAGGCCCTTTAAATTTGGGGGCCCTGGGCAATAGGTCTTCTTGCACACCTCAATCACCGGCCCTGGGTTACATGTAATTATAGTTAGTATTACATTTGAAGGGCTAGTCTTGTGTGCGGCGGCCGCACCCCATGCGGCGCCGCCCACATACCCTTTTTTTTTTTTTTTTTTTTTTTTTTACCCCCACAACCTTTTTTCCACCCACCAAAAGTAACACTTCTTATAACGAAATGTAACACTTTTGTTTTTCAAATGTAACACTTTTTTTTTCAAAAATGTACCACAATTTTGATGCAATAGATTAAAGATAACATAAAAATTAACGACTAAATTAATGTAACACTTTTTATAAAGGAATGTAACATTCTTTTTTCAAATGTAACACTTTTTTTTCAAATGTACCACCCATACTTTTTTGCCTTCAACAAAAGTAACACTTATTATAACAAAATGTAACACTTTTTTATTCAAATGTAACACTTTTTTTAAAAAAAAATGTACCACAATTTTGCTACAATAGATAAAGATAACATAAAGATTGACAACTAAATTAATGTAACACTTTTTATAAGGGAATGTAACACTCATTTTTTCAAATGTAACATTTTTTTTCTCCGAAAATAACATAGGATTGACAACTAAACTAATGTTACATTTTATAAAAAATGAATGTAACATTTTTTTTCTCAATTGTAATAGTTTATATTCCTTAATGTAACATTATATATGAAATGTAACAATTTTTTATTGAGAAAGTAACAATTGAAATGCAAAACCATTTTTTGTTTGTTTGTAAAACTGCTGTTATAACATACAATAAAGTGTTACTTTTTTAAGACCAACTTGTTACTTTCTTCATAAGAACGTGCTATTTCTCAGGGACGAGCAACCCGATTTTTTTTGTGTGTTAAAATTATTATTTTTTTTAAAAAAATCAAAATATATCATGACCTACGTAGTTTTGTTCGTCTTGTCGAGACGAACACACCGGTATTTTTAGATTTTTTTTTCGACTTCAAAATCTCAAGATATAGCATTTTAAAAATTTTGGAGGTTTTTTTTTTTTTTTTTTAAGCCAGCGACGCGAGGGAGGGAGCGCGTCCGTCTCACGCGCCCGTCGCATGGCGTGAGACGGCCGCACTGAAGAATTTGTCTTGAAAAAATGGGTAAAACGAGCTTTTGTGTTTGTAAAACAGGTGTTACGTTTACTTATGCACAATTTTACCTTATGTGTATACAGTCATTACATTAAGTTATGGTAACTATTACTTTTGGTAAACGACGAAAAAGCCGAAAAAATAATATAAAAACTAAAAAAAAACCATTTTTTTTGGACCTATGGGAGGCTGCCACGTGGCGGGTCATGCCCCATAGGTCGTGGGTCGACCCGTCTCGTACATGAGACGGATCCCCTTGTTCTCATGGGAGACCACCTCAATATTTATTGTGAATTATGTGAAAAATCTTGAGAAAAATTTGTTATACACTCGTTTTAGTGTAAAATATGTTGTGACCCCTTATTGTAAAACAAAATCTTTTAATATAAAACAAGTTTTATACGTTTTTTTAATGTAAAACAGGTTTTTCATAAGACTGACTCGTGAATTATTTGGTGAAAAGATCAAATTAATACTACCTCTGTCCCTAAATGAGTGTCTAAATTTTATTTTAAGGGACAAAACTTTTTGCATAATTTGGTGGCAAAATTCATATAATATCTTGTAATTCTCTTTACAAACATTTAGTTTTTGCAAGTATAAAGAGACCGGTGAAAAAAAATTCGAAAAAAAACATTTAGGGACAATGTTATGATCAAAATGAACACTCATTTTGGGATAAAATTTTTCTGAAAATTGATACTCATTTAAGGACAGAGGGAGTAGTATACTCCCTCCGTCCCACCTCACTTGAGACCTTTGAGGTGGGCACAATAACTAAGAAAAAAAGAATAAAATAAAGAAAGTTTGTGGTAGAAAATGAAGAGGGAGAATGAGTGGGGTTAATAGTAGGTTAGTTAAATGAATTGTGTGGTGGAAAATGAAAAGAGAGAATGAGTGGGTGAGGTAGATTGAATATAAAATAATAAAATCATGGCCATTTTGGGAGGTCTCAAGTGAAGCAGGACGACCCAAAATGGAATAAAGTCTCAAATAAGGTGGGACGGAGAGAGTATTTATATTTAGAGGATAAGCTGGTCTAAAAAGAAGGCGAATACAGTAATGACTAATGAGTAAAAACTAAAAAGTCGTGGACACCAGATTAAAAAAAAAGTAATGGTTAAAAAGAAAAAATCGCAACGGAATTAAATAAAATTAAATTTAGTTTACGTTACCTTTTTAGCCATTTTTGTTTTTCTATAATTTCAACCACAGCTTTCACTTTCACTTTCACTGCGTGGTGGTGTTGGCGGTAGGGTCGATTGTGGGGTTTGGCGTTTTTCATCAGCACGAGAAAAATAAACATTGTTTACTCCCTTTCATCTTCCCGCCTTCCCGCTTCTTCTTGGGGTTGAATCTATCTCAATTTGGGGGAAAGGAGATTAAAGAAAAAAAAAAAAGTGTGTGTATTTGTGTGAGAAAAGCAGTGAAAGAGTGTGAGTGAAAATGGGGGAGGAGGGAGAGAATTTTGAGAGAGAAAGTGAGATTGGGTTTTGTTCTAGTAGTAGTAGAAGAGTTGTTGCAATGGATACTCCTGAGCGCACCCAGATCGCCGCTCCCCTCTCCAAATTTGAGGTTTGTGATTTTGCATTTGGGTTGTGTTTGACTGCTTAAAATTGGGTCGGTTCTGGGTTTGTTTTGTTTTTTCCGGATTCTATGGTTTTGATTAAATCATACTTTTTTGGCTGTTGAATTCTAGTTTTTGTGTGGGATTCAAGGGTTTGACAACTGATTTGACTTTTTGGAGTGTTTTTGTGCATTGGGTTCATTAAAACTTGGGGGGTTTTTTTTTCTGCTGATTTTGATTGAAGTTGGTTTACCTGCAAGTGTGTAAATTGATCTTTCATTTGTTGTGGTGGGTTTGATAAGCCTTGTGTGATGACAATATTTCAATTTGATGAAATTGCCAGTTTTTGTTGTCCAATTTTCTCCTCTGGGGTAATTAGGGTTATCTCCTGAGATTTTGTGGAATTTTTGGGGATCATGTGGTATGTGGCGGGTTTCACTCGATGTGTTATGATTCACATGATTTGGATTTGTAATTTTTAGGGTTTTTAGTGTTACATAGCACTTGGGTTTATGTTTATTGTAAGAAGACGGGTTTCAGATTTCCAGTTTTGATGGCTTGTATGTTTCACTAAATCCGGGTTGTGTCTGAGTTCTTGCCTGATATACAAATGGGTTGTGTTTGAGTTATTTCCTGATGGACATAGTTTCTGTGAGTTGGTTGTATGGACAGCAATTTCCGCTTCTTCTTTGTGTTCAATTTGTATCATCATAAATATCTCGACATTGTATTTAGTTACTAGTATTTTATTGGGTGTGCTGATACGTTCCTTTGCAACACCTGACGCTAACTTTTTCTTTTGAATTTGTCTTAGCATTCTAGTTTTGACCAATTTTATTATGCCTTAATCTATCTTTCAGATTGCAACAATGTCTCAATCTTGTTAAATAATATGATTTGTTGCCTTCCTTATGATAAAGTACTTGATTTACATGTATCTATTAGTACATGATTGACTTTAATCATATTCATCTCAAGTGTTTCTGATCAATTATCTTCTATTTGTATTTATATAAACTTTCTGTAGCATATTTCTTTCATTCAACTCCTTGTTGAAGTGTATTCCTTTACTCAATTCGCAGGACTCCCCCGTCTTCAATTATATCAACAATCTTTCTCCTATCAAGCCTGTTAAGTCCGCGCACATTTCTCAGTCATTCAGCTCGCTTAGTTTTGCAACTCTACCATCTGTTTTCACCTCACCCCATGTCAGTTCTCTCAAGGAATCTAGAACCTTAAGAAGGTGAACTTATTAGCCTTTTTTTTATGAATTAAGGAAACTTCAATTTATGTTTTACTTATAATCTTTGTTACTCAGTATACTTTCTTGGTTGTTTTAACTGTCTCTTTCAGGCATCAATTTTCTGATCCGTCAAAACGTGAATTTTCCTCCGAGGATGAGAACAAATGCGGGGTGCATGAAGGCATTGTAGATACTACTCACAACTGCTCAGAACAACAGGGAAATTGTGAGCCGAGTGACTCTGTTGCTGAAAATCCCATGGAGCCATCTTATGATTGTTCAAAGCTTGAAATAGAGTTCTCAAAACCTTTGACATATGACTGTGTCAGCCCTGACACACAAAATAAATCGGAAATGGCTTCCACAACTTCAATTGTTCCTTTTATTCCAGGTGGCTCCGAGAAAGGCCCATTTGGAAATGAAGTGAGTGTAGAAGGGATAAGCCCAGTTGATCATAGTAAATCAGCTTCAGGTGGTGATTGGAGGAGTATGCTTATCGATGCTTCTGATTTGGTACTATTTGAATCTCCTATTGTTTCAGAGCCTCGTGACGCAAATGATTTGGCAAAAACTCAAGCTTTTGATGCACTTGCTTCAACCGAACAACATGGAACAGAAAATTCTTCTCAAGAGGATGGAAATTTTAAGGAAACATCAACAGACCAAGAATTACTTGTGGATACCTCGTTCAACAATTTTGTGGTCGGAGAGCCATCTGACAATATAAATGATGAGGTGAGGAATGGCAGGACATTTGGTTTACCGTTAAGTTTCATGCATGTGGCACATAGACTAATCTTCTTCTTTTGAGATTTCAGTTCATCTGGTGCAACTTCTGAAGTTTTTTTTTTTTTTTTTTGATTTAATGTACAAAGATTTGTTATGTATCTGTTTTTTTTTTTTTTTTTTTTTTTGTAGCTTGGTTCTAATTTGAACCGTGGCATGAGAAGACGCTGCCTGAATTTTGAGATGGGTGGGTCCCATAGAAAGCACTTAACTGATGGCTCAAGCAGTGGCTCTTCCAGGTCACAGACTCATGAGAATACTTCTTCGGGTGATAGGAGTTTGGTTCCCGTACAGCCTGATTCTTCGCGACGCGTTCTTCCAGGAATCGGCTTGCATTTAAATTCCCTTGCTGCAACATCAGGAGACCACCACAAAGTTGTTGGGCAACTGATAATTGCACCTCCGTCTTCTGCCTCTTTTCATTCTTTGACTGCTGGTCAAGAATATGTGAGTAGTTTATCTGGTGTAGCTTCTGAAAGAGTCATGGGTCCCACTCAAAATGGGGGGTCTACTGTGGACACTACTTCGCAGGCACTTGGAAATATGGTTAATGAAGAGTTGAATCACAGTAGCCCAAAAAAGAAGAGGCATGTTCTTTTTAATTGTTATGTGTTGTACATGCATATTTTTGTTTGTGTCTGGGTGATAGATATATAGTATATTTCATGGATTTCTAACTGTCTTGTATTTTCTTGTGTAACGTATTGAATTGTTTACAGGCGTAGAGTGGAACATGCTGGAGAACCTGAGGCTTGTAAGCGGTGTAATTGTAAAAAATCCAAGTGCTTAAAACTGTAAGTTCATTCATAGTTCATACTACACGAGTTGCCATGCTTAAGGACTGACCAGTGAGCTATATGCTAATGAACATGCATAAAGGTTAGGATCATGAAAAGGAATATATATGTACTCCCTCCGTCCCAAAGTGATCTAATGTTTGTTTATTCAAACTTTTTAAAGAAATGAACACTTCCTTTACTAGCCATGTTGTGTTTGTGCACATTTAAGCCTAAATTGTAGAAATGGTAGAAGTGGGAAGAACTTTTTGGGACAACGAAATATGGCAAATGAGAAGATCATTTCGGGACAGAGGGAGTATATTTATAAACTAGAGAATAAAGTCATCCCATAAAAGTGAGAATGGTAATTGGGATGTGGGATGTGGGGTGGGAAGGAGGGGGTGTTTATGGGAAGTAAGTTGATATTAGCCTAAATGATACTCCCTCCGTCCCGAGTATTTGTCCACCCTCCCATTTGCACAGAGATTAAGAAATGGTTTAAGTGATGTAAGTGTTGTGGGTATAAAAGTAAAGTAAGAGAGAGAATGAATGGGAGGGAATAGTAAGTTGATTGGTGTTGTGAGTATAAAAGTAAAGTAGGAGAGAGAATGAGTGGGAAGAATTGTGAAGATTCTTTGCCATTTTAGGAAGTGGACATATACTTTGGGACAGACTAAAAAGGAATGGTGAGCATATACTTTGGGACGGAGGGAGTAGTACTAATACTGACACTTTGGACTTTATACGGTGCAGTTATTGTGAATGCTTTGCTGCTGGTGTGTATTGTGTGGAGCCATGTTCATGTCAAGACTGCTTGAACAAGCCTATACATGAAGATACTGTCCTTGCAACTCGCAAGCAGATTGAATCTCGCAATCCCCTTGCATTTGCCCCCAAAGTCATTAGGAGCTCTGATTCTGTTATTGAAATTGGGGTGAGAAAGTAGTTTTTTGATTCTATTAAATTTAGATCGTGATTTTGAAGTTGGCTGTGTAGTATCATTAAGCTGTTGTTTTATTCATCTTGCAGGATGAATCCAACAAGACACCTGCTTCAGCTCGACATAAAAGAGGGTGCAACTGCAAAAAATCTGGTTGCCTGAAGAAATACTGCGAGTGCTTCCAGGTTTCTTCCCATTTATGCAAATTATTGAATTACGTGCATTTTTATTTTTATTTTGGCATCATATCTAATTTGGTTTATATTAAAAGGGTGGCGTTGGATGCTCCATAAACTGCAGATGTGAAGGGTGTAAAAATGCATTTGGTCGCAAGGATGGTAAGTTTGATACAAACGTTGACCTTGTCCATCTCTCTCTCTCTCTTTTTCCCTCTCTCATCTTTTGTGAGAGAGAGAGAGCAGAGTATATTTCATCAAGCTTACATATTACTTGAGGCGAAATCCTCTGTACACATTTATGTACCACATTGTGTACCACTAGTTATCCAACACTTATGAATCATTATTGCTGGCATCATCATGATGTCACCACAATGCATAGCCGTTGGACCACTAGTTGTACACAGTGTGGTGCCCGAGATTTCATCTCACATTACTCCTACGGCATCTCCGTTTTGATTGATTCAATCTTTGTTTTAATAGGATCAGAAGCAGAACTAGAAGAAGATGAAATGGACGAATGTGAAAGGAGTGTGATCGATGGAAATATGCAGAAGGCCATTTTACCTTTTGACACCGAACATAAATCTACCACTCCTGGAACACCTCTACGTTTTGGCAGGTACAACTCTTCCACTTGCAAAATAATTTGTCCGATAAAATCAAATACTGTCAATATTACAAGAAACCCATAAATATTTCCCCAAAATAGCTTCTACTTTCTCTCAAATTCCCCGAAAAATTTGGTTTAGGCAAACAATTCAGCCGCCAATGTCATCCTCTTCAAAGGGCAAGCCGCCAAGATCTTTTCTCACAATTGGTTCTTCTGGGATACACACTATTCAAAGATTCGAGAAGCCAAGTCAAAGTCAACCACTTGGCAAATTCGGGAAACATTTCCAAACAGTTAACGAACAAGATGAAATTCCAAAGATTCTTCAAGAAAATGGCTCTCCTATTAGTGGAATCAAGACCGCTTCTCCCAATAGAAAGAGAGTTTCCCCTCCTCATTGCAGTAGCATAAGGCTGTCACCGGGACACAGAAGTAGTAGGAAGTTGATACTGCAATCCATCCCTTCGTTCCCTTCTCTCACTCCCAAGCACTGAAAATGTTTCTCATGGTGGAGGACTAGTTCTAGTTGTAAGAAATTCTTTCGTTCGCTCTCTCTCTCTCTCTCTCTCTCTTTTTTTTTTTTTTTTTTTTGATGTAGTTATTCGTTTAGTTATGTTGTTTGTGATGCTCGTTTAAGCTAGCTTCTTGTTCGTGATTGTATAATAAGTAATTTAGTTGTTATTGTTCGTCCCGTAAGGAAGGATCTACTGTTAGAGTTGTTATCTTTTAAATCTATATTATATGAACAATAATCATATTGTACAATTTCCCTGTTCTTGTTCTTTATTCTGCTTTGTTTATCAGTCTTTGTTTAAATGGAAATGAAATTAGTTAAGCCAATCGAAATTTTAAACCACTCTAATTTGATGAAGTTGCGTTTTTTTTTTTAGCCGCTCTACTTGAAATACGCATTTAATTTTCTCACACCCTAATTTTATCCAAAATTGTTAGAAAAGGCAACAATATGTTAGGAAAGTTAACGAATAAGTTAATGAAAACTAACCAAAGTTAACAAAATGGAGTTGAATTCTATAGAAGAGCATGGCTTAACCAATCAAGCACCGTTAACTATAACCTTTCAAAAATCGTGTTTGGGAACAATCTGGGGACATGAGGTCGGGGGAGCGGGGGCCAAATTCAAGAGAGTGAGGGATAAAGAGGGGGGAAAGGAATATGGAGTTGAATAGGTGAGGCAGCTAGATTGAGTATGATCCATGTTGGACCTACATAAGACTTCATGCGGGAATCTTGTTAAGTCATTGTAGTTATCATTAACTTCCCTAACATTTTGTTGATTTTTATAACATTTTATTAACTTTCCTACCATTTGTGAATGAAATTGGGGTGCCTGGCAAAATCGAACGCGCCTTTTTTTTAAGTAGAGTAGTTAAAACCGCTAAAATAACGGTTAAAACCGATTTTTTTTTCCAAAGTACATTGATTAAAAATATGTTGATAAGCCAATTGGTTATGCTGCTTCAGATTTGGAGTTGACTTTTGTGTGGGCTGGGCCAGTTTCTTGAGAGTTGGTCAAGAAACCAATTTGCACTTCTAAGCTCTAAAAGACCAAACCTAGTCATGAACATTCAAGCTTAACATGTCTCTCCATATCATAAAAGATTGTTGCATTTTTATTTTGGGTTATATGGAAGAACGTCAAATTTTGAAGTGAAATACTCCCTCTCTGTCTCATAAAATTAATTCCTATGACTAAGATAAAAAAAAAAAAAAAAAAAACCCATTTTATATCCATCACTATCCTCGCTTCTTTTTCTTTTGTCTTTCATCATTCCCTAACGCTTTTACGTTCTCACCTTCCATCCTTAGTTATCACAAGGGCAATTATAAAAGTTTAACCCTCAATTATGGTAATTGGATGGGACAAACAATAATGAAAGTGAGACTATTTTTCAAGACGGAGGGAGTAATAAGGCACAAATGAATAAAAAGTTAGTTATTTAAAAACAAATTATAAAAAAAAATAATTTCAAAAGACTGTTTTGTTGGGATGGAGAGAATGGTCAAAGAGAGGAAGAATGTGGTCCTAAGTTGAATTTGGAAGTATATATTACATGGCCCCTAACTCTGTCATATAGCTCTGGTTTATGTCCCCATTTGGACATGAAGGATGAAAAGGCCTGGGCCTTTACCTGTTGTGTTTTTAATTTTTTGGTTGTGTTTACTTGATTGCCCGATCTATTCGTATGGGTAGAGTGACACCCCTTATAACATTATTGCAATGCATGTGCCTATTAGAATTGGTAGTATAGGAAGATTACCAAACTTCATACCCCTACTTTTAGTAATAGTAAGACGACATTTATTTTGTAACAAACGAAAATGAATCGGGACAAGGGGAGTATTTTATAGTAGTACCATATAATGTCCTATGGTAAGCATGTGGGGTGTCCTTAAATGATTAGGGCCACATTGGGTCCATAATTTCAGTAGTAGATGGAAGCCATAGATGCATCATTTCCACCTCCTCTCCCTGGTGGGTGCACTCCCATTCTCCACCACTTTCCATTTTTCCTCCCAATGAGTTGAACAAGTAGGTGGATATAAATATTTCTACCTCCATCCTATATTTTTCTCCCCCCGTCCCAGACCAAAGTTTTTACTTTTCTTTTTTTGTTTGTCCGTCCCAGACCAAAGTTTTTACTTTTCTTTTTTTGTTTGTCATAGACTAAGGTTTTTAGTGGCTTTATTACCTAAAATGGACTACGGAACCCACTTGTCTTTACTTTTCTTTTTTTGTTTGTCCGTCCCAGACCAAAGTTTTTACTTTTCTTTTTTTGTTTGTCATAGACTAAGGTTTTTAGTGGCTTTATTACCTAAAATGGACTACGGAACCCACTTGTCTTTCTCACAACAAAAACTTTCTACCCACTTTCTCTCTCCTACTTTTCATACTCACAACATTTTTTTTTAATCTCCGTGTAAAGTCAAACTAAGAACCTTAGTCTGGGACCGAGGGAGTATAATACATGTCACCTGTCACAGTTAATTTGTTCGCAGTTTTAAGAGAATGTTCGTCTGTCATTAAAAAAATAGAGTATGTTTGACTGTTTGTGAATTATTTGTACCATGATAAAATTATATCAAAGTTATTCTTTATTTACAAATATAAAACTTATATTTTTGACCATCTATAATCAAAAGTGCGACATTTATTAGTGGGATATATTGATTATAAAAGTTGGGCCGGGGAAGTGTTGGCATATGTCCAATCTAATCTAATTTTTCTAACGTGTGCAATATGAAACCAAAACTATGTACAAACACCCTCATGGGCATCAATATGGACACCCATTCCTTTTTTCAACTACTCTACTACATTTTTTGTGGGCCTACACCTTCTTGTGTGGTCTAACGGGTGTCTATTGGCTAAGGAAAACACATCTCTAATCCTAAACATTACTCCACTTTTTTACCTCAAGTGATATCCCGTGTAAATTTCTCATTCGGAGGTCATGAGTTTGAATCCTGTTAGAAAAATTTGTGTTAGCCTATGCCCTATTTCGTACGAGCTTAGAGACTCTGAGCTTTGGACATGCCCGTTATCAGAAGTGACATGTTTGTTGGCCTATAACTTTCTCCTACACAAACACACAATATTATGGACGAAATCATGCTTATATAGGTGTACAAGAAAGCCCTAAGTCGGTTTGGAAGAGATCTAATCAAAATTGGAAACAAATCAGGGTTTATTCCCGGCAAGATTGGGTTGTCGCCCACTTTTAGGTGTGCGGCCGCCCACTATGACAAAAAATGGCCCTAAACCTTCGTGATGGTTTGGGCTGTCACCCACATTATTTTGGGCGGTCTCCCACTCCTCCCGGCAGCTGTTTCCTTCTCCTTTTCAAACACCTTTTCGACTCTTCCACCCTCTGTCTTAGACTCCTTTTCCCCCTTTGCTTCCTCTTAGGTTTAGGACTTCAATCCCAACAATGTTAAAATTAGTGCTTATCTGACCGCTTAAATTTAAATGCATCTTGGCATTCCACCAATAGAACATCAATTAAACCCCATCCATCCGGATGTTTGTTAAATATAGTTTGCACCCTTGATACTCATATTAGGCAAAGCTTTAAAAAGATGGTTAGTTTGTGGTTGTTGGAATGATGTTGAATCTTGATCAATAGTGTTGTTGAGAAAAGGGTGGATCATAGATGTTTGTACTTTGTAGTGTTAAATTTGCAGAAGTTCCACCCACAATTTTATGTGTTTTTACGTGTTTGTACCTTCATGATAAGCTTTTCTACCATGGCCCTACCCAATAATTTGAGAGAGAATTAAAGAAAGTGAAAACATAACTCCTCTTTCCCGCTTTAAGGTTTTACTTTTCTTTTTTTTTTCCTGTTCTAATTTAGGTTTTTTACTTCGCTTTATTACTTAAAATGGACAATGAGACCCACTTGTTATTCTCTCACAACAAAAACTCTCTACCCACTTTCTTTTTTATACTTTACTTTTCATACTCACAATACTTTTTCTTAATCTCGTGCAAAATCAAACTAAAAACTTTAAATCGAACGAAGGGGTATCATATAAATTGTCATGTGTCGGTGAAGCCAGCTAGAGTCCAATCAAAGCAATGGTAACAAACAATTAAGGTGGAGAGGAAACATCTGCGTTTACTTGAACAAAACAATAGTTGAGATGGTATGTCATTTGTTTTTTTGATGTTAACATTATTAAGGGATTGATTTGAGTGATTGTGAAATTTAAGACCCCATTTTCCTTACTTGATCAAGTAATACTCCCACTGACCCAAAATGATCTTCTTGTTTGACTATTCAAACTTTTTAAGGATATGAACACTAGCTTCACTAGCCGTGTATTGTTTATGCACTTTTAAAGCTTAGATTGAAGAAATAAGAAAAACTTTTTAGGACAATAAAACATGCCAAATAAAAATAAGAAGATCATTTTGGGAAGGAGGGAGTACCACAAAGCTAACCAAATATTTCGCATAGTACTTAAATACGTACACATACAAAGATGAGAACGCATAGGGAGGGTGATATTAACCCCACCTCCCCCCCCCCCTCTCTCACACAAAAAATAAAAATAAAAAATTAAATACATATAGGTCCACATAATTATAAAAAAATTATCATTCCACATACGCAGAATAGAGCGTGTACAACACATAGCATGATTTTATACAGCTTGTTTCTACAACTCTTATTACTCTAACTTAGATTATTGATCCCAAAATATATTTAGTGATTTATTTTTCTTGATATGAATTTGAATTATTGGTTCAACTGTCCTAAAGTCCCTAACCATGATTTCCCTAACTAGAAACAAGACATTTGACCATGAACAAAATTATACTTATACACAAGCTAAAACATCTACTCCCAAGTCCCACCCACCTTATTTTCTTTGTTTTATTTATTTTACTATTAATTTTATGGGACAAGTAGAAAAATGTTAAAATATTTTATAATATTCTATTCTAGTGTCCCACATGAATAAATTAAAAAAAAAAATTAACAATAAAATTTTACTTTGATGGTCAAATAAAAAATTAAAGTGAGTTAAAACATGAGTCTTATCAAAAATCTGTTACTCCCTCTTCATTGCCTTATAAATTAATAAATTGATATAATCCTTTTCGAACTTAATACTCCCTCTGTCCCTAAATGAGTGTCCATTTTCAAGAAATCTTTGTCCCAAAATGAGTGTCTTTTTTTTAACATAACTTTGTCCCTAAATGTTTTTTTTTTCGAAATTTTTTTCACCGGTTTCTTTATACGCGCAAAACTAGATGTTTGGAAAGGATATTACAAGATTATATATGAATATTTACTACCAAATTGTACAACAAAGTTGAGATTTTCAGTGTCCCTTAAAATGAATTTTGGACACTCATTTAGGGACAGAGGTAGTAGTATTTTATTTGTTTAAATCTAACAAATTAACATTAGAGTTTCTATTGGGATGAATTTCTTGTTACCCTACAACTTTGAATATCAAACCTCACATATACTCCTAATTAATATTCTACTTCTCCATATATAATATATGCAATGATTAACCATGCAAATCATCTTCTCTCAAACCAAAAAAAAAACCATGCGAATCATCTCTATACTATTAACAGAAATATGTTTCTTTTCTTTTTTTTGTTTGTTTAAAAATAATGTTGAGCTGCTAAACAAAGAAGATATAAGTGCAAGTTTAGTCATGCAATTTTTCATGCTACAAACTACTCCCTCCTTCCATCCATAAATAAATGTTCATTTTTAATAAATTTTCTCCCAAATGAATGTATTTAAAAAAAAAAAAAAAACTTTCTCCCTATATATTTTTTTCACTAATCTCTTTATACTTGAAAAATAAATGTTTGAAAAGAAAATTACAAGATTATACACAAAATTTTGCCACTAAATTATAAAATATAGAAATTTTCAAATAATAAAATAAAATAATTCATTTAAAGACAAATGAAATATATAATATGCATAAGAAAATACGATATTTGTATAACTTAATGAGTCACCTGCGGGGTGTTTGTTACAAAAGTAAGGGAGTGTGACGATAGACAAAAACTTGTATGAGAACACTATGACCCGTCTTATAGTAGAGACGAGTTATTTTTGACCCACGACCCGGACCCATGACCCGCGGGTAATTTATATATATATATATATATATATATATATATATATTTAGCTTTTATATTTTTATTTTGGTGTTTTTTTGGTTTGTCAAAAGTAATAGTTACTATAACTAAATGTAACAAACGTGTTACTTATATGTAACAGTTTGTATACAGAAAAGTAACAATGTTTTTTTTTTAACGTTTTCTTCATTTGCCAAAAGTAATACTTATTATAACTAAAATGTAACGAACGTGTTACTTATATGTAATAATGTTTATACATAATTGTAACACATATGTATAGAAAAGTAATAATTCAACCTTTACACTTTAGAACTAAAAACACATGTGTTGGTAACATTGTAAAAATAAAAAGTAACAATTTTTATAAATGAAATGTTACATTTTACTTGTATAATAAAACTGTAAAACAGTTACGTTTACTTGTATAATAGCATATCGATATGTTTTCAAATAATAAGTTACAATGTGTTCAATTTATCATGATACATGTAAAAGTATTACATTATCTATAGAAATCTGTTACAATTTCATCTAAAGTGTTACATTTACTTGTAGAAAGAATTACATTCATGTATATAAGTTGTTATTTTTCAAATGTTACTTTCTTTCAAAAAATAAAATCAAAATACTCAAAAAAAAAAAAAATCTGGAAAATACTATTACATTTCAGTATAACGATAATTACATTTAGTTATTGTTAGTGTTACATGTATTTATAGTTAGTATTACAGTTGAAAGATAAGTAAAATGAGCAATTTTTTTTTTGTAAAACTGGTGTGACGTTTACTTATAGACAATGTTACTTTATAAGTAACACAGTTATTACATTTAGTTATACTAAGTATTATTTTGGCCAAACGAAAAAAACTAAAAAAAACAAAAGCGATTTTTTTTTTCTGGAAAAAAAAAATAAAAAATTGTGCCATGGTTCGCTGCCACGTGGCAAATTTTGGGTGGAGCATGTGTTGGGATCCTATGCTTCGCGAAGAATGTTGCACACAGGTCATAGATCGACCCGTCTCTTCTATGAGACGGATATAGGTGTTCTCACCAGAGATTTCCACATGACAATATGCACTCGAATATTCTTATAAGTAAGCTTCTCTCCATGCCAAACACCTTTGTCGGCAATCATCTCTCCTTTTGCTCTTTAGACTGATTTGTGGGGAAACTCTAATCAAGTTTTCCTTTTCAACTCCAAAAACAAAATATGAGTATCATTTCTTATGGCCCTTCTCCCACTTTTTGATAGACATGTATAAAGACTATAAGTAGCTAGGACATTTTTGGCAAGCAAAGTAATGTGAATAAAATTACACAAATAACTTTGGGTCTCCTTTTTTTTTTTTTAATGTATAATTCTTTCTTTCTTTTTAATATTAATCTACTTGATAAAGAAGAGTGAAATAGAAAAAGCATTATGAATCGAAGAGAGAGAAAGGGAACAAAGAAAAAACGAGTCCAGATCTCATGTACCACTTTGTGTGTCACTCTCTGTGCCATAAGTAATCCAGCCGTTAATATGTTTGAATAATATTAATAAAATGTTAATCTTAAAAACTGTGAGCCGTTGGATCATTTGTGACACAGAGAATGGCACACATAGTGGTACAGGAGATCAGGACTAAAAAAGACATATAAAAGAGTTATTATAAGTTTATTTAAATGTAGCATAAGCTGATACTACTAATTTGATACCAACACCCAATTGATCATTCTATTACATTAATGGATGGACAGTATATTTTGTTTACTCATGGGGCATCTTCAACAGTTTGGTACAAAAATTGCATTTATTATTAAAAAAAAAATAGATTTATTGAGACGGGATATGGTCTCAATAAGTAACCTTAAATAGCATTTACTACCGTCTCGGTTTGAGTTTTGGACAAAACAATGACATAATAAGGGTTTCCTTAGAGCATCCACAATGGGAGCTTTTTATCTTTGTGAAAGAGCTCTTTAGAGCTTTTTACCATTGTGAAACTCTATAAAGAGCTCTTTGGCTAAAGATTGCTCTTTGTAGAAAGAGTTCTTTCATGTAAGTTTTACATTAATACTCACCAACTCCCTAAGTAATGAAAGAGCTCTTACCATTGTGAAAGTTTTTAAAAAGCTTTTTTATATAGTTTAAAATGATTTGACATTTTGAAATTGAAAAAAAGATTTCTAAAAAGCTCCTACTATTGTGGATGCTCTTAAGTGGCTGCCTCAAATCTTTTAGAGACAACAATGTTGTCTCAAATATAAATATAACATGTTAAATTAAGGAATAATAGAGAAATGCCGTCCCAAAATTGAGAACAATAGAGAAATGTCGTCCCAAAATAACAGTGGCGGATCTAGGCCCTTTGAGGAGGGTACTTCGACCAACCTGACTTCTGTATTTTTTACAAATTTACCTTTTACAATTTTTGAATTTACTACATTGACCCCCTGAAAAGAAAATTTCAGGGGGTCTAGATTCGCCACTGCAAAATAGAGATCATTAGAGAAATGTCGTCTCAAAATGTTTTAAGTAAAGACTATTAAAGATTGTCGTCTCAACCAAGGAGTCTCTAAAATATATTTCTAGTAGTGACTATTTTTTTATAATAGTGTTATTTTTGCCCCAAACATCTTTAATAATTTGTTTGAAATCAAATATCAAATAAGAATAATTTTAATATATTCATTATTAAATCACACATATATATAATATTAAATTTCATATTATAAATGGTAAAATATTTTCAAATATATCAAAAAAAAAATATAACAGAAATTTTCAGAAAAAGAAAAGCGATAGTGCAACTCTATCTCTTGCGGAAGGATAACGCATGTAACGCCCATCCTATTCCTTGTTAAATATCTGACTTATTTGTTAAATTCTTGAACTTGCATATTATGTGTTAGTTTTACTTGGGTTAAATTCTTAACTGCTTTAGAATATTAAGGTGGTTAAATGTTTAGTTTTGACTTTTGGGTCATTTGTGAAAATTTGACTTTAGGGGCCTTTTTGTGAAAAGTGAGACTTGAGGGGCCTAAGTGTCATTCTTTGAAAGTTTAAGTTTATCTTTGGGTTTCCTTCTCTGAGAAATCATTTCACCCAAATCATTTACGTTGCTCTCTCTGTTCTAAAAAGCTAGGGTTAGATTTCATCCTATTCTCGACTCCTCGAGTTTAATTATCTCTCCGTTCTTGATTCTGATCTCGGATTAATATTCGTGGCGTTGAATAGAGCGTTCCACGCCGAACAGAAATAAGTTTGGTTAACTTCGATTTTTGACCAGGTAAGTTATTAGCTTCCCCTTGCTTGTAATAACATGCATAAATGTTATTCTCGATACTTGTGAATGTTAATTTCGTGTTTGGGATGATTTTTATGGTACTTGTAATTGTGGGACAAAGGGAGTATATCCTACTGTATAAGGTAAGGAAATTGAAATGAAAGTATTAGTTTTGAGTTGTTGGCATCCTTGGGTATGGGTTAAAATGGTAGTAAAATTTACTCCTACGCTTGGGGACGGAGAATCCTAAGCCTGGGAAAGAAAATTGGGTTTGCTGAATTTAGGACCAGGCGCCCGCCCGGTTAGTGACCAGGCGCCCGCCCATTTGACCAGAAAGTTATGGGTTTCAGAAATTTTGGATGAGCGCCCGCCCGGTCCCCTGTTCCAAACAAAGTGTTTAAAATCTAAATTAAATTGAAAGCTTGTCTCTCCTAAGGCATATAGCCTTGGTATAAGATGTCCTAGCAAGTGTAATTGTACCTTTTGGGGGCATTAGAACTTAGACTTGAACATTAATACTTATAGAACTCAAATGAGAACTTAAGTATAAGAGTAGTAACTCTTCTTTATGTCTTGAAAGTGCTATGAACAAGCACTAATGTGCTATACTTGTTGTGAATCCAATGATTGTGCACCTTAGGGGCATTAGAACAAAGTTTTAGACTTGAACATCCTAAGAATATGATTGGGATTTTGTAAGAGTAAAGGTATAACTCTTATACATGCTTTAATGTCCAAAGATTGGGATATAACTTGAAGTATAAGACATTAAAATCTTGTATGTAACTTGAACATCCATAGAAATGGATTAAGACTTGAATATAAGATAATAAAATCTTGTACATGGCTTGACACCAATACATATGTATGGTAATGAACTAGAAAGTGCTATGAACAAGCACTAACTTGTATGAGACATGTTCTTGTTGTGTATGTGCAAACATTGCATATAGTTGCTTGATAACAAGGTGACTTCTTGATTACTTGAAGCATGTTCCTTGTTGAGCTAGTCCATTACTTTTGGATTAGTTCTTCTCCCGTAGTTCAAGTAAATATCTACTTGTACATTCTTGTGTGAGTCCAGCTGGTTCTCCTTGCTTGTTCGGAAATATATAGGTTCACGCTTGTCGCGAGAGCTGGGGCTTAAGTGACAATCGGGTCCCTATGTATTTGCGCTTGACCCCTTACTACCGGCCATAGTAAGGGCATAGCTTCCTTAGTTGGAGCAATAAGCCTGACTTAAGTGAATGCTAAACTCTTGTCTTGATCACCTCGTGAATATTCATGAGTCTTGATATTGGGAATGATACTGGTTACCGGGTCTTCTGATACATATTGAATAATCAGTTCCTGTTATTGATCGTGATTGTCAAAGTAATACAAGCTACGACAACAATGGTATTCTTGGGAGGAATAAGGAAGGAAGCAATATCCTTATAACTTGCTTGTTTAGCTTTATGTGCTACTTGATGAGTGGATTATCTTCTCATATACTTGTTACTTGATGATACTTGATATATGATTACTTGAGTATCTACTTGAATTGCATGATAACATGTCATGTAGTTGCATCTAATAGCTTACTGAGATTTATCTCACCCCGTTTCTTGTTTAATTGTTTTCCTTAGATCAAAGGAAGGATAGTGCGCAGTGAGGCTCGATTTAGCTGGGAGCTTACTACGCAGGTCGTGATTATTTTGGAGCTTGTGTCCTTTTACTCTTGGTGAGGACGATGTATTGGGTTGTATAACTCCTTATTTTTGAGGTAGACAGTCTTGTTCAGTTCTTGTTGTCACTAGACATCTTGTATAGTACTCTTGATGCCAGCTTATGTGCTAGGCATGTTTCCGCTGTGTATGTATTTAAGTTTGGTTTTAATTTTCTTGTCTAGAACTCGTGTTGTGAGCTAGTATAGCTCCTTACTCTAGAGTATATATATCATGTCAGTTTCTTAAACAAATGTCATTAAGTTTCTTGTTCAGTTTCTTGTTCCTCGTTAGTCACTCCCATCCAGGTTCGAGGTTCTATTAGTGGATCCCGGGACCTGGGGGCGTGTCAGGTTGGTATCAGAGCGAGCCTGGTTTAGCTACCTTGTTTAGCTACCTTGGTTTGCTCTAAGTTTGGATAGGGTCTATGGCCTAGGTATGGGTTAGTCTTGGGGTGTTATTAACGCCGAGTGTTTACCTACAGGTACAATGAGTTCTGAAGGTACAAGTGGTAGTAATCAGCTGAGATCTATAACTCCTCAAGAAGAGATGGTTGATAATGTAGACTGGGATTATCCTAATCGCCTTACAAGGTTCTTGAAGTTAAAACCTCGTAGTTTTGATGGGGAATTTGATGCCAAGAAGGCAGAGGAGTGGATTGAAAGTATTGAGAAGATCTTTACAGCCTTGAGATGTGCAGGAGGTGATAAGGTAACCTTTGCAACCTTTAAACTTGAAAAAGCCGCTGAACATTGGTGGCAAGTGTTGAATAAAAGTTGGGAACTGGAAGGGGTACCACAGACATGGGAGAATTTTCTTAAAGCATTCAAGTCACAGTTTATTCCAACAGTAGTCCAAGATAGAAAGGAGATGGAATTTCTTAATCTGGAGCAGGGAAGTTTGTCAGTGGGGCAATACTCAACCAAGTTCACAGAATTGGCGAGGTATTGTGATCACTTAGTTCCAAATGAAGCCAAGAAGGCACAGAGGTTCATGAAGGGGTTGAGGACTGAGTATAGGAAGCAACTTCTTTCTCTACAGCTTTCTAGCTATCACCAAGCAGTGGAGAAGGCTTATGCTATTGAGAATGACATCGAAGAACACAAGGTGAAGTTGGGAACAACCATGACTGGTCGTGTATCAGAGAAAACTCAGGGATCTGGTTCTAAAGGTGGTAAATATGGCCGCCAAGATCGTCGATTCCGACAGCCAACAGAAAGTAAAGGTAGTGTATCAACTGGTTCGAGGACAACAGTCCAAGGTTCCAGGAAAGTATGTGGTTTTTGTTCGAAAGAAGGTCATTATGAAGACAAGTGTTGGCTAAAGCAAGGAAAGTGTTTAGTGTGTGGTGAAACTAGGCACTTTGCTAAGAATTATCCTAAAGGCAGAGGAAATCAAGTTGGGGGTACAAGTCAACAGGCCTCAGGTTCCAAGAGAGATAGTGGGGGTCGACTAAAAGTTCAGGGTCGAGTGTTTGCTCTAGATCAGCAGGGTGTAGCTGAGTCTTCTGCGGTCATAGGAGGTATTATATTACTTTCTAGTACGAGAGCGCGAGTCTTGATAGATCCAGGCTCATCTCATTCTTATGTGGCATCTCATTTTGTGTCGCATTTGCATGTTCTTCCTGATTCTATGCCTTATGTGCTAGAAGTATCTTCCCCTATGGGAGATTGCATGTTTGCTTCTGAGGTTTACAAGAAATGTGAGGTTCTTGTGGGTGATCATGCCCTTCTTGCTGACGTAGTCGTGTTACCTATAAGGGACTTTGACGTGATTCTTGGCATGGATTGGCTTTATGTGCATCATGCATCTGTTGATTGTTATAGAAAAGTAGTAACTTTTTCTATTCCTGGTTTGCCTGATTTTACCTTTGAAGGTGATAGGCCTTTATGTGCTATACATGTTATTTCTGCTTTAAAAGCTAGAAAACTTTTATCTCGTGGTTGTGCCGGGTATCTCGCATGTGTGCTTGACTAGAGTTTATCTGTTCCCAAGATGGAAGATATTTCTGTTGTGTCTGAATTTTCAGATGTGTTCTCTTCTGAGTATAGCATGCCACCTGATCGAGAGCTTGAGTTCTGTATTGAGTTATTACCAGGTACAGCACCAATCTCTAAAGCACCTTATAGAATGGCTCCAGCTGAGTTGAGAGAGTTAAAAACACATCTTGAGGAATTTCTTGAAAGGGGCTTCATTAGACCTAGTGTGACACGCCCCCAGGTCCCGGGATCCCCTAATAGAACCTCGAACCTGGATGGGAGTGCCTAACGAGGAACAAGAAACTTAACCAGAAACTTAATGACATTTGTTTAACAAACTGACATGATATATATACTCTAGAGTAAGGAGCTATACTAGCTCACAACACGAGTTCTAGACAAGAAATTAAAACCAAACTTAATACATACACAGCGGAAAACATGCCTAGCACATAAGCTGGCATGAAGAGTACTATACAAGATGTCTAGTGACAATAAGAACTGAACAAGACTGTCTACCCCAAAATAAGGAGTTATACAACCCAATACATCGTCCTCACCAAGTGTAAAAGGACACAAGCCCCAAAATAATCACGACCTGCGAAGTAAGCTCCCAACTATGTCGAGCCTCACTGCACACTATCCTTCCTTTCCTGGGGGGGGGGGAACAAATAAAGGGTGAGATAAATCTCAGTAAGCTATTAGATGCAACTACATGACATGTTATCATGCAATTCAAGTAGATACTCAAGTAATCATATATCAAGTATCATCAAGTAACAAGTATATGAGAAGATAATCCACTCATCAAGTAGCACATAAAGCTAAACAAGCAAGTTATAAGGATATTGCTTCCTTCCTTATTCCTCCCAAGAATACCATTGTTGTCGTAGCTTGTATTACTTTGACAATCACGATCAATAACAGGAACTGATTATTCAGTATGTATCAGAAGACCCGGTAACCAGTGTCATTCCCAATATCAAGACTCATGAATATTCACGAGGTGATCAAGACAAGAGTTTAGCATTCACTTAAGTCAGGCTTATTGCTCCAACTAAGGAAGCTATGCCCTTACTATGGCCGGTAGTAAGGGGTCAGCGGAAATACATAGGGACCCGATTGTCACTTAAGCCCCAGCTCTCGCGACAAGCGTGAACCTATATATTTTCGAACAAGCAAGGAGAACCAGCTGGACTCACACAAGAAGGTACAAGTAGGTATTTACTTGAACTACGGGAGGAGAACTAATCCGAAAGTAGTGGACTAGCTCAACAAGGAACATGCTTCAAGTAATCAAGAAGTCAACTTGTTATCAAGCAACTATATGCAATGTTTGCACATACACGACAAGAACATGTCTCATACACATTAGTGCTTGTTCATAGCACTTTCAAGTTCACTACCATACATATGTATTGGTGTCAAGCCAAGTACAAGATTTTATTATCTTATATTCAAATTATAATCCAATTCTTTGGATGTTCAAGTCATGTACAAGATTTTAATGTCTTATACTTCAAATTATATCCCAATCTTTGGACATTCAAACAAGTATAAGAGTTATACATTACTCTTACAAAATTCCAATCCTATTCTTAGGATGTTCAAGTCTAAGACCTTATGCTAATGCCTCTAAGGTGCACAATCATTGGATTCACAACAAGTATAACACATTAGTGCTTGTTCATAGCACTTTCAAGATATAAAGAAGAGATACTACTCTTATACTTATTTTCTCATTTGAGTTCTATAAGTATTAATGTTCAAGACTAAGTTCTAATGCCCTCAAAAGTTACAATTATACTTGCTAAGACATCTTATACTAAGGCTATATGCCTTAGGAGGAATAAGCTTTCAATTTGATTTAGGTTTAAAACACTTTACTTGGAACAGGGGACCGGGCGGGCGCTCGAGGTGAACCGGGCGGGCGCTCATCCAAATTTCCTAAAACCCATAACTTTCTGTTGAAAAGGGCGGGCGCCTGGTCTACAACCGGGCGGGCGCCTGGTCCATTTTTCAGCAAACCAAATTTTCTTTCCGAGGCTTAGAATTGTCCGTCCCAAGCGTAGGAGTAGCATTTACTAACAATTTTAACAACCCATAAAAATGCATAACAACTTATTTCAAGTTCTTTCACCAATTTTACCCAGTAAGATATACTCCCCTTGTCCCACAATTACAAGTACCACAAAAATCATCCCAAACACGAAATTAACATTCACAAGTATCGAGAATAACATTTATGCATGTTATTACAAGTAAGGGGGAGCTAATAACTTACCTAGTCAAAATTCAAGTTGACCCAAACTTATTTCTGTTCGGCCTGGAACGCTCTATTCAACGCCACAAATATTAATCCGGGATCAGAATCAAGAACGGAGGGATAATTAAACTCGAGGAGTCGAGAATAGGGTAAACCCTAAACCTAACTTTTCTTTTCACACAGAGGGAGCGTAAGAAACTTTGAGAATAATCATTCTCAGGCAAAGCAACAAAGATATACTTGGAAGTTTCAAACAATTGTACTTAGGTCCCTCAAGTTTCACTTTTAACAAAAAGGCCCCTAAAGTCAAATTTTCACAAATGACCCAAAAGTCAAAACTAGACGTTTAACTACCTTAACTATTTAAAGCAGTTAATAAATTAACCCAAGTAAAACTAACACATAATATGCAAGTTCAAGTATTTAACAAGTATGTCAAATATTTAACAAGAAATTCGATGGGTGTTACATCCTCCCCACCTTAAAGAAAATTCGCCCACGAATTTTACTTACCAAAGTTTTCAAATAGGCTCGAGTATTTATCTCGCATCTCTTTCTCGGTTTCCCAAGTAGCCTCTTCTATTTCATGATTTCTCCATAGAACCCTCACAATAGGAATCCTTTTTGTACGCAATACTTGATCTTTCCAGTCAAGAATTTCAACAGGTTGTTCCTCATAAGACAAATCAGGCTGAAATGGAATAGCCTCATACTCAAGAACATGTGATTCATCTGCCATATACTTGCGAAGCATAGATACATGGAATACATCATGAATACCAGATAAAGAAGGAGGTAAAGCCACTTTATAAGCCAACTTACCAACTCTTTCAAGAATCTCAAATGGACCGATATAACGAGGAGATAACTTTCCTTTCTTCCCAAATCTCTTTATACCTCTACGAGGAGAGACCTTCAAGAATACAAAGTCACCTACCTGAAATTCAAGATCCCTTCTACGATGATCTGCATAACTCTTTTGTCTACTCTGAGCTGTGCGCAATCTATCTCGAATGAGTTTCACACTTTCAACTGACTTTCAGGACCCAAGAGTCTAGCTTC
This sequence comes from Campanula takesimana, assembly GCA_026119855.1. Lineage (NCBI taxonomy): Eukaryota > Viridiplantae > Streptophyta > Magnoliopsida > Asterales > Campanulaceae > Campanula > Campanula takesimana. The sequence goes on along the minus strand of JAOWBW010000397.1, from coordinate 862,092 downwards.
TCCCACTTCATCCCAACATATAGGAGATCGACATTTTCTGCCATAAAGAGCCTCATATGGAGCCATTTCAATGCTAGACTGAAAACTGTTATTATAAGCAAATTCAGCCAAAGGAAGATGAGTATCCCAACTGCCTTTGAAATCAATAACACAAGCACGTAACATATCCTCAAGAATCTGTATAAGTCTCTCAGATTGCCCATCAGATTGAGGATGAAAAGCAGTACTGAAATTCAATTTAGTACCCATGGCACCCTGAAAAGCCTGCCAGAATCGAGAAGTAAAACGAGGATCTCTGTCAGATACAATACTCACAGGAACCCCATGCAGTCGGACTATCTCCTGAACATATAAAGATGCCAACTGAGACAATGAATATCCCATGGAAACAGACAAGAAGTGAGCTTATTTAGTCAACCTGTCCACTATAACCCAAACAGCATCATGGCCTCGTCTGGTACGTGGCCAACCAGCCACAAAATCCATCGTGATATGCTCCCATTTCCACTCTGGAATTTCTAATGGTTGCAACAAACCTGCTGGACGTTGATGTTCCACTTTTACTTGTTGACAAGTCAAACATTTGGAAACATACTCAGCAATCTCTCTTTTCATATTGTTCCACCAGAAATGTTTCTTCAAGTCTTGGTACATTTTAGTATTTCCAGGATGAATAGTATACTTGGCTTTGTGAGTCTCTTCAAGAACTTTCTTCTTTATCTCAGGATCAACTGGAATACAAACTCGACCTCGGAAGGTAAGAATTCCATCACTATTAAAAGAAAAATCTGGTTGCTTTCCTTCATTCATTCCACTAATGATTTTTTACAATTCAGAATCAATTACCTGAGCTTCTTTGATCTGTTGGAGTAAATCTGAAGTAGCCTTTATATTAGCAAAGATAACTCCATGATTTGATTCACAAGGACTCCAATCACACAAGTCTTCAAATATCTTCCATTCACGAATCATCAAGCAAGAAATATAAGTCTTTCTGCTCAGTGCATCTGCCACAACATTTGCTTTTCCTGGATGATAAAGGATAGTACAATCATGATCCTTCAATTTCTCCATCCATCTACGTTGCCTCATATTAAGCTCTTTTTGAGAAAACAAGTACTTCAAGCTCTTATGATCAGTAAAGACTTCAAATTTGGTTCCATACAAGTAATGCCTCCATTTATGCAAAGCAAAAATAATCGCAGCCAACTCTAAATCATGAGTAGGTTAATTCTTTTCATAAGGAGATAATTTTCGAGAAGCATAAGCTATTACCTTGCCATCTTGCATCAGAACACAACCCAATCCTTCTTTAGAAGCATCAGTATAAACCATGAAATGCTCAGAACCATTAGGCAAAGCCAAGACTGGAGCTGTAGTCAAACGCCTTTTTAACTCCTGAAAACTTGCTTCACATTTGTCATTCCACTCAAAAGAAATAGCTTTTCGAGTCATATTAGTCAATGGAGTAGCAATCTTGGAGAATCCCTCAATGAACCTCCGATAATAACTAGCCAAGCCCAAGAAACTACGGATTTCTGTCACTGTAATTGGCCTCTTCCAGTTTACAACTGCTTCAACTTTGGAAGGATCTACTGCAATACCAGTAGCAGACACAACATGCCCCAAGAATGAAACCTCTTCTAACCAGAAAGCACATTTGCTGAATTTTGCAAATAATTGTTTCTCACGAAGAACTTGTAATACCACTCTGAGATGTTGTTCATGCTCAGCCCGTGACTTAGAATACACAAGAATGTCATCAATGAATACCACCACAAAACAATCAAGATATGGCTTGAAGATACGGTTCATCAAATCCATAAATACAGCTGGAGCATTTTTCAAACCAAATGGCATAACAATAAACTCATAATGCCCATACCTGGTACGGAAAGCTGTCTTTGGTATATCCTCAGATCTGATTTTCAATTGATGATAACCACTTCTCAAGTCAAGCTTCGAATACACTACTGAACCCTGAAGCTGATCAAACAAGTCATCAATATGAGGTAACGGATATTTGTTCTTGATAGTTACCTGATTAAGATATCTGTAATCAATACAAAATCGCAGAGTCCCATATTTCTTTCTAACAAATAACACTGGTGCACCCCACGGTGATACACTAGGCCTGATGAAGCCCCTTTCAAGCAATTCCTCAAGCTGTGTTTTTAACTCTCTCAACTCAGCTGGAGCCATTCTATAAGGTGCTTTAGAGATTGGTGCTGTACCTGGTAATAACTCAATACAGAACTCAAGCTCTCGATCAGGTGGCATGCTATACTCAGAAGAGAACACATCTGAAAATTCAGACACAACAGGAATATCCTCCATCTTGGGAACAGATAAACTCTGGTCAAGCACACATGCGAGATACCCGGCACAACCACGAGATAAAAGTTTTCTAGCTTTTAAAGCAGAAATAACATGTATAGCACATAAAGGCCTATCACCTTCAAAGGTAAAATCAGGCAAACCAGGAATAGAAAAAGTTACTACTTTTCTATAACAATCAACAGATGCATGATGCACATATAGCCAATCCATGCCAAGAATCACATCAAAGTCCCTTATAGGTAACACGACTAGGTCAGCAAGAAGGGCATGATCACCCACAAGAACCTCACATTTCTTGTAAACCTCATAAGTAAACATGCAATCTCCCATAGGGGAAGATACTTCTAGCACATAAGGCATAGAATCAGGAAGAACATGCAAATGCGACACAAAATGAGATGCCACATAAGAATGAGATGAGCCTGGATCTATCAAGACTCGCGCTCTCGTACTAGAAAGTAATATAATACCTCCTATGACCGCAGAAGACTCAGCTACACCCTGCTGATCTAGAGCAAACACTCGACCCTGAACTTTTGGTCGACCCCCACTATCTCTCTTGGAACCTGAGGCTGGTTGACTTGTACCCCCAACTTGATTTCCTCTATTTTTAGGACAATTTCTAGCAAAGTGCCCCGCTTCACCACACACTAAACATTTTCCTTGCTTTGACCAACACTTGTCTTCAGAATGACCTTCTTTCGAACAAAAACCACATACTTTCCTGGAACCTTGGACTGTTGTCCTCGAACCAGTTGATACACTACATTTGCTTTCAGTTGGCTGTCGGAATCGATGATCTTGGCGGCCAGATTTACCACCTTTAGAACCAGATCCCTGAGCCTTTTCTGATACACGACCAGTCATGGTTGTTCCCAACTTCACTTTGTGTTCTTCGATATCATTTTCAACAGTATAAGCCTTCTCCACTGCTTGCTGATAACTAGTGAGCTGTAGAGAAAGAAGTTGCTTCCTATACTCAGTCCTTAACCCTTTAACAAACCTCTGTGCCTTCTTGGCTTCATTTGGAACTAAGTGATCACAATACCTCGCCAATTCTGTGAACTTGGTTGAGTATTGCCCCACTGTCAAGCTTCCCTGCTCCAGATTAAGAAATTCCATTTCCTTTTTATCTTGGACCACTGTTGGAATAAACTGTGACTTGAATGCTTTAAGAAAATTCTCCCATGTCTGTGGTACACCTTCCAGTTCCCAGCTTTTATTCAACACTTGCCACCAATGTTCAGCGGCTTTCTCAAGTTTAAAGGTTGCAAAGGTTACCTTATCACCACCTGCACATCTCAAGGCTGTAAAGATCTTCTCAATACTTTCAATCCACTCCTCTGCCTTCTTAGCATCAAATTCCCCATCAAAACTACGAGGTTTCAGCTTCAAGAACCTTGTAAGGCGATTAGGATAATCCCAATCTACATTATCAATCATTTCTTCTTGAGGAGTTATAGATCTCAGCTGATTACTGCCACTTGTACCTTCAGAACTCATTGTACCTGTAGGTAAACACTCAGCGTTATTAATAACACCCCAATACTCACCCATACCTAGGCCATAGACCCTATCCAGACTTAGAGCAAACCAAGGTAGCTAAACAGGGTAGCTAAACCAGGGTAGCTAAACCAGGGTAGCTCTGATACCAACCTGACACGCCCCCAGGTCCCGGGATCCCCTAATAGAACCTCGAACCTGGATGGGAGTGCCTAACGAGGAACAAGAAACTTAACCAGAAACTTAATGACATTTGTTTAACAAACTGACATGATATATATACTCTAGAGTAAGGAGCTATACTAGCTCACAACACGAGTTCTAGACAAGAAAATTTAAAACCAAACTTAATACATACACAGCGGAAACATGCCTAGCAGATAAGCTGGCATTAAGAGTACTATACAAGATGTCTAGTGACAATAAGAACTGAACAAGACTGTCTACCCCAAAATAAGGAGTTATACAACCCAATACATCGTTCTCACCAAGTGTAAAAGGACACAAGCCCCAAAATAATCACGACCTGCGAAGTAAGCTCCCAACTATGTCGAGCCTCACTGCACACTATCCTTCCTTTCCTGGGTGGGGGAAACAAATAAAGGGTGAGATAAATCTCAGTAAGCTATTAGATGCAACTACATAACTTGTTATCATGCAATTCAAGTAGATACTCAAGTAATCATATATCAAGTATCATCAAGTAACAAGTATATGAGAGGATAATCCACTCATCAAGTAGCACATAAAGCTAAACAAGCAAGTTATAAGGATATTGCTCCCTTCCTTATTCCTCCCAAGAATACCATTGTTGTCGTAGCTTGTATTACTTTGACAATCACGATCAATAACAGGAACTGATTATTCAGTATGTATCAAAAGACCCGGTAACCAGTGTCATTCCCAATATCAAGACTCATGAATATTCACGAGGTGATCAAGACAAGAGTTTAGCATTCACTTAAGTCAGGCTTATTGCTCCAACTAAGGAAGCTATGCCCTTACTATGGCCGGTAGTAAGGTGTCAAGCGGAAATACATAGGGACCCGATTGTCACTTAAGCCCCAGCTCTCGCGACAAGCGTGAACCTATATATTTTCGAACAAGCAAGGAGAACCAGCTGGACTCACACAAGAAGGTACAAGTAGGTATTTACTTGAACTACGGGAGGAGAACTAATCCAAAAGTAGTGGACTAGCTCAACAAGGAACATGCTTCAAGTAATCAAGAAGTCACCTTGTTATCAAGCAACTATATGCAATGTTTGCACATACACAACAAGAACATGTCTCATACACATTAGTGCTTGTTCATAGCACTTTCAAGTTCACTACCATATATATGTATTGGTGTCAAGCCAAGTACAAGATTTTATTATCTTATATTCAAATTATAATCCAATTCTTTGGATGTTCAAATCACGTACAAGATTTTAATGTCTTATACTTCAAATTATATCCCAATCTTTGGACATTCAAACAAGTATAAGAGTTATACATTTACTCTTACAAAATTCCAATCCTATTCTTAGGATGTTCAAGTCTAAGACCTTATGCTAATGCCTCTAAGGTGCACAATCATTGGATTCACAACAAGTATAACACATTAGTGCTTGTTCATAGCACTTTCAAGACATAAAGAAGAGATGCTACTCTTATACTTATTTTCTCAATTGAGTTCTATAAGTATTAATGTTCAAGACTAAGTTCTAATGCCCTCAAAAGTTACAATTATACTTGCTAAGACATCTTATACTAAGGCTATATGCCTTAGGAGGAATAAGCTTTCAATTTGATTTAGGTTTAAAACACTTTACTTGGAACAGGGGACCGGGCGGGCGCTCGAGGTGAACCGGGCGGGCGCTCATCCAAATTTCCTAAAACCCATAACTTTCTGTTGAAAAGGGCGGGCGCCTGGTCTACAACCGGGCGGGCGCCTGGTCCATTTTTCAGCAAACCAAATTTTCTTTCCGAGGCTTAGAATTGTCCGTCCCAAGCGTAGGAGTAGCATTTACTAACAATTTTAACAACCCATAAAAATGCATAACAACTTATTTCAAGTTCTTTCACCAATTTTACCCAGTAAGATATACTCCCCTTGTCCCACAATTACAAGTACCACAAAAATCATCCCAAACACGAAATTAACATTCACAAGTATCGAGAATAACATTTATGCATGTTATTACAAGTAAGTGGGAGCTAATAACTTACCTAGTCAAAATTCAAGTTGACCCAAACTTATTTCTGTTCGGCCTGGAACGCTCTATTCAACGCCACGAATATTAATCCGGGATCAGAATCAAGAACGGAGGGATAATTAAACTCGAGGAGTCGAGAATAGGGTAAACCCTAAACCTAACTTTTCTTTTCACACAGAGGGAGCGTAAGAAACTTTGAGAATAATCATTCTCAGGTAAAACAACAAAGATATACTTGGAAGTTTCAAACAATTGCACTTAGGTCCCTCAAGTTTCACTTTTAACAAAAAAGCCCCTAAAGTCAAATTTTCACAAATGACCCAAAAGTCAAAACTAGACGTTTAACTACCTTAACTATTTAAAGCAGTTAATAAATTAACCCAAGTAAAACTAACACATAATATGCAACTTCAAGTATTTAACAAGTATGTCAAATATTTAACAAGAAATTCGATGGGTGTTACATAGTGTATCACCTTGGGGTGCACCAGTGTTATTTGTTAGAAAGAAAGATGGGACTCTGCGATTGTTTATTGATTACAGAGATCTTAATCAGGTAACCATCAAGAACAAATATCCGTTACCTCATATTGATGACTTGTTTGATCAGCTTCAGGGTTCAGTAGTGTATTCGAAGCTTGACTTGAGAAGTGGTTATCATCAGTTGAAAATCAGATCTGAGGATATACCAAAGACAGCTTTCCGTACCAGGTATGGGCATTATGAATTTATTGTTATGCCATTCGGTTTGACAAATGCTCCAGCTGTATTTATGGATTTGATGAATCGTATCTTCAAGCCATATCTTGATTGTTTCGTGGTGGTATTCATTGATGACATTCTTGTGTATTCTAAATCACGGGCTGAGCATGAACAACATCTCAGAGTAGTATTGCAAGTTCTTCGTGAGAAACAATTGTTTGCAAAATTTAGCAAATGTGCTTTTTGGTTAGAAGAGGTTTCATTCTTGGGACATGTTGTGTCTGCTACTGGTATTGCAGTAGATCCTTCCAAAGTTGAAGCAGTTGTTAACTGGAAAAGGCCAACTACAGTGATAGAGATCCGTAGTTTCTTGGGCTTGGCTAGTTATTATCGGAGGTTCATTGAGGGATTCTCCAAGATTGCTACTCCATTGACTAATATGACTCGAAAAGCTATTTCTTTTGAGTGGAATGACAAATGTGAAGCAAGTTTTCAGGAGTTGAAAAGGCGCTTGACTACAGCTCCAGTCTTGGCTTTGCCTAGTGGTTCTGAGCATTTCATGGTTTATATTGATGCTTCTAAAGAAGGATTGGGTTGTGTTTTGATGCAAGATGGCAAGGTAATAGCTTATGCTTCTCGAAAATTATCTCCTTATGAAAAGAATTATCCTACTCATGATTTAGAGTTGGCTGCCATTATCTTTGCTTTGCATAAATGGAGGCATTACTTGTATGGAACCAAATTTGAAGTCTTTACCGATCATAAGAGCTTGAAGTACTTGTTTTCTCAGAAAGAACTTAACATGAGACAACGTAGATGGATGGAGAAATTGAAGGATCATGATTGTACTATCCTTTATCATCCAGGAAAGGCAAATGTTGTGGCAGATGCACTGAGCAGAAAGACTTATATTTCTTGCCTGATGATTCGTGAATGGAAGATGTTTGAAGACTTGTGTGATTGGAGTCCTTGTGAATCAAATCATGAAGTTATCTTTGCTAATATAAAAACTACTTCAGACTTACTCCAACAGATCAAAGAAGCTCAGGTAATTGATTCTGAATTGCAGAAAATCATTAGTGGAATGAATGAAGGAAAGCAACCAGATTTTTCTTTCAACAGTGATAGAATTCTTACCTTTCGAGGTAGAGTTTGTATTCCAGTTGATCTTGAGATTAAGAAGAAAGTTCTTGAAGAGGCTCACAAAGCCAAGTATACTATTCATCCTGGAAGCACTAAAATGTACCAAGACTTGAAGAAACATTTCTGGTGGAACAATATGAAAAGAGAAATTGCTGAGTATGTGTCCAAATGTTTGACTTGTCAACAAGTAAAGGTGGAACATCAACGTCCAGCAGGTTTATTGCAACCATTAGAAATTCCAGAATGGAAATGGGAGCATATTACTATGGATTTTGTGACTGGTTTGCCACGTACCAGACGAGGCCATGATGCTGTTTGGGTTATAGTGGACAGGTTGACTAAATCAGCTCACTTCTTGTCTGTTTCCATGGGATATTCATTGTCTCAGTTGGCTTCATTATATGTTAAGGAGATTGTTCGACTCCATGGAGTTCCTGTGAGTATTGTATCTGACAGAGATCCTCGTTTTACTTCTCGATTCTGACAGGCTCTTCAGGGTGCCATGGGTACTAAATTGAATTTCAGTACAGCTTTTCATCCTCAATCTGATGGGAAATCTGAGAGACTTATACAGATTCTTGAATATATGTTACGTGCTTGTGTTATTGATTTCAAAGGCAGTTGGGATACTCATCTTCCTTTGGCCGAGTTTGCTTATAACAACAGTTTTCAGTCTAGCATTGAAATGGCTCCATATGAGGCTCTTTATGGTAGGAAGTGTCGATCTCCTATATGCTGGGATGAAGTGGGAGAAGCTAGACTCTTGGGTCCTGAAATGGTTCAACAATCAGTTGAGAGTGTGAAACTCATTCGAGATCGATTGCGCACAGCTCAGAGTAGACAAAAGAGTTATGCTGATAATCGTAGAAGGGATCTTGAATTCCAGGTAGGTGACTTTGTATTCTTGAAGGTCTCTCCTCGTAGAGGTATAAAGAGATTTGGGAAGAAAGGAAAGTTATCTTCTCGTTATATCGGTCCATTTGAGATTCTTGAAAGAGTTGGGAAGTTGGCTTATAGAGTGGCTTTACCACCTTCTTTATCTGGTATTCATGATGTATTCCATGTATCTATGCTTCGCAAGTATATGGCAGATGAGTCACATGTTCTTGAATATGAGGCTATTCCCTTTCAGCCTGATTTATCTTATGAGGAACAACCTGTTGAAATTCTTGACTGGAAAGAGCAAGTTTTGCGTACCAAAAGGATTCCTATTGTGAAGGTCATTTGGAGGAATCATGAAATTGAAGAGGCTACTTGGGAAACCGAGAAAGAGATGCGAGATAAATACCCGAGCCTATTTGAAAAATTTGGTAAGTAAAATTCGTGGGCGAATTTTCTTTAAGGTGGGGAGGATGTAACGCCCATCCTATTCCTTGTTAAATATCTGATTTATTTGTTAAATTCTTGAACTTGCATATTATGTGTTAGTTTTACTTGGGTTAAATTCTTAACTGCTTTAGAATATTAAGGTGGTTAAATGTTTAGTTTTGACTTTTGGGTCATTTGTGAAAATTTGACTTTAGGGGCCTTTTTGTGAAAAGTGAGACTTGAGGGGCCTAAGTGTCATTCTTTGAAAGTTTAAGTTTATCTTTGGGTTTCCTTCTATGAGAAATCATTTCACCCAAATCATTTACGTTGCTCTCTCTGTTCTAAAAAGCTAGGGTTAGATTTCATCCTATTCTCGACTCCTCGAGTTTAATTATCCCTCCGTTCTTGATTCTGATCCCGGATTAATATTCGTGGCGTTGAATAGAGCGTTCCAGGCCGAACAGAAATAAGTTTGGTTAACTTCGATTTTTGACTAGGTAAGTTATTAGCTTCCCCTTGCTTGTAATAACATGCATAAATGTTATTCTCGATACTTGTGAATGTTAATTTCGTGTTTGGGATGATTTTTGTGGTACTTGTAATTGTGGGACAAAGGGAGTATATCCTACTGTATAAGGTAAGGAAATTGAAATGAAAGTATTAGTTTTGAGTTGTTGGCATCCTTGGGTATGGGTTAAAATGGTAGTAAAATTTACTCCTACGCTTGGGGACGGAGAATCCTAAGCCTGGGAAAGAAAATTGGGTTTGCTGAATTTAGGACCAGGCGCCCGCCCATTTGACCAGAAAGTTATGGGTTTCAGAAATTTTGGATGAGCGCCCGCCCGGTCCTCCTTGAGCGCCCGCCCGCTCCCCTGTTCCAAACAAAGTGTTTTAAATCTAAATAAAATTGAAAGCTTGTCTCTCCTAAGGCATATAGCCTTGGTATAAGATGTCCTAGCAAGTGTAATTATACCTTTTGGGGGCATTAGAACTTAGACTTAAACATTAATACTTATAGAACTCAAATGAGAACTTAAGTATAAGAGTAGTAACTCTTCTTTATGTCTTGAAAGTGCTATGAACAAGCACTAATGTGCTATACTTGTTGTGAATCCAATGATTGTGAACCTTAGGGGCATTAGAACAAAGTTTTAGACTTGAACATCCTAAGAATAGGATTGGGATTTTGTAAGAGTAAAGGTATAACTCTTATACATGCTTGAATGTCCAAAGATTGGGATATAACTTGAAGTATAAGACATTAAAATCTTGTACGTAACTTGAACATCCATAGAAATGGATTAAGACTTGAATATAAGATAATAAAATCTTGTACATGGCTTGACACCAATACATATGTATGGTAATGAACTAGAAAGTGCTATGAACAAGCACTAACTTGTATGGGACATGTTCTTGTTGTGTATGTGCAAACATTGCATATAGTTGCTTGATAACAAGGTGACTTCTTGATTATTTGAAGCATGTTCCTTGTTGAGCTAGTCCACTACTTTTGGATTAGTTCTTCTCCCGTAGTTCAAGTAAATATCTACTTGTACATTCTTGTGTGAGTCCAGCTGGTTCTCCTTGCTTGTTCGGAAATATATATGTTCACACTTGTCGCGAGAGCTGTGGCTTAAGTGACAATCGGGTCCCTATGTATTTGCGCTTGACCCCTTACTACCGGCCATAGTAAGGGCATAGCTTCCTTAGTTGGAGCAATAAGCCTGACTTAAGTGAATGCTAAACTCTTGAACACCTCATGAGTCTTGATATTGGGAATGACACTGGTTACCGGGTCTTCTGATACATACTGAATAATCAGTTTCTTGTTATTGATCGTGATTGTCAAAGTAATACAAGCTACGACAACAATGGTATTCTTGGGAGGAATAAGGAAGGAAGCAATATCCTTATAACTTGCTTGTTTAGCCTTATGTGCTACTTGATGAGTGGCTTAGCCTCTCATATACTTGTTACTTGATGATACTTGATATATGATTACTTGAGTATCTACTTGAATTGCATGATAACATGTCATGTAGTTGCATCTAATAGCTTATTGAGATTTATCTCACCCCGTTTCTTGTTTAATTGTTTTCCTTAGATCAAAGGAAGGATAGTGCGCAGTGAGGCTCGATTTAGCTGGGAGCTTACTACGCAGGTCGTGATTATTTTGGAGCTTGTGTCCTTTTACTCTTGGTGAGGACGATGTATTGGGTTGTATAACTCCTTATTTTTGGGGTAGACAGTCTTGTTCAGTTCTTGTTGTCACTAGACATCTTGTATAGTACTCTTGATGCCAGCTTATGTGCTAGGCATGTTTCCGCTGTGTATGTATTTAAGTTTGGTTTTAATTTTCTTGTCTAGAACTCGTGTTGTGAGCTAGTATAGCTCCTTACTCTAGAGTATATATATCATATCAGTTTGTTAAACAAATGTCATTAAGTTTCTTGTTCAGTTTCTTGTTCCTCGTTAGTCACTCCCATCCAGGTTCGAGGTTCTATTAGGGGATCCCGGGACCTGGGGGCGTGTCAACGCAACTCTATTTCTTGCACCAAATTTGAAGCAAGAGATAGTGTTGCATAATTTTTTAAGCAAATGATAGAATTCTGTTGGAGCTAAATATTCTCTAATTTGAAGTAATAATAAAATGATGTTGGAGATTATTATCTTAACACAAAATTTTGGGGGAAACGCGTTTCCCCCTAATGTTAAAAAAAGACCTGTTTTAAAACGCGTTTCCCCCTAATGTTAAAAAAATACGTGTTTTAAATATACGGACTTGATGTTTTAAGGCCTAAGCTTACTGTTTTAAAGCCTAAACTTGCTATTTTATTTTCTTGGTGTTTTAATGCCTAAACTTGCTATTTTATTTTCTAGGTGTTTTGAGGCCTAAACTCAATATTTTAAGGCCTAAACTCGCTGTTTTAAGGGTGAAACCATATTAAAAAACAGGTTTTTTTTTTAACATTAGGGGGTTTCCCCCCAAAATCAACTCTTATCTTAATATTTTCACATTAAGAAAATGGATAGCGATGGCACGAGATATGATTTATAATTAGAAAACTTACCATCATTTTGGGATTTTTTTTTTAGAAAACTTACCATAAGAGACTGAATGAAAAGAAAATAGAAAAAATTAAACATCGCCAACAACCTCCACACCACTGGCAATTGCCCCCATTGGATTTTTTTTAAAATAAAAATTTACTAATGCAAAATTTACAAAAAATTGAGAGTTTAGTCCAATTTGTGGAAATTTGCCCCCTTTGAGATAAACTAAAAATACACTAGATTTTTTTTTTGCCCTCATTGACTGGACCCGGAACCGCTCCACCCAAGTTAGCTACACCCCTCCACCCAACGGCTCCGATCAAGGCCACATAGGCGAGCGGTTCGGGTGTGCAGCTAAGATGATTTCAATTTTTTGTGGGTCCCACCGAGCTTTGACACATCTCATCCGTTGGGTGGAGCTAAAATGAGGTGGTTCCAATCGGAACCATTGGGTGGAGCTAACTAGTGGGCGCAGCGGTTCGAAATCCCCATTGACTACAATACAGTTAATATTTTTATGATGTGCAATCTTTGCCCCATTAACAAATTTTTTTGGCTCCGCCACTGCTCCACACCTAACTTTTTGTCTTTGAAAAGATTTGCAAAATCGGCGGAAAAAATAGGCAAGCAATTGCGAAACATAAACCCATACAAAGATGCATTAAAGGGGGCCGGTGCCACCCCATGGCAAGGTCCACACCACTTTTCATTTGTTTTCTTATTCTTTTTATGAAAAGCTTAAAAAGGAAATCTCTAAAAAACATTAAGTTAATACCCCCTTCAGTGAAGACAAAAATTTGTGTGAGAACACCATGACCCGTCTCATAGTAGAGACGAGTCATGGATCCGGGCTATTGATGTGTTTTTGACCCATGATCCGCGGGAAAAAAATAAAAATTAAAAATAGTTTTTATATTTATTTTTGGGTGCTTTTTTGGGTTTGCCAAAAGTAATAGTTACTATAACTAAATGTAATTACTTATATGTAACAGATTGTATACATAAAAGTAATACATATATACAGAAAAGTAACAATGTTTATTTTTTTTTATGTTTTCTTCATTTGCCAAAATTAATACTTATTATAACTAAAATGTAAAGAACATGTTACTTATACGTAACAGTGTTTATACATAATTGTAACACATATGTATAAAAAGTAATAATTCAACCCTTTACACTTTAGAACTAAAAACACTTGTGTTAGTAACATTGTAAAAATAAGAAAGTAACAACTTTTATAAATGAATGTTACATTTTATTTGTATAATAACATTGTAAAACAGTTATGTTTACTTGTATAATATATATCCATATGTTTTCAAATAATAAGTTACAATGAGTTCAATTTATCATGATATATGTAAAAGTATTACATTATCTATAGAAATCTGTTACAATTTTGTATACTAAAGTGTTACATTTACTTGTACAAATAATTACATTCATGTATATAAGTTGTTATTGTTCAAATGTTACTTTCAAAAAAAAATAAAATCAAAATACTCAAAAAAAAAAATCTGCAAAGAACACTATTAAATTTTAGTATAACGATAATTACATTTAGTTATTGTTAGTGTTACATGTATTTATTGTTAGTATTACAGTTGAAAGATGAGTAAAATGAGCAATTTTTTTCGTAAAACATGTGCTACGTTTACTTATAAACGATGTTACTTATAAGTAAGACAATTGTTATATTTATTTATACTAAGTGTTACTTTTGGCAAACGAAAAAAGCTGCCAATAAAATATATAAAAACTAAAAAAAATTAAAAAAATCGATTTTTTTTTCTGGCATGGGTCGCTGCCATGTGGCAGATTTTGAGTAGGGCATGTGTTGTGATCCTATGCTTCGCGGAGAAGGTTGTACACGGGTCATTGGTCGACCCGTCTCTTCTATGAGACGGATCTAGGTGTTCTCACAAGAGACCACCTCTTCAGTGAAATGCTAACATTATCCTTTGTACTATAAAAAAACAATTTTATTTGATTTTTGATAGTTAATATTAATAAATTTTAATTAAATATTAATATTAATTTAGTTATTCTTATAAAATCTTAAAATTGTTATTAATAATTATTAAATATCTTATTAACAATAATTTTTAAAATTTTCATTAAATTGATAAATTATTATTAATATTCGAATTCACTTGTAATTATAATAAAAATTAAATAAACTATATTTTCTAGAGGGGGAATATATGCTTTTTCCCACTTATTTCTAGAAAATCTCGAGCACATAAGATATAAAAAATCTATAATCATTTCAATTCCTATTTTATTTATTTACTTCAATTTCTTTCATAAACGCAAGTGGAAAACTTAAGAAATTTACCCCTTCATTTTTTCTTTCCTTCATTTCCTTCTATAAATAAATTTGGCAGCCACCTCTTAAACTCATTTGTCCGATGTTAATGTGGGCCGAAATTATTTGTACCACTTTTATTTACTTCATCATAGTGACATCACGTTGATATCAATATAATACTCCCTCCGTCCCAAATGATTTTTTCATTTGCCATTCCTCATTGTCCCAAAAAGTTCTTCTCATTTCTATAGTTTAGGCTTAAAAGTGCATAAACACAACATGACTAGTGAAGCAAGTGTTCATATCCTTAAAAAGTTTGAATGGTCAAATGTGAAGATAATTCATAACTGTTGAATTAATTATATACATAAACTAATACAAATGGTGGATCTCTTTTCCGTCAGCACTGTATACCATCCTTTAATTACCGACAATTTATTGAGCAAATAAGTCAATACTACCTAACGACTTATTGGAGCTTTTCTTTTGAAGTAGTTAGCCGGTACATATTTCTTTGGTTTATTTTAATTTCTTTGTTAATACTCGAAATTTGGGAGTAGGATACTATGTCTATGTCACCCTTAGTGCCTTACATTAATACTTTTATAAATTGTCTAATCCCTTAAAATCGTGAATCTTGTAAGTTCTGAACCTTTTAAGTTTAATGACTATTAATTTTATTTTTTCAGTGCGGATCCCAAATTTATTCAACTTCGGTGCACAAATTGTTCAAAAAGAAAACGATTCAGGAAGTATTCCAAAAAGAAAATTATGTTAATAAAAAAATTAAAAATAGTTATTTAGTTTATTATTAATCGTGATACAATAACAATTTTTAACTTTTTATTAACATCATTATTTTTTTTTCAAATCATTGATCAAAGTATAAATTCCTTTACCAAAAATCTTGATTCGAGCGGGACAGAGAGAGTATACATGTTCAAAACAAAAGGATAATACCTTGAATAATGCTACCAATATAATAACGAGCAAAAACTTGTATCATAATTATGGACACCAAAAATAATGTCAGATAGTATTATGCTAGGCCTAGTTTGGGAAAGATTATTAATACTACTTAGACAAGTCACTTCATTTGGAATGATTATACTAGGGGGAAAAAATGGGTTGACATCATAATGTTTAGTTTAAGAATAACAGATTTTTTTTTTCTTTTTGTTGCTAACTAGTAGCATAAATGATTAAGTGATTTAATCACATTGATATAAGAGCATTGTTTTTCGTGAAATGTCCTTCTCTTGCATTTATAATCATAAATTAGGGGTGTTCACGGTCCGGTCCGGTCCGGTTTTTGTCTAAATTTTACAAAACCGAGACCGGACCAATAGTGCGGTTCTGTACAAATTTAGAACCAGGACAAGACCAATAATTTTCAGAACCGATGTCATTGGTCCGGTTCCGGTCCGGTTTTACGGTTCTACCTATAAACAAAATTTTGGTTCGAACCAGTGGAACCTTCAAGCCACATTGTTGGGTTTCTTGATGCGTTGGTACTAGCTCGAAGCTCATTTGCGAATTCAAGAGCCTAAAACAATCAAAAGAACTTTCAAGTGATTCAAAAAATTAGAAGCACCCTATTTCCTACTAATCAGAACCACAACAATGATTACCTATGATTTCTTATAATCGGACTTCTTGTTAAATATGCATGCCATTCAGAACTACAATAATGATTTCTTCAATTTGTCTTCTAGTTAAACATGAATGCCCATTCAGTAATTTTCCATTATCATCCACTCAGAGAATACAATTTCAGTTTCGCAACGATGTTCTACGGTTCTACCTATATACAATTTTTTTGTTCTATCTATATATATATTATGAACATATATTATACTATATATATGAATGATTGGTCCGGTCCGGTCCGGTCCAGAACCGTGTATATTTTTTAAAAAACCAGGACCGGACCTATTAACCGGTTCTATAGGATTTTGGAACCAGAACCGAACCAACACTATTGGTTCGGTCTGGTTTTTATTGGTTCGGTCCGGTTCTATTGGTCCGATCCGGTTCCTACTTTTTTTTGCACAGCCCTAATCATAATAATGTTTACATTATGTTCAATCTTTTTCAACCTTAATTTCACACATTGTCAACATACAAGGGATGCATATAGTTTCTTGCATTCCATAACTTGAGAAATTAAAAAGTTGAGCTTTCGGCGACCTTCCACTTAATGGAATGTGGAATTGTTGTAGGTAAACAACTTGTTTTGTCCTACAATTAATTTTTTCGAAGCGGTCACATAACTCTTTTAGAAAATATGTAACCAAAATTTAGCGTCGCCCGCAAAGTGCGTTCAAACTTTGACCATAATTTGATAATTTGAGTAAGAGAACCGACAATTTCTTATGTATTCTAGATTGAGGACGTATTGTTTTTCCTTTTTACTGATTTAGTTTTCTCTATTCTATTTCTACATTAATTGAATAAATTCGAAATTTTTTATACTAACTTTTTGGAACTATCAATCAACTAGTTATTTCCGGATAGAACTTACTCTAGTGGAGATCTCTTTATTTTGAAATGTATTTTAGCCTTGGGACTCACATTGGGCCAAAAGGCTGGAAATTCTTCAGATGATTTTTTTTAACAGTAGTAGCTTATCATTCATTTAAGGCAATTGACATCGTTTACAAACTCTTATGGAGTTTATTATAGTCTATATATAGCCCTACCGATCTATAGCCCTGTCTATTACAAGTTCTTATGGAGTTTCACCATTATCGAACCTACTATAGCGAATAATACATGTTGATGTTCTAATCTTTCATAAACGTCATGTGCCATCTGGTAGTTTGCTTGCCATATACGTCATTGCACCATCTGGTAGTCCACTTACCATAGACATCCCGCGTCATCTGAATGATCACCTGCAACGCACAACTAACCCCTATGGGGTTATGAAACTTTGGATTATATATGCAAAATTAAATGTTTGGAAATAAGATTAGATGATTATATATGAATCTATCACTAAACGATATAAAACGTAAAAAAAAATCAAATGTCCCTGAAAATAAAATTTAGACATATGGAGAAATATTTAAACTCACCTTGCAAAATTCAATTTTTTTCTCATAGTAAACGATCTATTATTAGGATCGGGCCACGCTTACTTGATCCGTAAGAGTGCATTTTAGAATATTTTTTTTTAAACGATTAAATCACTTGCATTCATAATGAAACAATGATGATGCTCCACAGATGTTGGAGGCTCACCTAAATATCAATAATAATATCATCTCTTAACATACAACAATGATCTTTCCAAACTGAATTTTGAAATGTACGGATTCCACTCCAAGAAAAACTTGTACACTTCCTTAATCTGGTATTTAAGAAATCCCACCATTGAAATATATTGTGTTGAGCACTCGATAAATTTGAGAATTCAGGTTGACGAAGAAACGCCTGCCTAACATCCCAAACTTCGTGAAACATCATTTTATAGCAAGAAAAATGAAAACCTCTTCATTGTGCAAGAATGCAAGAGTCGTCCCAATTACAAAACAAATAAAACAACAACAACAACAACAACAAACAAATAAAAAGATAAGCATAGGCTCTCACAAGGAGAGAATATAGCGGCTCTCACTTAGCAGAGAATCTTATTATACATTGACAAAGACTTATATGCAACCGTCTCACGCCGTGAGACGGCGCGTGAGACGCCCCCCCTTTCCAAAATCCACGTGATTGCTAAAAAAATAATAATAATAATTTTAAAATGCTATATCTTGAGATTTTGAAGTCGATTTTTTTTTTAAAAAAAAATACCGTTGTGTTCGTCTCGACGAGACGAATAAAACTACATAGGTCATGATATGGTTTATTTTTTTTTAAAAAAAATATTTTTTAACATACAAAACAAGTGAGCTGCTCTTCATAATAAAATGTAACACTTTCTTATGAAAAAAAATAACAGTTTGGTCTTTAAAAAGTAACACTTTTTCATGAAGAAAGTAACAGTTTGGTCTTAAAAAAATGACACTTTTTCATGAAGAAAGTAACAGTTTGGTCTTAAAAAATGACACTTTTTCTAATCACAAAAAATATTTATATTATTTGCGAAACTGCTGTTACATCTTACAATAAAAGTGTTACTTTTTAAAGACCAAACTGTTACTTTCTTCATAAAAAAGTGTTACATTTTATTATAAAATGTTACATTAGTTTAGTTGTCAATCTTAAGTTATCTTTAATTTATTTTCAGCAAAATTGTGGTAAATTTTTGAAAAAAAAGAAGTGTTACATATGAGAAAAAAGTGTTACATTTCCTTTATAAAAAGTGTTACTTTTGGCAAGCAAAAAATGGCAGGAAAAAAAAAAGGGGAAAGGGCTTGCTGGCGCCGTCGCACGGCGTGCAGCGGTCGCACAACAGTTCAGCTCTTATACATTATATTATATAGAGAAACAACAACACAATTGTTTATAATTTCAATATTGAAATTATAAACAATTGTGTTGTTGAAAGATTAACAAAATGAAGAAGATTAGATTAAACTAATAAAAAATTAATGAAAAGGTGAAGAACTGAAAGAGAAAAATGGAGAAGAAAGGCTGAGAGAGAGAAGTTGGAGGACGGTTCCTTTCTCCGTTCCTATTCTCAACAATTCCGGTGAATTTTCTTCCTTTGATACATATTCTTTGTATTCTTCTACCCTGATTTCACATTTATTAATTGTCATTTATGTTCAGATTTCGTTTCCTCGAAGTTTCTTTATTTTCGTAAATTTTTGATTTGGTTGTTTTTTCATTGTATGTTTGTTTGTTTTCCTCCATCCGTTGAGGATCTTTTGATTTCTCTCCTTGTTGAGAGCGCATTGAATTCTCTCCTTAGTGAGAGCCTATTGATTTCTCTCCTTGGTGAGAGCCTTGGCTTTGTATTTGATTTTTCATTGATGTTTTTGGACTTGTTATTGACACTTTTCATATCTTCAATTGGGTTGGTTAAGTGCAAGGATAATGCTCAGGGTGTTTATTGGAGGCTATTGTCCCCTTTTTGTAAGTGCAAAAATGTAAAGGGGATTCGATTTCAGATCTTATGTCTACTCAAATTTGTCTTGCCTGAGATATTTGGTTGGCATTTTTTTGTCAACTCAAAGGCTCGATTTTCTCATATTTTCCAAGTTAAATCGTATTGTGAAGCAGTTTATGTAAATGCCAATTGTAGACAGTGATCAAGTTTTACTTGGCGAAGCGTCTGTGTGTCCCTAAGGCGAATTCAGATGGGGATTTGGTGTAAGATTGATATCATCATGGTTCTTCATATCCCTAGAATCTTCAAAGGTGTAGCATATTGGTTTTCAAGAAATTTTCAATAAATTTATAATATTTGTATTTGGGTAGAGCCTTCAACTAATGTACAGTTCCTACTAAATGTTATCTCTTAATAAATCAATGTTCTTTTGAAAAAAAAAAAAAAAAAAGAGATAGAACATGTTTGAGATGTTAAGCAAGGGCAAACTAGTATTTTGTATCTAGTCTAGAATTGCTTAATTCACTGGCGGAGCTAGGGCCAACCATACGGGGGCAATTTCCCCCCTTTGTTTTTCAAAATGTTTAAATTTAGTACTAAACAATTTTAAAATTATTGCTTTTTATTTTTAAATTACTCCCTCTGGATACAAATATAAACAAAAAAATTGAGCTTTTTCTGGACCTAAATATAAGCAAAAAAGTTGAGTTTCAATACAAAACACATTAAATGTAACTGTATATAATACTCTTTTACCAAAAATACACTTAATTAATTACTACTCATATTCAAATACAAGTGTACATTTATTACACATTTAATATGAGGATATATTAGTAATTTTAACATATTTTTATTATAAAATCAAGGAAATTAAATAAATTTAACTACTTTCTTAATAAGTGTGATTTTAATTACTTTTTCTTATATTTGTGACCGGAGGGAGTAATATTTTGCCCTCTTTTGTATTAAGAAAAAATAAACACTATATTAAAATTTTGCCTTGCCCCCCCCCCCCTTAAAATGAATTTAGTTATTACTATATTATAAAATACTCCCTCCGTTTCATAATACATGACGTTTTAAGAGCAATTTTTTGTTCCAAAATATTTGACGTTTTACTATTACCAAGAAAGAATTACTCTTGTTTACCTATTATACGCTTATTCATTAATTGTGAACTATTTCTGGTTCCACCACTGGCTTAACTCCTTCATCATTCATTTGTGTAACAAAGTCGAAGTAACGACAAAGACAGCAAACATATGTTCGTTTCTCCACTAATCCCGATTAAATTAATTACTTCTAAGCCTTACCCCAACTTTATTGCAATAATTAGGCTCTCTTCTTCTCATTTTATTAATTAGCTTTCTTTGCTCAAAACACATGCGCATGAATTAAAATACACTCCCTCTTCCCCATATCTCATAATAAATAAATGTCGCAAATTATTTAGTTCATTCAAAATAAATTTTGCATATTTATAAAATGAAAGTGTTTTAGTACAATTTTAACATTATAAAAACAATATACAAACAAATAAAACATATTCCTTAAATACGTTGAAAAGCTGAGACAGAAAACGTGATGTATTTTTTATATGTATACCATATATATCATTCTGGTGCATAATTGGAATAATTAGAGCGATGTAATACATATTCCACATTATTGAGCGCAGCCCTCTTCGTACTTTAGTCTACAGTATTGTTTATCAGATATCCCCAAAGGAGTGGCTTAGTGGTAAAGCCAAGACTGACCCTCGGTGAGTGCTAGGGTTCGATCCCTCTCCTCGCCTCCTTCTGGCGTGGACATCATAAAAAAAAATTGTTTATTAGATTAAAGCAAGAAGAAGTTGTGCTCAATAATATTGGGTTGTGTATAACAATTTTCATTAATAAACAATGTTGAATTTTAAGAACTTTTGGCAGCATACCAAATTATGGCCTCTAAATGAAAAAGAAAAAAATGAAGATATAATTAAAATAAATATTTATTTTACAACATTTTTTAAAATGAGCATCAGATATAGAACAAATATTCTTGCCCCTCCCCCCCTCTCCTAAATCAAATTCCTTAAAGAATAGTTTCAAAATGAGTGTTTATTTTAGATAAATTACTGAATTCATGCTTGCCAAATTATAGTATGTCCTAATATGTATTTGTGGAATTAAGTTGTATACCAAAAATAGTCATGCAGATATACTGCTAAACTTTATTTTCTTTGAAGCACAAACTGTAACTTATAAGTTTCTTTTATTTTTTAATGAAACTTTATAAGTTTCGTTAAACATTAAAAAATGAACCTTCATTATTTCTACCAACAATACGATCAAATAATAATTGCAACATGATATAATGGAGGATAATTTTAAAATTTGAAAAATGACAATTAATGACAATTGATTTAGACCAATTATTGGATGAGAAAATGAAATTATTTAAAACCAAAGGGAATAAATGAATCTTAATTTATAATCGAGGGATGTCCAAAATAACTGTCATTTTTTGTCAAACAGATGTAAGTTTAACCAATAAATTTAAATAAAAAATAATGATCCTAATAAAAAGCTAAAAATTGTTATTAAAATTATTATTAATTATAATACAATGACAAATTTTAAATTTTTATTAGCATCATTATTTTTTATTCAAATTATTGGTCAAAGTTACATCTGATTGACAAAAAACAACAGATATTTTGGACCAGGTGCAGTAATAGATAAGTAGAAAAGAAAGGAGGAAAAATATTTTTTAACTGTATTTATTTTACATTTTTGTCCCGAAATAAATATTACAGTTAACAAATTACTATTCCCTTCGTCTCAAAATGATCTTCTCATTTACCATTTCTCGTTGTCCCAAAAAGTTCTTCACTTTTCTATAATTTAGGCTTAAAAGTGCATAAACAAAACATGGCTAGCAAAGCAATTGTTCATATCCTTAAAAAGTTTGAATAGTCAAACGTGAAGATCATTTTGGGACGGAGGGAGTATTAAGCTTTTAGTTACGTTTTCTTAATTGCTCCATCCACTTTCTATAGCATTGCAATGCTTGTGCTATTAAAATGAGTAGTATAAAAAGAATATCAAACTTTATATCTTATTTTATTTTGAAAAATAGGAAAATGAAAACCATGACATTTATTCTTGACTGGGAGTGAGAGTATTAAGATTTCATTGAGCCACTCCGTATATACTGACACTGTTATTGCTTCGATTAAAGAGAATGTACGAAAATCAGTAAAATATTCAAAGTATTTCACTTTTATGCACACTTAGTTAACTTTTACAGTTTGTCACACTGACACTACCAAATCATTCAATTCCATAGAAATGCTGTTGTCCCAATAGAAGAGAAGAGAGAGAATGAGAAGGGTTTGTAGAGAGAGAATGATAGAGCCAGAGAGGGAGAATGGGGTGAAAGATAAACTAAGCTACTGGGTTTTACGGTCATAGCTGCTGATCACAACCCCATTTCGCTAGATTTTTTCAGTTTTCTGTAAGTTGTTCTTATATGTTTACAAAGATTGATTTTTTTTATTTTTTATTTTTATTTTTTTTCAGTTTTTCTGTTTGCTTTTGTTTTTTGTTTGGAGCTTCAATTGTTGGGTATATGTGAAGTTTTTTTTTTTTTTTTTTTGTTGCTGTAATTTTGTAAATATTTTTTCAACATGAATCATCTTTGTCTGTTCTTGCTAAACCCCATTTGAAATTGAATGAATACTCTTTGATGTATTTGACTAATTGGTTATATATCAATTTAAAGTCCATTATCCTTGAATCTTTTATAATGGTTTTATATTTCTTCTTGATTAGGTTAATTGATGCTGCATTTATGCTTTCCTGGTAAATTAAGGTATGCCTACCAAGTGTTTGTTTTAAGTTTTGAATTTTCGCCTTACAAATCGTTTATATTAAGTTTGCTTGTAAAATTGAAGGTTCTAAAATGTTGTTCACATTTAAGCAGAGTTTCTGGTTTTCTATTGGCTTGAGAGACCATTGGATCAAGAAGTTGAGATTTCTTTGCAACTGTTGACTTTGTGCTGTTCAAAGAAGGTAATGTTCTCTCTGGAGCAGATGACCTGTTTATTGGTGTGAAGATCTGTCCCCTTTTTTTCTTTTCTTATTTTGACCGTTTTCTTTACAATTTTCCTTATAGGTGGAGCTGTACAATTGAAAATCTGGGAGTGCTCTTACAGCTTGGTTAGCTGGTGAAGAAACTCGAACCTGATACTCACGTGGATTTAACCTGGGTTTGTATAAGGAGGAGGATTTGGCCAAACCGGATAGGTTGCGTTGTTGTTCTTAGTTGGGGTCATGGCCAGCTTATTGAATTCTGATACAAGGCGTTTGTATTCTTGGTGGTGGGACAGCCACATAAGCCCTAAAAACTCAAAGTGGCTTCAAGAAAATCTGAAAGGTATTGCCTTTTGTCCTTGTATATCATGTTTGCAATTTTGTAAATAAGATGACAGGTTCTGCTTATGTCAATTCTTGTTTTTTGTCTTCTCCTTGTTGCCAATTATATGCTCACTAAAGAGAGTCGTAAAAGTGAAGGTGATGATGCAAAAACAATCACTTTCTGTCATTTAGAAATAATTTGCAGTTGAATTGACCTTCTCGCTTAAGATCCTGCTCATAACTGAATTACAAATAGATTGTATGCAATGATACAGAGTACGTAAACACCATGTCTAATTGCTCAAGAGTCGTGGCGTATTATTGCATATGGAAGTACTTAATTTTCTCTTCCCAACTAAACACTCTCTAGATTGTATCCAGTATGAAGCAGAAAATGCAACACCCACCTTTTGCGGCTTTAAGGCCAAATATCACCTCTAAAAGTGCTAAACATTTCTTCCCAAACTTACGGTGCATGTCACCCTCTACCGAAGTAACTATACAGTGCTGCATTAGTCGAATTAAGTTCGGTTCTAAAGATTGATTTGTTTTGTTTGATTTACTTCTCAAAAGCAGGATTTGATTCGAGTCGGAGTGACCTGATTAAAGCAAATAAGTTAAAGTCAAATAACCACAAAATATTTTACAGCTTGTTTTTTCTTCAGAGTAGTTCAAAGCTTCTAAGGATTTGTTGTTGTTGAATATGTTTGGTCATGAAGCCTAAAGTAGGTGTTTATATAGCTTTCTGTCAATTGATTGAAGGTTGCTTACTCCGTAAGATAGATTGGTAAGCAGTTGCTTTTATGACCAAGAAATACCAAGTGGGTGATATTTCATTTGCGTTTTGCAATGGCCATTTACATTCAACGTGGAAAAAATTATACTAGCTCTGTCCCAGTCCGAAATTGCTCTAGATCAAAAGTAATTTCAGACATTCATTCTGGGACAGGGGGGGGGTATCGTGAGAGAAAAGGATAGGTGCTTTTTAGTGCAGAAGAGAAAGTTCCAACCTAAGGGAAGTCCCATTGGTCGGCTTGTGGATTTATAAAAACATGAAGTCACTGGTTGATCAATCCGTTGTGATGTCCCCTCATGACAAACAAACATTCGAACAAGGGAAAGGTCAAGTAACAGTTGTTAAAAGGTGGAATTTTAGGAAGAAAATGAGAAAGCAATTTATTAGGAGACATTGGGAAGGTGCATCAAGAGTGGGAATGAACAAAAACAGCCGAGGTCCCTTATTTTATTTGCCTTTCTGAAGCATAGGTAGACTGTAACTATCAGCTTCAGAGGACCCTCTCGTCCATTTGATTAAAAGTAAACTTTAGAGGTTCTGGCAGAGAAGCTAATGCCATTTTTTTGCATGAAAACTCTTAATAAAATTGATCGAAGGGGGTCATTAGGGTTACTAGTGTCGGGGAGAGATTCCTGAAACATTCATGGCCAGGTATATATTTGTGGAAACTTGTTAGGGTAGATGTGATTTTAACCCGTCTATATAACCATGAGCCATGTTAGACATTGCTTCATTGTGTTGTTCCTCTTAATGTCTGATGAACTAGTTGAGCGGTATTACAAAATCTGATACTACTTAATATGGCTTTGTCATGTTTTGACCACGTCACAAGTCAATCTCAACAAGCCTCTCATTGCTCAATCACATGCTACGATGGAAATGCGCCCTCTTTCAACTCCATTACCGAGGCCTTTTGTGAAATATGAAAACAGTGACCTGCCTATGAAATTGATAATAATTTAGATGTAAAGCGGATGTTGGATATTATGGTTCGGAGGGCTTAATGCATCTAGCACATGAAGCTTGTCAAATGGATTTAATCCATAAACAGCCTAGATCAATTGCTGGGAGCAGGGGTGAACGTAAAGCTGTTCAACCACATATCAAACTTTTTTGTCCATGTATTGTTTTTTCTGTTTGGTTACCTTTTTCATATGTTATTTCAACGAACTGGAAAGCAGAATCGTTTGGACGCTGTTGGCCATGTTCTTATCTATTTGAAACCATTTTAATCATATTTTGTTTGCTTATTGGTACCTTGCAATGGTAAATATTTTGACTGTTTTATCGAGAAAGAAAACTTAAATCATTAAGATGAAAAGTTGTATAGATGAATCATTTTTAAGATTTTTTTTTTTGTAAAACAAAACAAAAAAAAAATCTTCTATGAACTCTTCTTGTACATTCTTTAATCTATACCTTAAATTCTAATGCTTACTGAGTCTCTTTACTTGTTACTGATGTATACACTGTTGATGCATACCATTTGGCTGCTTCAGGTACTTCTAGTTTTAAATAAGTCGTTACTTATAATTATTATTTTTAAAATATTTAACAGATATGGATGCCAAAGTGAAAGCGATGATCAAGCTGATTGAAGAAGATGCAGATTCTTTTGCAAGAAGGGCTGAGATGTATTATAAGAAGCGACCGGAGCTCATGAAATTGGTAGAAGAGTTTTACAGAGCTTACCGGGCATTAGCTGAAAGATATGATCATGCCACAGGGGAACTCCGTCACGCCCAAAAAACCATGGCAGCAGCATTTCCTAACCAGGTTCCTTTTGAACTTTCTGAAGATTCAGCATCCAGTTCTGAACCTCGCACGCCTGAAATGCCACACCCGTTCCGTGCATTGCTCGACTCAGATGCATTGCATAAGGAATTAAGTGGACTTTCTGTCAGTATGAATGGATCTTCAACAGGGGAATCTGAATCTGGGATTAGCTTGAAGGGCCTGAAAAAACTTCATGAGATGTTTGGGGCTTTAGCAGAAGGAAAGGTGATTAAAGGCCAATCAGAGGAGGTGGATGAGAAAGAAGAAAGGTCGAAAAACAATCTCGTGGAGTTATCGAATGAAAACAAGAACCTCAAAACCAAGGTCCTTACTGAGTCTGAGCGTGCAAGTAAAGCTGAAACTGAAGTTCAGAGTTTAAAGAAGACACTGGGTGATATGAATGGTGAAAAAGAAGCTATCCATCTTCAATATTTACGGTGTCTGGAGAAGTTATCTTGTTTGGAGGGAGAACTTAATAATGCATTGAAAGATTCTACTAGGCTCCATGAACAAGCCAATGAGGCTGAAGCTGAAGTTCAGACATTGAAGGAAGCCCAGGTTGTTTTAGAGGCTGAAAAAGATGCTGGCTTTAGTAAACAGGCGGAGTATGTGGAAAAGATTGCTAATTTGGAGGGTTTGGTTTCGTATGCTCAAGAGGAAGCAAAGGGAATTAGCAACCGAGCATATGAGGCAGAAAGTGAAGTTCAATATCTAAAGAACAAAGTCTCTAGATTAGAGTCGGAAAAAGAAGTGGGTCTTGTACAGTACAAACAGTGTCTGAATAAGATATCTGATTTGGAGAGTAAACTCTCTGTTGCTAAGGAGGATGCCAAAGTGCTTCATGAAAGAGTTGGTACTGCTGAACTAGAAGCTGAGAAGCTTAAAAAGTCTCTATCTGAATTGAATGAAGAAAAAGAAGCTTTATCCCTCCTCTATGAGCGGTGCTTGGAGAAAATAGCGAAGCTGGAATCTGATCTGTCATCTGCTCAAGAGGAGGTTAAACACCTACACGGTGAGATTTTGGTGGGGGCCACAAAACTGAAGCGTGCAGAAGAGGTTAGTGTCAGGTGGGAGATGTCAAATCAGTGTCTGAGGGTAGAGGCGGATAATCTGGCCAAGAAGATTGCATTGAAAGATCAAGAACTTTCTCACAAGCACGAGGAGTTGGAAAAACTTCAGATTTGCGTACAAAATGAGCACTCACGCTATGTTCAAGTCGAAGCTTCTCTTCAGAGCTTGCAAAGTTTACACTCTCAATCTCAAGAGGAGCAGAGAGCTCTTGCGATGGAGCTTAAAGATGTACTTGAATTGTTGAAAGACTTGGAGGCGTGCAAACATGGTCTAGAAGAAGAAATGCAGCATGTTAAAGATGAAAACAGGAACTTGAATGAACTGAATTCATCTTCGTCCGTCTCAGTAAGTAATCTGGAAAAGGAAATCATTAGCTTGAGAAATATGAAGCAGAAACTCGAAGAGGAAGTTGAGTTGCAATTGGGTCAAAGTAATGTCCTCCAACAAGAAATCTACAGTCTTCAAGAGGAAATAAAGGGATTGAACGGGAACTATCAGACTTTGATGAAGCAAGTGGAGGGGGTGGGTCTCGATCCGGAGTCCTTCGGGTCATCAGTGAAGGAGTTACAAGATGAGAACTTGATGCTGAGACAGAATGGTGAGAAAGATAGAGATGAAAAAGAAGCGCTTTCGACCAAATTGGAGAGCTTGAAGCTACTTGTGGAGAAGAATGGTGAGTTGGAAGGATCACAAGAGAAGGTCAAGGAGTTACAAGATTCTTGCCAGCTTCTCAACGGAGAAAAGTCAACTCTTGTTCTTGAAAAAGCCCTCCTCTTGTCCCAATTACAAATAATTACCGAAAATATGCAGAAGCTTCTAGAGAAGAACAATATTCTTGAGAGCTCTCTCACTGGTGCAAATGTTGAAATTGAAGGTCTGAGAGCAAAGTCAAAGAGCTTAGAAGATCTCTGTGAGGTTCTTAAGAATGAAAAGTCAAATCTTATTACCGAAAGAAGCAACCTGGTAATTCAGTTGGAAACTGTTGAAGATGGACTCACAAATCTAGAGAAGAGATTTACTGAAGTTGAGGAGAAATATGCTGGCCTGGAGAAGGGAAAAGAATTAACTCACTCACAAGTACAAGAACTGAAAGTTTCATTAAGTACAGAAAAACAAGAGCGAGAAAAGTTTGCATCTTGGAACGATTCCCGGCTCGCTGATGTGGAAAACCATATCCGTCTCCTTCAAGAAGATGGTAAGTGGAAGAAGAAGGAATTTCAGGAAGAAATCGATAAAGCTGTGATCGCGCAATTTGAGGTGTTTGTGTTACAGAAATTTATAGAAGATATGGAAGAAAGGAACACTTCTTTGTTGGTGGAGTGTGAGAAACACATTGAAGCTTCGAAATTGGCAGAAAAATTGATTTCAGAGCTGGAGAGCGAAGTTCTCGATCAGCAGGTTGAAGAAGAGCTCTTGTTAGTTGAAATCGAGAAGCTGAGGTTGGGAATATATCAAGTGTTCAAGGCTCTTGACTTTGGTGGAGATAACGGGTCCGAAGATCAAAATGAGGATGAACAAATCTTTGTTCATGATATGGTGGAGAATATAGAGAAAATGAAAAGTTCTCTCTTGGAATACGAGGATGAGAGGCAGCAGCTTTTGATTGAGAACTCAGTTATCCTAACTCTGGTGGAGCAACTGAAATCGAACGGTCAGGAGATTGAGTTAGAGAAGAATAATCTACATCGACTGTATAGAATCACGAAGGAGCAGCTTGAAATGGTTCAAATTGAGAAGAATGAAATTGTTGAGGTGAACAGGAAGTTAAGATCAGATGTGAGCGACGGAGATGAAAGGACAAACGTTCTAAAGAATGAAGTTGAAAGTCTCTGTGCAAAGCAGTGTGATCAGCAAAGAGCATATCTGGAATTACAGCAAGAATACTCTCGAGCGCTCGGAGAAAACAGATGCTTATTGGAGAATTTCAATGATCTCAAGGAGGTTAAATGCTTAATGGAGGAGGAAAACAACTCTATTCTCCTTGAAGCTTTGTCCCTTGATAATCTTGTTGTAATGTATAAAAGTTTCGACTCTGAGAAAACTGCCAAATTGAAATCTCTAAACGAGGAAATGCAAAATCTTCATGAGGTGAAGAATGGCCATGAAAAAGAGATTATCGTTTTGAAGGAGAAGTTGGCAATGGTAGAAGCGGAAAATGTTGATCTGAAAAGTTCATTTGAAAGGCTGGAGAAGGAGCTGTTTGGGGTCAAAGATTGTAATGATCGATTGAAGAGGGAAATGTCAGGTCAGAAGGCCTTCCTGTACCAGAAGGAAAACGAGCTGTCTGAAGCAGAAGAGAAGATTAATCAAATGGAGAACATGAATTCAGACTTGTGCATTGCTATGGAGGGTCTGAAATGGGAGTGTGGAGAATCAATAGCCGAACGAGATAACTTAGAAAAGGAAAATGAAGAACTACACGAAAATAACGTGAATCAGAGGAGAGAGATTGAGTGTCTTCATGATCTGAATGGAAAGTTAGAGTCTGAATTGGATATGCTGTATGAAGAAATCGAGGAACAACGAATCAGAGAGGACATATTGAGTTCGGAGCTTCAAGAAAGAGAAAATGACTTTGAACTGTGGGAATCTGAGGCAACTACATTCTACTTTGATCTTCAACTCTCGAATATTCGTGAAGTACTTTACGAGGATAAGGTTCACGAGCTCACTGGAGTTTGTAAGAGTCTTGAAGATGAATCTGCTTCAAAAACTGTTGAAGTCCAACAGATGAAAGAAAAGGTTAGAATCATGGAGAGTGAAATCAGAGGATTAAAAGGCCAGTTAAATGCATATACCCCTGTTATTTCTTCTCTGAAAGAAACTATAGCATCTCTTGAGCACAACTCACTTTCTATGGTGAAGCTAGTAGTAGCAGGGAATCAGAAATCAAAGGTGCGGACTATTTCCTTTCATTTTTGCATTATTCTTGAATAGACGACTGATTGGAGTGATTTACCAAATTCTACGCCCTCCGTGCCTAAATAAATGTCCGTTTTCAAGAATTTTTGGTCCCAAAATGAATGTATTATTTGTAAAAAGAAATTGTCAGTAAATGTTTTTATACTAATTTTTTTCTAACTAATATTTTATACTTGCAAAACTAAGGTTTCAGAAAGTGGAATAACAAGAATATTTATGCATCTATGCCATTAAATTGTACCCTCTCCATCCCGTAAAGATAGTTCCATTTGACTTTTGATGGTCAATGCAGTTAAACTTTGACTAACCATTAATGTCAATCTCATCATCCCAATACAATTTTAAAAAGTATAATAAATCACTTTATGATTTATCAATAACAACTTTTAGAATTTCATTGGGATGATTGGAATGACATAATGAATAGTTAGAGTTCACTCGTGTTGACCATCAAAAGTCAAATGAGACTATCTTTCCGCAACGGAGGGAGTATAAAAATTAAACATTATCAGAATGTCGCCTAACTGAAATTTTGACATTCATTTATGGACGAAGGGAGTATTTTATATAAACATGTTTCTTTCACATGTTTCCAGGATGCTGAAATGGCAATTCACCCCCATCAAACAAGCAATCCAGAAGCGATAGAAAATGTTGATTTCCCTATTCCGGATGGAATTTCAGATCTGGAGATGCTGCAGACACGAATTGTAGCAGTTGAAAAAGTAGTAGTTGACGAATTAAACACGCTTGCGAAGCAGAAAAGCTCAAGCAACAAAGAAGACAGAGACTCTGGAATGATAGAGATTGAGGAGTTGAAGTCTACTATATCCAGCCCTCGTAAAGCAAAAGAAAGAAGGTTGATTGATAATGAAATTCCAGTGAAAGATCACCTCAGGTCAATAAAAACTAAGCCTGAACTTTCTGATGCGAGGAAAGGGATCTTAATGATGAAAGATATTCAACTTGATCAAGTATGTGACGGGTCAATATCTGGGAGGAGCAAGAGAGGAAAGATTCGGGTCGATGATCAAATGCTCGAGTTATGGCAAGCTGCTGAGGATGACCGTCGTCTTTGTCAACCAATCAGCAAGTCTAAAAGGCATCAATATACACCAAAAGGGCATGATATAGCAAAGATTGAACATCCCTCTTCTGCGGTAAAAATTGAGAAAGAATTTGGTATTGACAATAGTATTACTGTGATTAATCAGGGAGGAGGCAAAAGGGCAAGAATTTTGCAGAGACTTACTTCTGATGCTCAAAAGTTGGCTAATTTACAGATAAGCGTTCAAGACATGATGAAGAAACTGCAGATGAACAAGACGAGCAAGAAAACGAAGGGTGTTGATTTTGAAACTGTTAAAGAACAGTTGAAGGAAGTCGAGGAAAGTACAGTACAGCTGGTTGAACTGAATGCTAAGTTGATTGAAAAGAGTCAGAGTCAGAGTCAGAGTCAAAGTCAGAGCCCGAGCCAAAGTCAGAGTCAGAGCCAGAGTCCCTCTTCTGGAGATGAAGAGTCAATTGGGATTCAGACAAAGGGAGTTTCAGAGGAGGCGAGAAAAGGGTCTGAAAAGATTGGAAGGTTACAGTTAGAGGTGCAGAAAATCTATTACGTGTTGATGAAACTGGATGATGAGAAGAAGATGAAAGGGAAAAGCAAGTTTTCGAGGACAAAGAGTAGAACGAGTGTGATATTGAGGGATTTCATTTACAGTGGGAAGAGAGGGAGCAGTGGGTCGAGGCGTAAGAAGGGATGCCTTCGTGGGTGTTTCAGACCATCATCATCATCAGGTAATGGAGCTGAGAGTGGCCGCAGCAGCAGCGTTTAATGCAGGTTATTTTTCATTGGTTGTAAATTACTTGTTTTTCCTTTTACTATGTTGTAGGGATCATTTTTATGGAACTGCTCTCATCTTTTTAGTCTAGTGTAACTGTAAGAGTTAAGATTTGATCTAATTCGAATAAATTGTTTTCTTCAACAGTTTGATCTCTCTCTCTCTCTCTCTCTCTCCATATCTCTATCTTGTTCGTACGTTTCTTGTTGTGGATGCGGGCATATTTTTGTGCATGCTTGTAATAAGGGCCCGAAGGATGCTAAAGGGTCACTGATTTGGGTTGCAAATTTAAAGGTGAGTCTTTGATTTCTTTATGTTAAAAGGGAAGCCTTGATTTTTGGTGTCAAGATGGCCTAAATTTGAAGGGTGTTGTTATACACGCCCGTAAAATTATTAAATACACGGTAATTGTGCATATTAAATACACTGTAATTGTGCATCACAGTAGTGTTGTACCATTTAAGAATTTCTTCTTAAGACTCATATTCATTTTTTCTTTCATCATCCATTGTTCCTGTAAATACATGTTGAAGTAATTAGGAATTTCTTCTTAAGACTCGTATTCATTTTCTAGAGATTCTAAGTTCAGCTCCTTTTAAAAAAAAGAAAAAGAAAAAAAAAAAGAAGATAAATTTACACAGCAAGTTCTATACAAGTTTTATCAACACGTCAATGTTGGAACAATTATAATCCCCTTATGCCTAACTCATATTTAGAAGAAGAATGAGGAAAAGATGAAGCGGAAGCATGTAATAAATGTATACCTGTTGAATCCATCTTGATGTCTTGAAGGGAGAATAAGAATGAAGTAGAAGACAATGTAGGGAGATGATCTTCTAAATGAAAGTGTCTCTTAGTCTCTCAAAAGTTCTTTCAATAATGAAGCGATAATTTAGATGAGAGAAAGTAAGAATCAAGTATGTTTTAGGCTTGATGGAGAGGCCTTTAAATAGTAAACATGGTGACACTTCAAATAGGGACCATACCTATTCATTTCTAAAGCAATGTTGATTTACCATCTTGCCCATCAAAGATAGATAAATAACATTTCAGGGATTCTACACATTGACTATTTTGACCATACTTTATATTAATGTCATAGTCATGATTTTATTTATGGAAGGTGCCTATTAACTTGTGTTGCAAGCCACGATGATCTAACAATCTCCCACTTGGGTTGCAAAACAAATTTCTTCCTTTAAATCACAAGTATAACATAAATGACAACCCAAATGTGCACTTTGTTATCACTTATAACAATCTCGTCCATTAGCCATACAAGTATAGAACTAAAGGGGCAGTCGTTGTAATTGATTCGCAACTAAACCCACTATAATTACATATACTAATTCAACTAAATGACATAGATAAAAAGTATGGATGTGTAGTATGGATCTTAATGAATATATACATATTCTTCCAACTAGTCCAACTTAACCAAATGAGATCAAACTTTAAATAATAATAGAACAATAAAATTGAAGAAAACAACACAAACTCCCACTATATTAAATGTTATCAAAAATTTGTTACACCCATATGAGCAACATGCTCGTGAAACAATATAGGTGATAACGCCTTAGTAAACGGATCCGCTAACATAGAGTTTGTACCAATAAGTTGTATTTCTATTTGTTCATTTTGTACCCTCTCTCTTACAACAAGAAATTTAATGTCAATGTGTTTAGACTTTGACGAGCTCTTGTTATTGTTGGAGTACAAGACCGCCGACCTATTGTCACAATATAGCTTAATAGGTCTTTCGACGCTATCGACAATATGCAGTCCTTTAGTGAATTTACCCAGCCATATAGCTTGATTGGATGCCTCGAAACAAGCAACAAACTCGGCTTCCATGGTGGAGGAAGTAACGAGTGTCTGCTTTGCACTTCTCCAAGAAATGGCTCCACCGGCTAATGTGAAGACATAACCAGACGTTGATTTACGGCTGTCTTGGCATCCAGCAAAATCAGAATCGGAATACCCAACGATCTCAAGATGATCCAACTTTGAATATGTAAGCATGTAGTCCTTGGTGTTTTGTAAATAACGCATCACTCTTTTGGCTGCGACCCAATGTTCTCTCCCTGGATTGCTTTGGTATCGACCAAGCATTCCAACAATAAAAGCTAAGTCTGGACGAGTACAGACTTGAGCATACATTAAGCTTCCTACTGCTGATGCGTAAGGGATGTTTTCCATATACTTGTTTTCAAAATTATTTTTGGGACATTGATTGAGACTGAATTATCTCCTTTAGAGACATGGGTGTCATGTGGTTTACAGTTTTGCATGCTAAACCTTTGTAATACCTTCTCTATATAGGCCTTTTGTGATAATCCTAAAGTACCTCGTGAGCGATCACGGTGTATTTGGATTCCTAATACAAAAGATGCCTCACCAAGATCTTTCATTTCAAATTTGTTTGAAAGAAATTTCTTAGTTTCTTTTAGAAGGTTTATATCATTACGAGCTAGCAAAATATCATCCACATATAAGACTAAGAATATAAACTTACTCCCACTGAACTTATGGTATATACAATCTTTACCAATATTCATTTCAAAGCCAAATGAAAGAATTACTTGGTTAAATTTGAGATACCATTGACGGGAAACTTGCTTGAGCCCATAAATGGATTTCTTAAGTTTACAAACTAAATGATTAGTTTGTTCCAAATCATCCACCATTTCTGGTTTCTTCATATAGATGGTTTCCTCAATGTCTCCATTGAGAAAAACTGTCTTAACATCCATTTGATGAAGCTCAAGATCAAAATGTGCTACTAATGCCATAATGATCCTAAAGGAGTTTTTAGAAGATACCGGAGAGAATGTTTCTTTGTAATCAATACCTTCTTTTTGAGTAAAACCTTTAGCAACAAGACGAGCCTTATATCTTTCCACATTACCTTGTGAATCCCTTTTGGTTTTAAATATCCATTTACAACCAATAGGTTTCACATCCTTCGGTAATGGGACAAGATCCCAAACGTCGTTGTCTTTCATAGATTTCAACTCTTCGTTAATGGCATTGATCGACTTATGAGAATTAGGACTATTAATGGCTTGATGGAAGGTGAGAGGCTCATCTCCCACTAAGCCTAAGTGTCCTTCATTCTCGGCTAGATACACCTCATAATCATCCGAGATGGCACTTCTTCTTACTCTATTTGATCTTCTTAAAGGCACCGGTTCTTCCTCATTTTGAGGTTGTTGAATTTCCTCATTTTGATCAACATTTTCATGTTGTTCAATATTTATAGGGGAGTCAATATTTTGAATTTGTTCCTCTTGAATTTCAGGTACAAGTACTTGATTTTCAATTGGAACTACTAAGAGAAGAGGTATAGAAATGGATTCCTCCTCTTCCTTAAATTCAAAATTATTATTCCTAATTTCCCCTCTAAACTCAACATCCTCAAAGAACCTAGCATTTCCCGTTTCAAAAAACGTTCTAGATTTCGGGTTGTAAAATTTATAGCCCCTTGATCTCTCGGTACCCTACAAAGTAGCAACTAACTGTCTTAGCGTCCAGTTTTCCTTCGTTAGGCCTATAAGGCCAAGCTTCTGCTGGACAACCCCAAACATGAAGATGATTTAAGGACGGTTTCTTATTCGTCCATAATTCATAAGGGATTTTATTGTTAGTAGCCTTAGAGGGAGCCCTATTGAGAAGATAAGTTGCGGTTTTTAAAGCATCGCCCCATAATGAGTGAGGTAAAGAAGTATTAGAAACCATACTTCTTACCATTTCCTGAAGGGTTCTATTACGTCTCTCAGCTACACCATTCATGCTAGGCGAACCCGGCATAGTGTAGTGAGGGACAATCCCACACTCTTCTAAGTAGCGAGCAAAAGGACCCGGACGTTGTTCTCCCGAACCGTCATTCCGACCATAGTATTCACCACCACGATCGGATCTAACGTTCTTAATAGTCTTACCTAGTTGATTTTCAACTTCGGCCTTAAAATATTTGAAAACGTCCAATGATTGAGATTTTTTATGAAGTAAATAAATGTATCCATATCGAGAGTATTCGTCAATGAACGTAATAAAGTATTGTTGACCAT
This sequence comes from Campanula takesimana, assembly GCA_026119855.1. Lineage (NCBI taxonomy): Eukaryota > Viridiplantae > Streptophyta > Magnoliopsida > Asterales > Campanulaceae > Campanula > Campanula takesimana. The sequence goes on along the minus strand of JAOWBW010000397.1, from coordinate 825,641 downwards.
TCCAAGAAGGAGTAGGAAATGGCCCACAAATATCCGTATGTATTAGTTCTAAGAATTTTCACTTGAAAACTTTCGCTTCTTAGATTTAGTTTCATTATTATGGGACTCATTGATTGTTTGAGTAGTGTTAAGCAAATAAAGATTATCACTACTCGATAAAGTACTAGTACCAACAATAATGGAATTGAAATATAAATCACATCTATTATTACAAAATGAACAAGAGTAACCCTCTTTGTCCAAAACAGTGATATATATTAAATTCCTTCTAAACGAAGGTACAATAAAAGTATTATTTAATACAAAATAATATCCTGTACTTAACAACAATCTAAAGGTTCCAATGCCTATGACTTCTACCGGGTTCCCAGCTCCCATATAGATGAATCTTTCATCCTTGCTAGGTCTTCGGTAATTCAGGCAACCCTGCATAGACATACTAATGTGAGTTGTTGCACCAGAATCCAACCACCATGTATATGAAGGAATTGAAACTAAATTAGCCTCAGTACAAACAAGACCAAATGACATACCTTTCTTAGCACGCCAAGCGTGATACTTAGGGCAGTCATACTTCATGTGCGTAGGGTCCTTGCAAAAGAAGCACTTCTTTTCCTTACGATCTTCAGATGATCCTTTAGGCTTCTTATTGCTTGTTACCGCAATTTCCTTCTCTCTTCTCTTAGTCCCATGAGAAGAGGTGGATTCTAAATGAGCACCTTCAATTTTAGGTTGCTTCAACCTATCTTCCTCTTGAGTCACATGTGAGATTAATTCATTAATATCCCACTTGTCTTTCTGACAATTATAGGTCACCTCAAAGTGACCAAACTGAGGAGGAAGAGAAATCAACACTAAATGGACGAGAAGATCTTCCGATATCTTTAACTTAAGTCCTTTTAGTTTAGTTGATAAGTGAAGCATTTCTAAAATATACTCCCTTAAGTTCCCGGTACCCTTGTACTTCATGGAAACAAGATTTCTTAAACAAGAACTTGTTTCCGACTTTTCGCTTTTGGCAAAGCGCCGTTCAAGGGTCTCAAGAAAGGTTTTAGCATCAACGTCCTCGGGGACACTGTTAAGAAATGCCTCCGGGACGACATTTTTCATGATCATAAGACTTACGCGATTAGAGCGTTTCCACTTCTCAGAGTTCAAGCGGTCCTCAGCGGTGCTATCTTCACTAAGAGGAAGAGGAATAGGCTCCCTAAATGCGATGTATATGTCCATGCAGCCCAAGATCATAGTAATTTTGTTTTTCCAAGTTTTAAAGTTTGTCCCATTAAGCATCGGAATTGTGCTCATCGCAGCAGTAATAGAAGAAGCGTTAAGTAAATCTGGGAATCGAGAACAAGAATGAATACAAAACAATAATAAGTAACTACATTATGAATTAAAAGATTAATTATATCAAATGAAATCCATCAATAAAGCAATTAACATGACATCAAAACTAATCTTTGGATTGCGAATTGACTCATAAATAATTACTTTAGATGACAAGTAATTTGAACAATATTTGATTAAATGCTTAATCTTCCTTTGGATAGTCTTAAGCATTTAATAAAATTACTAAATATTCATTTTATATGTCATCACATGAATGCTTAAGACTTTCTTAGTACGTGGCGTTGTTCAACCTTAGTCGTTCCACCAATCCGTTCGGATGGTTGAGGAGACCAGTCAAGGTTTCCAGCCTGATATACCATCGTTAGTCAAATGTCAAGATCTTCTTTGGAAAATTCAAGTCATTCATATCTTAAACATTCAACACTTTTACAATTTTTGGGTTTAAATAACGTTAATCACTTAGGCGATAATATTATTTAAACAATGAATAAAATTGTCAAAGCATATAATTAATCAAAAAAATTTTATGGTTTGAAAAATGTTTTGTTAATAAATAAATAAATAAAATAGACCCAATTATCATAACATGCCTAAAGGGCATGACCTTTCATTTCCAAAACAATGCACCCGAATACACTGTACATGACCTTTTTTTTTTTTTTTAATGGATTCGGTTTGACCGAATTAGATAGAACTTTGAAAGTGTACCATTCGGTTTGACCGAATCACATAGAACTATGAAAGTGTACCAAGAATCTTGGTACCTTTTACTTGCATAAAAAAAATGCCAATAATTACGGGTCAAGCGAGTAGATCCACATGGTATGTACTTAAAACATAAAACCATGCTATTTAGGATAATCTTGCTTTAAAATTTAGTGGAATCAAGTGAGTAGATCCACATGGTATGCATTTAGACATAAAACCATGTTATGAAGGGATAGTCTCACAAGAACCATTTTTAAATAACAAAACTTTTCCAAACCATTTACTTAATTTAGATGAAGATCATCAATACTCTATTAATGAATTAGAGTCCTTAATCAATCATCAAATACCTTAAGATTCAACAGGGAAAATGAATCATAGTCAAAGCATGAAGCCTTTCTTAAAACAAGAACTCAAACTCAAACTAAATAATGAGCGGGCTCTGATACCAATTGTTGGAACAATTATAATCCCCTGATGCCTAACTCATATTTAGAAGAAGAATGAGGAAAAGATGAAGCGGAAGCATGTAATAAATGTATACCTGTTGAATCCATAGATGTCTTGAAGGGAGAATAAGAATGAAGTAGAAGACAATGTAGGGAGATGATCTTCTAAATGAAAGTGTCTCTTAGTCTCTCAAAAGTTCTTTCAATAATGAAGAGATAATTTAGATGAGAGAAAGTAAGAATCAAGTATGTTTTAGGCTTGATGGAGAGGCCTTTAAATAGTAAACATGGTGACACTTCAAATAGGGACCATACCTATTCATTTCTAAAGCAATGTTGATTTACCATCTTGCCCATCAAAGATAGATAAAATAACATTTCAGGGATTCTACACATTGACTATTTTTGACCATACTTTATATTAATGTCATAGTCATGATTTTATTTATGGAAGGTGCCTATTAACTTGTGTTGCAAGCCACAATGATCTAACAGTCAAGGGCCCAATATATTTTATTTACTAGACCTCATTGACCCTTTAAAGAATTACTCATACGCCCACACCTTGCTCTGTTTACTCCATCCGTTCTCATTACTCTATCCATCTCATTATTCAATTTTTTTTTAAGGATATGAAAACATTTGCTTCACTCGTCATGTTGTGTTATGCACAAGTGGGAGGGAACGGTAAGTTGATTGGTATTGTGACTATAAAAGTAAGTAAGAGAGATAATGAGTGGAAGGGAATAGTATGTTGATTGATGTTGTGACTATAAAAGCAAGTAAAAGAGAATGGGTGAGAGGAATAGTAAAGATTCTTTGACATTTGAAGAAGTAGACATATACTCTGGGGCAGACTAAAAAGGAAAAAGGAAAACCGATGTTTTTACTAAAGAAAAAGAAGAATAAATTAGATGAAACAAAAAGTCATTCGGCTTCAACTTAAAGGAAGGGGGGGGGGGGAAACAAACTTTAAATTTCTCTCAAACAAAAACAGAATACATCATTTGAAGTTCTATCTCCTAATGTCTCACCCAGGTGATACTTAAACTAAGTCGTCTTAAGTGAGGTGGGACGGGACGGAGGGAGTATACAGATATTGAAAACTTAACCAAGAAAAAAATACATGGAACATTAAATAAACGAGTAATACTCATAAATGAAACAAAAGTCATTTGGTTTCAACTCAAAGGGGATCCAAACTTTAATACTATCAAACAAAAACAGAATACATCATTTGAAGTTTCATTCTAATGTCTCATCCAGGTGATACCAAAAATCCAAACTACAAAAAATAACTTTAATTTAAGCACCAACTTATTCAGTAGGCTCAGCCACTAGCTCCTCAGCAGGAGAAATCTTTGTAACGACTTCATCTGAGTAGTCACCGTGCACCTACATAAGTGGAAAAGAAAGGGTCTTACTCAACGTAAAAAGAATACAACATTCAAAAGGTGTAAACTGGCTTGGCTATTTTGTTCGTTTCAATACATGAACTCACTCCGTCCGACCCAAAATGAAAGAGAAAATAATTAGAAAAATAAAGAAAAGTAGAGAAAAACTTGCCTCCATCAATTTTCCAAGATCAAACTTGGGAGCTTTCAAGATTTTGACCTTCCTGATAAATACATTCTGCAAAGGGTATATACTTGAAGTTGCCTTCTCAATCTCCCTGCCAATTGCCTCAGGAATAAACTTCTGCACCAGCTCCTTCAAATCACATGATTGTGATTGGGTAACCATGATCTCACTCATCTTCCGGCGTATCTAGAAAATGGCACAACAAAATCCAGATTATTAAACACACACGATGGCAAGTAAAACCTAAAAGCAGGACTTAACGATATAAATTGCACATTTGAAATGATTATAATCGAGAAATATTGACTATAACACTAATCATCATATGAATAATATACACACATCATGAAAGTTATAATGCCTAGAAAAATCATCTCACCTGGCGAATCTGGCTAGATTGAGAGTAGCAAGTTCGCTTTTGCTGGTTGGCACGCTTCTTGGTGAAACCAATGCAGAACATTCTCAGACTGTAGTTGTCAGTGGTCTTCACATCAACATGAGCTTCAATAAGAGTTTGCCACTTCCTCACAAGTGACCTTAGCTTGTCGGTAGTGAAGTCCATGCCCTGGATTTTCGCAAGTGAAACAAGGTTAAAGAAACAATGGAGCAGATGAAGATTTTAGATAGAAATTAAAAAAAAAAAGTATCATACCCAAAAGTTAGTAAGGACATTCTTTCCTTGGACATCCTCCGCCCTCAGGCGGATCTTTCTGTAGGCATTGTCCTCATCTCTTTGAAGATCAGCCAAAGATACCTCAAACACACGATGTTTGAGTCCTTCAGAAGCAATTTGAAACACAGAAAAATAAAAATTCCTATAAGGGTTTCCTACATGCATAAAAATGATCTTGATGTATTATTGTAACGTAGCAAACGGTTGTCAGTGTTTATGCATAAAACAAATCAATAAACAGCAATTGCATTTTCCTCATAATGGAATGCATAGAAAAGCATGTTGCAGTAGACATTATTTGGAAGAGGTAGATTCATTGGAGCCCACAAAATTCAATAGATGATAATTCTTGGAGAGACTATTATTAGAACAAGCAATCCCTGTAACAAACGTTTAACCTAACAATCATTTCTAAAAACCACAAAATTCAATAGATGATAATTCTTGTACAGATGGGCATTTTCTTTTTCGACAGCAAACAGAAGAAAAAACAATCAAAAAATAATAATAAAAGAGGTTCAAAAATATATTTCTTTGCATTCAGGGACCAGACATCTTTTTTATAACACCCATGATATGCAACAAAAGAGATGAAGAGAAACTCATCATTAACTTTGGTAAAAATACCCAAGAAACCATATATAGCATATATGCAAGCTACGTGGCAAGTTATTCACGTTTTAAACTCTCAATTTTTTCACAATGCAGATAGGCAGTAAATTGATCTAACGATCCATACAAGAACATCCTATTAATCCTGCCTCAGATACAAAGAAAAAATGTGATAAAAGTCACGTGACAGGCTGTCAAATTTGTTCTCATCCTTCAAGAATTTGTCATCTCCCAACAGAAACAAAAATCACGTCAGAGCTATTCAAGAGGCTATGTTTGTCAACTCAACTCCAAGCCGTGGCATTAAAATTGAAGCAATTTAATTTCTGGGATCCATTTTGTTCTTCTAATTCCAAATCCAAACTCAGCATTGAGTTTCTAAACATAGCGAAAACACTCTGAAATCTTAGATGTACAGAAAGATATAATGGCTTTTAAACCTAAAAAATGAACAACTGTGTAGTACTTCGTATTGGATCAATTTAGTCGACAATAAAGCGTTTTCCGAAGCACAAAGCTACAATGTATAAATTAATGGAGCATTATTAAAACTGATAATGTCGCGACCCCGCCCCCTCGGGCCGGGAACTCGCGAGCTGGACGTCGACTTACAACCATAAACTCTAAAATGCTGAAGATAAAAATTTCATTTTCTACCCAAAAGAGTTTAACACAAGGTTTGTAAAATCCAAGTTTAACAACATCATAAAACAACTAGTGTAAGCTCCACAAGCTCACACCCAAAATACAAAATATCACAATCTTAATGACGTCATTGTTGGTACAACTATCCCCAAGAAGGTTACACATTTATATAATGCAAACCGATCAATAATAACCTGCCCAAATATCTCAAACCTCTCGACGTCCTCCTCGATCCGCAAATCCTAATCCTTTCCTCCTGGGGGGGTTAAGGAAAACAACATTGAAAGGAAACGGGGTGAGATAAAATCTCAGTAAGTTACTAATGCAACTACATGACATGCTATTATGCAACAGGCAATAATAATAACTTCTAACAATAGAAAATCTCATATAGCACGTAGCACACAACAGATAACAAATAGCAGCGGAAATAAACAATTCACATGGATACTGAGCCAAGGTTTCCCAACTGATAGAACCAAATAAAGGTCGCTGCGCAGCTTCAACAATCAACCCAATCAGCATCTTCATAGTCGCATAAAAGCTGAAGAGAAAACCCCGGTACCGGAACCAATAACCAATAATGGCAAGGGAATATGACACAAAGTCATAACCCTAACCAAACAGCTAGAATGCTCACAAAGGAGCTAGCTCATCTCACATCCAAGGCCAATCTGGAGGAGGGTAATAATTGGGCAAAACAATGGTCAAGAATTATAATGGACTCAGCTCATTGCCACTATAATCTTTCGCATCGCCCGAAACACACAAATACCAGCTGGACTTTCAAGTAAATGCCAAGTAATAAATACTAGTTTAAATAAACCACTCATGATTCCAAAGTAGGGAACCATTCCACGTAAATCACCAAAAAGGTGCATCAATCCAACAATACATCAACAGATGTTCCAACAATCCAAAACGATACTTGGTCAATTCCACAATACTTTTGTTCACAAAGGAACCATTTTAAACACTAGAGTTATCCACAACCCACACAAACACTTATCCCAAACTTGATCACAACGGACCGATTGTAAACATTTTGAGTTAGAGAACATTTAATGAAAACTCAACACAATATAAACCAGAAACCCAACTAATTAAACCCACTCATCTCGTAGTACTCAAGAAGGGCTTTAAAACGATAGTTTACACGCCTAAAACGGAGTCCGAACGAAGAAGATATGGCCTTCGAAAGATTGGACAATAAAGGAATAAATTTCACAACAGGGGAGGAGGGTGCGCGCGCCTCCTATGGGAGGGTGCGTGCGCCTCCAAAGATCAGATGGTAGAGATTTTGAAACATATGAGGGTGCGCGCGCCTCCAAGAAAAGGGTGCGTGCGCCTCCGAAGATCAGAAGGAAATTGCACCAAAAGGTAAATGAGGGTGCGCGCTTCATATAAAAGGGTGCGTGCGCCTCCCTTCGACAGAGGGAAAATCAAGATTGGAGGAGGAGAGGGTGCGTGCGCCTCCTATGGGAGGGTGCGCGCGCTTCCAAGGAAAATCGGCAAACTCAGATCTTCTTCCTGGGTTCTTCAATCCAAAATTAACACAAAAACACCATTTTCATACCCAAACTCAAATGCCCCAAGAGTAACACTTCTAGATAGCAATACCAAGGTACCCTAGCAACTTATAAACCTAAAATGGCTCATAAAACCACATCTAGAACACCCAATCCAAGAGGTGAATCAAACACCCAAATTACACAAAAATGGATAATTTGCAAATAAGTTCCAAATCAAACAAAGAGGACATATATATCAACTAGAGCACCAAGGGAGTTAAAGATGAACATTTTTAACATAAATGGGGGGGAAAGTAACTTACCCGGATTTTCTCAAAGTTGACGGAATTCGAATATTCTTAGCTCCCTACGATCCTACCGACGATCTAAACATTTTTCGTAATATGAGAAATGAGAGATAATGAGGGGAAGATAGCTAGATTGAAGAGAGAAGGGAGAGAAGAAAAACTTACCCAAAAGCCAAGGAGAGAGAGAGAGTGCTGGGAATGGGATGGAGAGGTGAAAGTGAGGGAGGTGAGGGGAAAAGAGGGAGTAAGTAGGATGATTTAAAGAATTTACACATTGACCCCCTCCCCTACACACTAACACAATAATCTTATACTTCCCACTAACATTTAAGACCCAACTCTCTACACTAGCACAAATAACTCAAATAAAAATGCTAGGCATAAATTATTATAACACATAAAATGCACACATAAATTATTAATTAAATAATAGTTTAAACAATTAAATAAGAAATAAATAAATAACTAAATCGTTATTGTCTAGAAAATAGAGGCGGGTTTTCGGGTCGTTACAATCTACCCTCCTTAAAAAGAATTCGCCCGCGAATTCACTTATCAAAAATCATAACACATCGCCATATCGAGGCTACAAAATATCGATTCCCATATAGCACTCGCAGCCCCAGTCAAGTACCTATTAGATAATTCAAATATAGTCCCAAATACTCAATTAACCCAACATATACTAAGCACATACATATCTTAAGTATACTCGTACTAAACATTCTAAAGTCAACTTCTTCTTTTATCCGGAATTTCAGATTCCCACGACTATCACTTGATCACCGATCCTGAAACATAACTGATTTGAATTCTGATTAACATTACGTCCTCAATCAATCCTTAAATCGTCAACATCCATAAGTTTTATCTTTCATTATCCCAATAGTATTTAGAATCAACTCCACTACTAAAATTATCTTCCTTATATAATAGAACATAACATAATCATAGTCTTTGTATTTCTTAACCCACTTGCACTAACTCATTTTTATCCTTTCGAAGAATATATAACTATCCAACATTGGTAACCTATTATTATCATTTCTAAACTTGGTCCCATAACAACAAACTATAATTTGTGAAGGCGATATCACTAAAATCACAATCAATCCCTAGTCATAGATAGCTCTATTTATTAACTCGAATTTTAGAAATACTTACCCGAAGGATCAATTAGCCACGGACGTGCTAGTTCCGCCACTTCCCGAATTCTCAATGGTCCATTCTAAGCCATCATATGGTAACCTTAAACAATGTCCATAACATAATAACCTCTCGCACTTAGCTTCCTTCAATCATTATCTTCACTACTAATTAAAATCCATCCTCAAAATCGAAGAACCCAATTTACTCCTAAACAAAATTTTTGAGATACTACAAGTTGCTTTATTCATAACCTTAATTACACTGTCAAGATACTTCCATTTGTAAGCCGTATACTCAGTATTACTTCCTAGAAATTCCAAACATTAAACCATCTCGAGCTAAATCATCTTCTTAACATATGAAAAGCTAAAGAAATTCTTCACCCATAATATTCACCCAAGTGGCTATATCTCCAAGGATTTCCATTATATTGCTTTCACCTTAGATGGCACCTTAAACTAGAGGTACAATGTAAGCTCAAAATTTTATACAAAATGTTTACTTAAATCCACGCCATAATTTCATCATCACATTACTCCAACTCTTTGAAAGCCTAAAACAATTACAAATACTCAGTAATCCGTAAAACAATCCACATTTTATCTCCAAGGCTTTCCTCTAACTCCCTCTTTAATGATGATCCGCTTATACACTCCAAAGAAATTAGCAAATCCTAAATCTTCAATGGCTAACCCACCTTAGTCTTTCATGTATACATTTATAATCTCAATGGTACTTAGGCTCAATAGTACTACCATCATAACAAACCAATTGGCTAGCCACATTCTAACTGACCCAATACCAACTCATAATATTCTTTAATATGCCCAAGTATTGATACCCAATTTTCTTCACATACTCTTAATCCAAATCGAGGAACGCCACCAAGAAGGATTTAGAACCATAGAACAACCATTTAACCAAAACTCAAAATTCAAAATGCCTTTAATATAGATCGGGAAATTATTACTCTCCCAAAATGCGCTTAGTCCTCTCGAACTTAACGCGCTTACCACCATTAATGCTTATAACTTCCACAATCTACTCATCACTCATACAAATCATGTATTCCCTCATAACAACCAATTCTGATGCAATCACGTAGATGTGCTAGAAGCAAACAAAAATCTCCTACCAAGAAATCCTCAATTCTTACAACCCAATCGATACAATATGGATATTGATCTAATTATCAGTACTACAACCTTGTACCATAACAACACAATTTAACCCAAGCTTTTCCAAATACTAGGTACTGTTCAGAAGAAAAATAGAAATCTTGTAAATGATAAATACATCCAACAACTTGGTATAGACATCCATTGTCACCCATCGAAGCGAAATAGCCAAATTCCAAATAAGAAAAGATATGCTTAACTCTACACAAAGGAACGGTCTCAAAACAATTTTAGGCAAAAGGGAAGAGAGGATGTAACAATTTCCTACAACAATCGACTAAAGCATGACATTTCCTTTCTCAAAATAACATCAAAAATTTTATAATAGCAATATGACAAATTTAGCAGGTAAGTTATATCTACCTTTAAGCACAACATGAGCACATAAGACTCCATCGGATATCCTACACTCCCCCATAGGAGTAGACACTGACAACACATAAGTCAAAGACTCAGGAGAAATAAATGCAACTAAATGCACATAAACATGAGAATGCGATGATCCTAAAATGCACGCGCTCGCTCTCTCGACGCAAAATAATACCTCCTGAAATTGCTCAATACCTGACGAGTGCTGGTTGATCACAAATACCCTACCCTAAACCTTTAGGGTTTCCCGAAGCATCTCTCTTCTGACCCTGTAAAGCCCCAGTTCCTACCCCAGTCGCTTGACCTCTGAATCTCGGGCAATCCTTCACAAAATGCCCCAACTGCCCACAGTTAATACATTTCCCTTGTTTCTTCCAACACTTATCCTCTGAGTGTCCTTCCTTCTGACAATAGCCGCAGATCTTCCCATTTCGTGTCCCCTTATTAGAACCTTGATTTCCTACTGTTGGTTGCCCTTGAAATTGCCTTCTGAATCGAGTTTGCACTCTAGAATTACCTCTGCTATCCAAATATCGCTGTGGTTGAGTCCTATTTTGCTCTCCTTGTTTTCCCGGGTTAATCATCTCAGTCTTCCTCTTGTGTCCCCCGATGTCTTGCTCTATCAAATATGCACGGTCCACCGCATCCTAAAAAGGTTGAATTCTTTGGGCTAAAAGTTGAGTCCTAATAGCTGTCTTCAAACCCCTGATCAATCTCATCGCTTTCTGCTCCTCGGTCCGCACAAGGTATTCACAACACCTAGCTAATTCTGTGAACTTAGCTGAATACTGTACTACTGACATCCTGCCTTGCTCCAAACTGAGGAACTCGATCTCTTTCCGGTTTTGATTCACTAGAGAGATAAAATGATCCTTGAATTTCCTCACAAACCACTCCCAAGGATATGGTACAAGAGTCGCATCCCAACTGGTCTTCAGTGCCTTCCACCAATGTTCTGCAGCCCCCACGAGCTTATAAGCTGCAAACAGAACCCTATCCTCATCAGTGCAACCAAAGACATCGTAGATTTTCTCCATCGATTCTATCCATAGTTCGGCCTTCTTCACATCAGGCTCACCGTCGTACTCACTTGGTTTCAACTTCAAGAACTGCTCCAACCCATATCGCGGAGGTGCTACATGTTCTTCTCTTGGCCCTTGGTCAGGAATTGCTTTCACGGCCGCTTCAAACCTGCCCTGAAACACTGCACGGTTTTCTTCCCGTAGACCATTAAGATTCTGAGTCCCACTGATGCCTTCACCAGCTCTTCTTCTAGCCATTACAAACAAATACCTGCATAAAATACTCATCGTTACTCACTCTGAACCCATCTACCCTCCTAGGTTATTCTAGTCCGCCTATACTTATACATAGAGCTAAACCATAGCTCTGATACCAACTGTCGCGACCCCGTCCCCTCGGGCCGGGAACTCGCGAGCTGGACGTCAACTTACAACCATAAACTCTAAAATGCTGAAGATAAAAATTCCATTTTCTACCCAAAAGAGTTTAACACAAGGTTTGGAAAATCCAAGTTTAACAACATCATAAAACAACTAGTGTAAGCTCCACAAGCTCACACCCAAAATACAAAATATCACAATCTTAATGACGTCATTGTTGGTACAACTATCCCCAAGAAGGTTACACATTTATAAAATGCAAACCGATCAATAATAACCTGCCCAAATATCTCAAACCTCTCGACGTCCTCCTCGATCAGCAAATCCTAATCCTCTCCTCCTGGGGGGGGGTAAGGAAAACAACATTGAAAGGAAATGGGGTGAGATAAAATCTCAGTAAGTTACTAATGCAACTACATGACATGCTATTATGCAACAGGAAATAATAATAACTTCTAACAATAGAAAATCTCATATAGCACGTAGCACACAACAGATAACAAATAGCAGCGGAAATAAACAATTCACATGGATACTGAGCCAAGGTTTCCCAACTGATAGAACCAAATAAAGGTCGCTGCGCAGCTTCAACAATCAACCCAATCAGCATCTTCATAGTCGCATAAAAGCTGAAGAGAAAACCCCCGGTACCGGAACCAATAACCAATAATGGCAAGGGAATATGACACAAAGTCATAACCCAAACCAAACAGCTAGAATGCTCACAAAGGAGCTAGCTCATCTCACATCCAAGGCCAATCTAGAGGAGGGTAATAATTGGGCAAAACAATGGTCAAGAATTATAATGGACTCAGCTCATTGCCACTATAATCTTTCGCATCGCCCGAAACACACAAATACCAGCTGGACTTTCAAGTAAATGCCAAGTAATAAATACTAGTTTAAATAAACCACTCATGATTCCAAAGTAGGGAACCATTCCACGTAAATCACCAAAAAGGTGCATCAATCCAACAATACATCAACAGATGTTCCAACAATCCAAAACGATACTTGGTCAAATTCCACAATACTTTTGTTCACAAAGGAACCATTTTAAACACTAGAGTTATCCACAACCCACACAAACACTTATCCCAAACTTGATCACAACGGACCGATTGTAAACATTTTGAGTTAGAGAACATTTAATGAAAACTCAACACAATCTAAACCAGAAATCCAACTAAATAAACCCACTCATCTCATAGTACTCAAGAAGGGCTTTAAAACGATAGTTTACACGCCTAAAACGGAGTCCGAACGAAGAAGATATGGCCTTCGAAAGATTGGACAATAAAGGAATAGATTTCACAACAGGGGAGGAGGGTGCGCGCGCCTCCTATGGGAGGGTGCGTGCGCCTCCAAAGATCAGATGGTAGAGATTTTGAAACATATGAGGGTGCGCGCGCCTCCAAGAAAAGGGTGCGTGCGCCTCCGAAGATCAGAAGGAAATTGCGCCAAAAGGTAAATGAGGGTGCGCGCGCTTCATATAAAAGGGTGCGTGCGCCTCCCTTCAACAGAGGGAAAATCAAGATTGGAGGAGGAGAGCGTGCGTGCGCCTCCTATGGGAGGGTGCGCGCGCTTCCAAGGAAAATCGGCAAACTCAGATCTTCTTCCTGGGTTCTTCAATCCGAAATTAACACAAAAACACCATTTTCATACCAAAACTCAAATGCCCCAAGAGTAACACTTCTAGATAGCAATACCAAGGTACCCTAGCAACTTATAAACCTAAAATGGCTCATAAAACCACATCTAGAACACCCAATCCAAGAGGTGAATCAAACACACAAATTACACAAAAATGGATAATTTGCAAATAAGTTCCAAATCAAACAAAGAGGACATATATATCAACTAGAGCACCAAGGGAGTTAAAGATGAACATTTTTAACATAAATGGGGGGAAAGTAACTTACCCGGATTTTCTCAAAGTTGACAGAATTCGAATATTCTTAGCTCCCTACGATCCTACCGACGATCTAAACATTTTTCGTAATATGAGAAATGAGAGATAATGAGGGGGAGATAGCTAGATTGAAGAGAGAAGGGAGAGAATAAAAACTTACCCAAAAGCCAAGGAGAGAGAGAGAGTGCTGGGAATGGGATGGAGAGGTGAAAGTGAGGGAGGTGAGGGGAAAAGAGGGAGTAAGTAGGATGATTTAAAGAATTTACACATTGATCCCCTCCCCTACACACTAATACAATAATCTTATACTTCCCACTAACATTTAAGACCCAACTCTCTACACTAGCACAAATAACTCAAATAAAATGCTAGACATAAATTATTATAACACATAAAATGCACACATAAATTATTAATTAAATAATAGTTTAAACAATTAAATAAGAAATAAATAAATAACTAAATCGTTATTGTCTAGAAAATAGAGGCGGGTTTTCGGGTCGTTACAGATAATGTCCTCAAGTAGAAGGATAGTACAGCCTCCGACTCAAAATGAGCCCTTTTTTTGAAAAATTAGAAAAGTAGTTGTCCCAAAGTAAGTGTCAATTATCTGATGAAGTTAGAAAGTACCCACTTCTTCAATTACTATGTTTCAAAGTACACTTGCAATGGTATAAAAAGAATAATGATGGTGATTTAGTACATTTGATATAGAAATGGCTTAAAAATCAGGTTATTTCATTTTTCAAAAGGATCTACATGCATTGCATTAATGAAAGGCAGCACAAGGTTTTCAAGTTCTAAGCAAAAAAGTAATTATAAAACAGTGTCAGCATGAAACAAATCAATAAACAGCAAATGCAAGCACCGCTTTCCTAAATGTTGCATGTATACAAAAAGCAAATCAAATTAGACATTATTCGAAAGAGGAAAATTCCTAGGAACCCACAATTTTATATATGATAATGCCTCCGTCCCAAACTTTTGGTTACTAAAACTGAATGTGGGTAGATGAAGAAAAAAGTAGGTGTTGTAAGTGGGAATGAGAGAATGAGACAGTGGATAGTTGTTTTGAGTGAGGAGGAGATAGAAAATTGAACATTTTGGGTAACTAACCAAAAGTATGGAACGCCCAAAAAGGAAATAAGTAACCAAACGTTTGGGTCGTAGAGAGTATTTCTTTCACATAACATTCAAACAAGGAATCTCCGTGGCAATATGCGTAACTAATAATCATTTCTAAGTGAATAGCATTACAACATGCAATCGACCAAGAAAAATAAACTGTCTTCCATGTAGATCAGATAATTATTTTGGTTTATTTTGACTAATATGTAAAGAATTTTCTATACATATTAGTCAAAACAATCATTTCAAAGTTTAACAATTAGTCAAAACAATCATTTCAAAGTTTAACATATAATCAAAGTAAATAACAATTTCTATACATATTAGTTAAAATAAACTGAAGTTTTCTGCATTTGTAGATCATATAACAGATTTAACATCATAGCAAATACTACCTCTGTCCCAGTATGAATGTCCGAAGTTGCTCTTGATATTCAGACATTCATTTTGAGATAGGGAGTACAATACAAAATCCAAGATATAATTTAAATTTAACAATTAATCAAAAAGTTCTTCCCATTTCTACAATTTGTCATTTCTAATTGTGTCAAAAAGTTCTTCCCATTTCTACAATTTGGAGTTAAAAGTGCAAAAACACATGGCTAGTGAAGCTAGTGTTCAGACCCTTAAAAAGTTTGAATAGTCAAACGTGAAGATCATTTTGGGTCGGAGGGAGTATTAAAAGCCTAATGGTGCCTCAAAAATCCTACATAATAGTATTGTACCTCAATTATATCTAGTAAACAAACTAGATTATTTCACATGACATGGTGTAAAATATATAGGTAATCAGATACTGCAAATTACCAAAGTCAGAAACAACCAATAGTGATAGCAACTTGAATTATTAACAGCAAAGAAAATAACGAACATTCTTCATATTGTTGACATACAAAACTGTGGAAGTCTCACTAGAATAATCAGATTATATATAAAAAAAAAAAAAAAAAACACATCATTTCCAATAACCAGGATAATCATATCATAAAAAGAAATCCATATCGAATAACCAAGACGAATTAAATGGGATACAAAATCAGATGCAATCACTACAAAAAATCACACATCAAATTCAAAGAGTTAAAAAATGAGTTTTTAAGAATCCAGACCTTGGTACCCTGAGTACGAGTAACTAGGGTTTTGTACCAATTTGTAACAGATGCGATTCAAGCACAAATGCGAAAATGGAAATGGAAATCAAACTCTATTGATTGAACTTGAATTACAACGAAAACAGAAAATAAGCTAGATAATCAACTACTAGCTAAACTATGAAGGAAAATGCTAGCTACTCAGCTATGGCTAAACTAAGGAGAAAGAGAAATAGCAATATCATCCACACTTTGATTCATCCCCCTTGTGCCCCTTTTATAGGGAAGCCCCATGTGCAAGTTGTTGGAGATAATCGCCTCACGCCCTCCACGTGGCCACGTGCTCTCAACAACCTCACGAGACTTCCACATGGTTCCAACAACCTCACGAGACCCTCACGTGGTCAATCAACGAAATTACCACAGAGACCCTCTACCTTGACTTTACCACTACTACTTGACCACACTAACTTACCACACCAACTCCACCACAATAATACTTCTAATAATTCCTCCATTGACCGCATGATACTCCTCCCCAACTTGACCGCATAAACTCTCCTCCTTGACCGCACCATACCCGACCGCCACCTTCACCGCACAAATTACTCCTTCCATTGACCGAAAATTGCTTCCTCCGTTACATCCTTCTTGGAAAAGGGATCAGCTCTGCACATTTTCACAATCAATCATTTATAAAAACAACCGCATAAACAAAAATAACAAAAGATACAGGCGTAAACATATACATATATATCGAATTGAAAAGAACAAAAAAAATAACAAATCGAAAATGAGATTTAAAGCTTACGCCTTCTTCTTTCCACCCTTCTTTCCCTTTGAAATACGCTTTTTCTTACTGCAGATTTTTCAAACAAAAACAATCAGATTTCGATTCGTATGATTAAGAGATAATGCAAACAGAGTGTGTGAGAGAGAGAATTTTTTTTACCCGACTGCCATGGTTGGAGAGGAGAGAGTTGGGGCCGATAGTGCCGCTGCTGATTATTGCCGACGGCTCCTGCTTTAAGCTCTTAGTCTAGGGTTTGCTCTTAGTCTAGGGTTTATATGATGCGGAAGGTGACCAAGGGCTTTGGGTGGGCTTGATGATTTCTTTTACCATTGGGCTTTTTTATCTTAAGAAACTATTGGGTTTTAAGTAACCAGCTATTTTATTACCTAAATAGGCTCTTATCATTGGGATTTTATTTTATTAGAGTTTGGGTGGGCTTAGAATAATTTCTTTTAACGTTGGGCTTTTTTATCTGGAAAAACTATTGGGTTTTAAGCAGCTATTGGGCTTTCATTTATCGTTTTTACAAGACCATTGGGCTTTCATTAACTATCTCTTCTCATCTTAATCAATACAGTACTCCTTCCGACTCATATGAAAAACACAAGATTATGGGATAAATTAGTTTCTCCCTAAACTATAAAAATACATATTTTTCAAATTGTTTTTAAATATTCGTTAAAGAGTTGGTCTTGTGAAAAACGTGTTTTAGCTTAAGCAAAGGAAAAACGTGTTTTTCAAAAGCCGCTGACGTTTTTTTAAAAAAACAAGCGGTGACATTTTTGTAAATAACCGGGGGGTCATCATAAATGGCGAGTGTTAATATTACAAAGTGTCAGTACTTCAAACTGGCATTTATAAATATTGGAATTGACACTTTTTATAAGTGTCAGTGTTAGTGTTTGAAAGTAAGTGTCAGCCATTACACTGACACTTTTTAACATTGATACTGACACTTATTAAAAGTGACAGTGGTAGTGTCAATAATGTTGGGGTGCAACCCAAAGTCCCACATCAGCAATTGAGCAAACAATTGCAAGGTATATAAGAGCACCCAACCACTTCATTAGTATGAGGCCTTTTGGGAGTTGACCCAAAAACAAATCCGTGCGGGCTAGGCCCAAAGCGGACAATAGCATACTAATGTGGAGAGTGGTGGTCGCGGTCCCAACAAGTATATCAGAGCCATGGTTCAGATGGACCCGGCTGGGGTGGACCGTTTGTGTGCTTTATAGGGTGGGGTTCCCTTGTGTGATATTTGCGAATGGAGTCTTGAAATCGAGGGCAGTGGTGTTCCACGGGCGGTTGGTACAAGCTTTCGGGCCAGAGGAAACACTACGGGCAATAGCGGTGTGGTCCTTGGTTTGAGGGGATGATTGTTGGGGTGCAACCGAAAGTCCCACATCGGCAATTGAGCAAACAATTGCAAGGTATATAAGAGCACCCACCCACTTCGTTAGTATGAGGCATTTTGGTAGTTGACTCAAAAACAAATCCGTGCGTGTTAGGCTCAAAGCGGACAATATCATACTAACGTGGAGAGTGGTGGTGGTGGTCGCGGTCCCAACAAATAAGTGCCAATGTACATGGCTCACACTTTTTTACACTACCACTGCACTTACGATCAAAGCTAAACAACTTCTCGTTAATTACAAAAATGCCAACGCGCCAATTTAAAAACACGTTGTACGCGAACCTTAGGGAAAAACACGTTTTTTTCCAGATTTTCACTTCGTTAAATATGGTTGCAAGTAAAAAAAATGTATTTTAGGGATAAACTAGTTTCCCGCAAAACCTACTCTATGAAAAGTTACTAAAATTTAATTTGAATGCGTGAGAATTAAAGAAAAAGAAAAGTAATAATACCAATAACGAATCATTATGAAATGTGATTGTGAAATGTAAAGTATGAGAGAAAATATGAGTTGAGAATAATAGGTGAATTATTGTTGTGAGTGGGCAAGTGGGCCCTATTGAATAATAAATTATTATAAAATTATATTTTATTTAATAGCATTTGTTATGGGATAGTCGAATGGGAAATAAGTATTTTATTATAGAATGGATGAAGTATATCTAAGGTTAAGGTTTTTAATGTAAAAAATCATTGACCGAAATAAAAGTTTGATTCAAAAGTCGTCTTGGTATTGGATCCGCTCGTATAAACATGAATTCTCTTCTATTCGTCTGCTAGAAGCTTCGCCAGAAGCAAGCAAGACGAGGTTACGACCGAGTCTTGATGTTCTTCTTCGTTTTGAATTCAATTTTAAAATCTTTTAGTTTGGCATATATAACTAGAGTATAAAAAAGATGATAAGAAATCATTTAAAAACATATTTTGATTAAAAGAACGTCATTAATTTTATGAAGGAGTAGTATACAAAATAAAAAATGCATTACACCATCTAACATATTAATAATAATATAGAAACTAAATCAATATTAAATACAATATAAATGTTTCTATTACGCGGATTCTGATTAAACGGAGCGGGTTAGAGATAATCTCAAACACGTTAGGAATCGGGTATAGAAAAACACATTCTGAAACCTTCCTTTAAAATGATTATTGCATGTTTGAGACGGATTCAAAATTTTAACATTAATGCCCACACTAGATGCATCATAAAATGAAGGGTTATTGACAGTTTTGACACTGAAATCACATAGGACACTTTCAATTGAACCCTGGAGTTTATTTTGCCACACTAGGCCTTGAAATGCATTGTTTTTGCCGATTTGTGTGTGTGTGTGTGTGTGTGTGTGGGGGGGGGGGGGGGGGGGGTTTACCGGAATTAATTAAAAATCTAGTTAAGTAAGCTGTGCCTAGCACGTGACTAATAGCATTTGGTAGTTTGAAATGTCAGTAATGATTAAAGAGTTGAAATGACATATTTTAAAAAAGAGGGAGGGTGAAAAAAAAACTTCAGGTTCGATTTGAAGGGTATTATCATTTTTTCTCATTTTTTGGGTCTCTTTAAGAAACTATTATATACTCCCCCGTCTCATTTTAAACTTCAAAAATTCGTCCCATTTTAAACTTCAAAGCCAAAAAAGGAAAGTTTTTAACATTTCTTTATTTGTGGGCCCCACATGTCATACTCACAACAATTATACCCACTAACTATTCTCTACCCCATTTTCTCTCTCTTATTAAACCGTCTACACTCACAACACATCATATTTTTTCTTAATTTTTGAACCCAATTTTTTTTTTTGAAGTATAAAATGGGACGGAGGGAGTATGTTAAAAACTCTGATTTATTATTGCTATATAAACTACTATCATTAGCTTATAGAATTTTATGAGAATAAGCAAAAAAGTTAACAATACTTTGGGAGCTTGTCTCCTATGCGGCCGCTGCATGGCGTGCGACGGCGCACGGAGCCGAGCCGGTTTTTTTTTTCTTTTTCTTTTTTTTTTTGCCCCCAACTTTATTTTTCCTTGCCAACGAAAGTAACACTTATTATAACGAAATGTAACACTTTTTTTTTCAAATGTAACACCTTTTTTTTTTCTAAAATGTACCACAATTTTGTTGCAATAGATTAAGAGCTTGTTTGGTAGAGCGACGCATTCAAAACGCAGAGAAACTCAATAGAGAGTTTTTGAGTGGAGCTTTTCAAAAAATCTAAGTCATTTTTAGCCGCTCCAAATAGTAGCGTCCAAAAAAACGCTCCGTTTTGAAAAATCTCAATTTTTGAAACTGTGCACCAGACGAGCCATAAAGATAACATAAGTGACAACTAAACTAATGTCGCACTTGTTATAAAGGAATGTAACACTCTTTTTTTCAAATGTAACACCTTTTTTTTTCAAAATTAACATAAGATAGACAAATTAACTAATGTTACATTTTATAAAAAATGAATGTAACATTTTTTTTCTCAACTGCAATAGTTTATATTCTTAAATGTAACATTATATATGAAATGTAACAATTTTTATTGAGAAAGTAACAATTTAAATGAAAACACGATTATATACATGAATTGTTACTATTTTTTTTAAAGAAAAAAGTACATTTACTAAATAAAAATATTACATTCGTCTATATAGAAATTATAATCATATATGCACTCTGTTACACTTCAAAATATTACTTTTTATAACCACAAAAACTATCAAACAATTTAAATTTTCTTGTAAAACTGCTGTTACATTTGCACAGTAAAAAATGTTACTTTTTAAAGATGAAACTGTTACTTTTATCATAACAGGGTCTTACATCTCAGGTGACGAGTAGCTCAATTTTTTTTGTGTGTTAAAAAGTATGTTTTTTTATTAAAAAAATCAAACCATATCATGACCTATCTAATTTGATTCGTCTCGTCGAGACGAACACAACCGTATTTTTAATTATTTTTTTCTGAGTTATAAATATCAAGATATAGCATTTTAAAGTTATTGAGTTTTTTTTTTCTTAAAAACGACACATGACGCGCCTGGAATGGAGGAGAGGCTGACGGGCGGGTCGGGCGGGCTGACCCATGGGTCGAACCCGTCGCACGCCGCATATGAGAATTTGTCATACTTAGGTCGGTGAGTTTATCACTGGACTTAAAGTGAAATAATGATACCAGAATAAGTATCTAGTTAATGACAAAAACTTGTGTGAGACCGTCTCACATGGTGAGACGGTTCTCCTTGAGTGAGTAAATGGTTTGCCCACCCTATGAGCGGGGCGGGCAAACCCATTTCCTCTCACGTCAAGATCCATCTTACGTGTGAGACCGTCTCACATAAGACCTCCTCCTAGTTAATTACTAGTGATTCTAGTACTTCTCAGAATTATGAGAAAATACTACTAATAACAATTTTTAGGGTCAGTCTTATTAAAAACCTGTTTTACACTAAGAGATGTGTAAAACTTGTTTTACAATAAGAGATTTTGTTTTACATTAATGGATGAAAACATGTTTTACACTAAAACGAGTGTAAAACAAGTTTTTCTTGAGATTTTCACTAATTTTTAATATTAAATTAATTACTAAAAGGTGATTTTTTTTTTTTTTTTGAAATTTGGCTGGAGGGAGTATTTATTAGGGGCAACTACCATTTAGTCCCTCATCCTAATCAAAATTACCACCTAGTCCAAGGAATTTTCAATATTACTACCTAGTCCAAGGGTTACTAAAAAGACACTCATGCCCTTAATAAATAATGAAAAATTACATTAATGCCACTCCATCCATCATTTCACTTTCTCTCTTCAACCACCATGACCACCCATCCCAACCACCTCCGGCCACCCGTTTCCGGCGACCACCTCCGGCCACCCTTTTCCGGCGACCACCTCCGGTTATCTTTTCCGTCGACCACCTCCGGCCACCTTTTTCCGGCGAACACCTCCGGCCACCTTTTTCCGACGACTATTTCCCGGTGACCACCTCCGCCACCATTTTCCGGCGACCTTTTTCCGGCCACCATTTCCCGACGATTTTTTCCGGCCACCATTTCCGGCGACATTTTTCCGGCCACCTTTTTCCGGTCACTTTTTCCAGCGACATTTTTCCGGTGACGACCTTCGGCGACCATTTTCCGGTGTCCATTTTATTTTATTTTTAATAAAATAATCATTTTTTATATAAAAAAGTGTCCATTTTAAGTTATTCCAAGAACAAATTCACATTTAAAAAAAAAACATATTTTTTTCAAGAACTAATTCACAGCTTTTTCAAAAAAAAAAAAAAAACTATTTTTTTTCAAGAACAAGCTCATAGTTGTAAGTTCGCAATTGTAAGTTTGCAATTGTAAGTTCGCAATTATTTCAAAAACAAGTTTGCAATTGTAAGTTCGCACTTGTTCCAAGAACAAATTCAATTTTTCAAAAAAAATACTATTTTTTTTAAAAGAACAAGTTCGCAATTGTAAGATCACAATTGTAAGTTCGCACTTGTTCCAAGAACAAGTTCGCACTTGTTCCAAGAACAAGTTCGCAATTGTAAGTTTGCAATTGTTCCAATAACAAGTACGCACTTGTTCCAAGAACAAGATCGTAATTGTAAGTTCGCAATTGTTCCAAGAACAAATTCACATTTGTTCTTGTTCCAATTGTAAGTTCGCAATTGCATGTTCACATTTTGTAAGTTCACACTTGTTTCAAGAACAAGTTCGCACTTATTCCAAGAACAAGTTGACAATTGTAAGTTCACATTTGTAAGTTCACAATTGTTCCAAGAACAAGTTCGCAATTATAAGTTCAAAGTTCGCAATTGTAACTTCGCAATTGTAAGTTCACATTTGTAAGTTTACATTTGTATTTTTCAAAAACAAGTTCATACTTGTTTTGAGAACAAGTTTGCACTTGTTCGAACAACAAATGTGAACTAACCAAACCAAATCAATCCATTAAATCATCACCATTTCTCGCACCGTACTCTACAGCCCAGCAACAATTAATCCATTAAACTAACCACAAAAATAAGTTCACAGTTATTTCTCCATTAAATCATCACCATTTCTCCATTAAACTAACCACAATCATGAAATGCTCACAAAAATAAAATAAAAGTGAAACTAAATTTAACTAGTGACTTCTCCCAAGCCAGTCGAATTATGAAATAACTAAGGCATACAGAAGTCTTCACAGCCAACAAAACAGAAGAACAACGGAACGCAAAAGAAAAACAAGGTATTATATTTCAACAGCAATAATACTTAAAGGTGAAAAATGAGAAGCCTAGTAAAATCAACCACACTCTAATGGTTTAACAGTTATAAATCAGTACACATATGTATGCATTGTTGTTAGTCGCTTATCACCTTAAATGCCCTAAAGACACCGGAAATCTAGAAATGTTCCCAATCGTGATCCGAACGCCGGCGAAGGAACCCATTTCTTCAACATAGAAATTGCGTAGCATCCGGCAATGTAAAGAAAGAACAACCGGATCTACAGAAAAGAGGGAGAAGGCGTCGGATCTGGTCAGATCTGGTCGGAGGCGGAGTAGGGGGTAGCCGGTGACGAAGATTGGGACGGTAATGGTGAGGGAAGGGACGGCTGATGGAGAGGGAGGTCGCCGGAGGAGGGGAATCACAGTGGTCGGGGGTGTAGGGGGAAGCCGGTGACGGAGGAAGAAGTCACCGGGGTTAGGCTAAGGGTGGGGTTGATTGGGTCGGCCGGAGGCGAGGGAGGTGAGGGGTGGTCGGAAGGGAAGGGAGGCCGGTGGAAAGGAGGTCGCCGGAGGATGGGGTCGCCGGAGGGGGTTAGGGTAGAGAGAGGAAGTAGTGAGAGAAAGGTCACCGGGCTTAGAGAGAGAGAGAGAGTGCGTGTGTGCGTGAAGGGAGGGGGTAGGGTTTTATAGTAGGGTAGTTTCGGGATTTAATAATTTTAATGGACTAGCTGGTAAATATGAAAATTAGCTTGGACTAGGTGGTAAATATAAAAATTAGCTTGGACTAGGTGGTAATTTCATTTAGGATGAGGGATTAGGTGGTAATTTTCTCTATTTATTATGAGAGAAAGACGGTAAAAAGAAGAATGAAAGGGTTTCATAAGCACGAAGCTTGTGAAATAAAAAAGAATATCCCTTATTATAAGCATGCTATATCCTCTTATACCATCCAACATACATGTCAAATTAAAGAATTAAACAATAATTAATTTTGTTATATGGAATATAATTATACCTTATTCCACATCAGTTGGCACGGGTGTTGGTACCCACCATATAATTTGCAAAGATTTATCCTCAAAAGTAATGTAAAGCAAAAGTTTTCAAGATTTTCCTTGAATCATAAATTAATCCAAACTTTACAGCAATAAAAAATTAAAAACCAAAAATGTACAAGAAGTTGAAAACAAAAACAAACAAACAACAATTTATTCAAACTGGAAACCTATCACAATCATTGTTTATAAGCACACGAAATGTATATATTACCAGGTCAATTTAGCATCACTGAAACCAAATAGTACCAGTCAAGCTTTGTTAATCTGTAAACCAAAATAAACTCTATATTCATCTTTTCTTTTCTTTTTCATTTCATTTCAAATTAAATTATCAATCAAAACTCTAAAAAGAAACTTGTGTGACTAATTGGTCATCATGCTTTTACCGGAGGTGGAGGTGGCAAAGATGGTGGCTGAACATCAATCTAATAATGATAACTTGGCGGCGGTGGTGATGGTGGTGGCGGTGATGGTGGTGGTGGCGGCGGTGGTGGCAGTGGTGAACATCCCCGACAGTCCACCGGATGTGTGTAAAACGATTTACATTCCATGGCCGACCGTTGAGACGGCCTAGATGGAATACAATTCTGCTTATCATCTTTATCCTTCAACTTGAGACAAGCTTTGGGCTCATTACAGAAGTAATTATATGAGTAAGTGAAATTCTCCAACCTCGGTAACGAGCAAATACTCGCCGGAATCTCACCGGAGAATTTGTTATGTGCCACGTTTAGCTGCTCCAAGCTTTTCATCCCTCCTATACTTTCCGGCAGTGGCCCCACAAATGAATTAAAGCTTATATCGAACACGGTCACGTTTTTTAGTAACCCTACCTCCGGTGGCAAACAGCCATTGAAACCGGCGTTTGTGAGTATAATTTCGTTTAGGGTTCCGCCCATTTTCCCGATGCTAGGTGGCAAACAACCTTTGAAGTCGTTGTTCGCGAAAACCAAGACGGAAACGGGTGAGTTTCCTATGTTTGAGGGTAAAGATGTCATCTTGAACTTGTTGTTGTTGAAGAAAAGAGCATCGAGTTTAAGGTCGAATAGTTTCGAAGGAATTTTACCTTCGAAACGGTTGTAACGAATATCGAGGAATTTTAAGGAAGGAAGAGAGAGAACAACGGAAGGGAACTGGCCGGAGAAAAGGTTGTTACTTACATCGAGCTCGTAAAGTATGGTTAATTTGGAAAACGTGTTGGGCAAGTAACCGGTGAACCGGTTAGAGTTGATGTGGAAAAGGGCTAGGTCTTTGAGAAGACATAGGTCTTCCGGTAGGGTTCCGGCAATGTTGCCGTGGTTGAGGTCTATTCCGGCGACGGTGATGGTTTTCGGATCGTCTAGGGAGGGTGCACAGTAGACTCCGGTGTAGTTGCATACTTTCGGGCCGTACCAATCAGCAGTGAAGTTTCTTGGGTCGGAAGTTATGGAGTGTTTCCATGCTTGGAGGGCAAAATAGGCATTTAACAGCCTAGGGTTTGGGGCGGTGAAGGGAGGAGGAAGGGGAGGAAGAGCTTGTTGGTGGGAGAGAGATGTGAAGAAGGAGAGAAGAGAGAGAAAAGCTAAGAGGCCAAAGTTGACATATTGAGATATCTTCATTTTGGATTTGTGTTGAGGAAAATAATGAAGGGTTGTGGTATTTAAATGGGTTGGGGATAACTAGTTGAAGAAGTTTGGACTAAGCTATCAAATGTACATAATCATATAATTATTTGATTTAATTATATTAAAAATAGAAATTCTAAATTAATCATATCTCACATTCTTAGTTTCTCTCTCTCTCTCTCTCTCTCTCTCTCTCTTGTGGGGGGGGGGGGGGGTTGGGGGAGAAGAATAATGGAATGCTAATTGACTTGAAAATTTTAAGGGGAAAGTGAGATGAAAGTGCAGGTACATTTTAGGTGAAGTACTTTTGATTTTATGAAAGCTCTAATTTTTGAATGTATATATTCCCTCCGCCCCGCTCGAAATATGATTTTGATAGCACTTTTTTATACTTTAACCAATAATTTAAACAAAAAATAATTATTTTAATGTAAATCTAAAAATGGTTATTGAAAGTATTGTAAATCATAATACAATAACAATTTTTAAATTTTTATTAGGATTATTATTTTTCGTCAAATGACTTGATCAAAGTATAGTCAAGTTTACAAAAATCCTATTTTGAGCGAGGTGGATGGAGTATATAATTAAATATGTAGTGTATATTGTTGTTAAAATGGGAATGAACTGGCATGGAAGACTAAAATTGACCTCATTGTTTCATTTTAGAGGAAAGTTAGATGGAGAGTTCACCCAAAAACGCGGTTCTATGGTGGCTGCTGAGCTTATATTCTAGTTATAAATGTTTTTAAATGTAGATATAGTAATTATTTTAATTTGAGAAAAGATTTGGAAGCAAGAGATACAAGACATATCACCTATATTGTTCTATAACACTATGAATCAACCGTGGGAATCATTTGGATTGGATTTTGTTTTGGAGGAAAAGTGTTTGGTCGTATTCAGTAAGGCGGGCATCCATGGAGTTATGGAATACAATCTTACAAACATCTCGGGTTAGACTAGAAAATCTAATGACTAAAACTTCCGTGCGGATGGTGATACCCGTCTCATCTATGAGACGGGTCGGTTTTTGACCCACCAGCCCGACCCACTGAACTGGCTCCAGGACCCAGGGGACGACCCTGTCACGTGACAGCCTCTCATAGGCCAAAAAAAAAAAAAATTGGCTTTTTAAAAAAAAAAAATTATATTTTATTTTGGTTTTTTCGGTTTGTCAAAAGTAATAGTTACTATAACTTAATGTAATGACTGTATTCATATAAAGTAACAGTTTGTATACATAAAAGTAATACATATATACAGAAAAGTAACAGTGTTTTTTTCTATGTTTTATTCGTTTGCCAAAAGTAATACTTATTACAACTAAAATGTAACGAACATGTTACTTATATGTAATAATGTTTATACATAATTGTAACACATATGTATAGAAAAAGTAATAATTCAACCATTTACATTTTTAGAGCTAAAAACACTTGATTAGTGTTACATGTAAAAGTATTACATTATCTATAGAAATATGTTATAATTTCTTTTATTAAAGTGTTACATTTACTTGTACAAACAATTACATTCATATATGAGTTGTTACTTTTCAAATGTTACTTTCTTTCAAAAAATTAAATCAAAATACACAATATTTTACATTTTTGCAAAAGCATTATTACATTTCAGTATAAATGATAATTACATTTAGATATTGTTTGGGTTACATGTAATTATAGTTAGTATTACATTTGAAAAAATGGGTAAAACGAACTTTTGTTTTTGTAAAACAGGTGTTACGTTTACTTATGAACAATGTTACTTTATATGTATACAGTCATTACATTAAGTTATGGTAACTATTACTTTTGGTGAACGGCTGAAAAGCCGAAAAAATAATATAAAAACTCAAAAAAAAAATTGACCTCTGGGAGGCTGCCACGTGGTGGGGTCATGCCCCATGGGTCATGGGTCGACCCGTCTCATACATGAGACAGATCCCCTTATTCTCATGGGGAGACCACCTCAAATCTAATTGACTAGGCAGATAAATATTTAGGACCGAAGCAACAACCACTTCACTATTTCTCGTTGCAGTGTTTAGACATGATTGTATCGTACTGCTTAGACTAGCTGAGATCAGACGGGAACCAATTTATCGTGGCCGGACATTCCACGAGCTCGCCCGCATTGCCATAGATAGATAGATGATAAATTAATCAATTTATCAATAACAATTTTCGTCCCCAAAGGAGTGGCCCAGTGGTAAAGCCAAGTCTCACACTCGGTGAGCGCTAGGGTTCGATCCCTCTCCTCACCTCTTATGCCGTTAACATCGTAAAAAAAAAAAAAAAAACAATTTTCAGAATTATATTGAGATAGTTAAATTGATAGTAATGTTTTATTAAACTTCATTTGTGTTGACTGGAAAAATTTGAATAGAACTGTCATTTCGAGATAGATGAAGTACAATTATATTCAAATGGGACTGAGGTCTTTATGTAAAAGAGTAGTGTATTTTTTTTTAAATACTTTTTTATAGTGTAATAGAGTAGTTGAGAACTTAAGATCATCAACTAGCACATTAAAAATAACGAATTACTAGAATCCCTTGAATAAGCTAGTGATCATTTTTCTAAATGTCTTGCATGCATTGACAAAGTAAATGATTGTGAAAGCTCTCGAGGAACTAATGTTCATTTGTTTAATTAAGAAATTAATAGTTTCATAATTTTAATTAAGTTAGAGCCGCTTATCACAATGACATATGAGGATTCATGTTAACCGACCCCAAATTATTTTGGGACTAAGGCTTTGTTGTTGTTGTTGTTATTAGAGCCGCTTGACCATGCATTTTGTCAAAATCATTTTCTTATGTCAAAATCATTAATCAATGCCAAATATGTGAAATGAGCCAATCAAATAATAACTCACTCTCATCTCTATCTCTCTCGTTATACTTAGACAGTTATATTGGAATATACTTTCTCCGGTCACAAATATAAGCAAAAGTAACTAAAATCACACTTATTAAGAAAGTAGTTAAATTTAGTTAATTGTCTTGATTTTATAATAAAAATATATTAAAATTACTAATATATCCTCATATTAAATGTGTAATAAATATACACTTGTATTTGAAAATGAGTAATAAATTAGGGGTATTTTTGGTAAAAGAGTATTAAATACAGTTACATTTAATGTGTTTTGTATTGAAACCCAACTTTTTTGCTTATATTTAGGTCCAAAAAAAGCCTAACTTTTTTTCTTATATTTGTGTCCGGAGGGAGTATATAAATACAATTTATTTTTGAAATGTACAAAACTAACATTAATTAATCTATGTCAAAATATGTCCCAAAAAAAATAGTCAATTAAAACCAATGTAATACTCCCTCCGTCCCAGAAAGATAGTCCACCTTTTTTCATTGTTACTACGAGGGAATTTTGAGCAGTTATAAATGCTACTTATAATTATGTTAATGTGAATCTAAAAATTGATATAATAGTATTTATAACGGTGTATCAAGAATAATTTCAAAAATTTCATTAAAATAATTTAAAGTATCCTTAATTATTACTCAAAGTTCTTTTATAAAACCCATAAAAATAGGGGGACTATTATTGGGACAGAGGGAGTAAAAAATTGAAGCAACGTAATCAATGATTTAAATCTCTATATTGCACACGACGAGATCAAATTGTCTCTTGCAGCTCTTAATAGTTTTTCTTTCTTGAGGTGGTCTCCCATGAGAACAAGGGGATCCGTCTTATGCATGAGACGGGGTCGACCCATAACCCATGGGGCATGACCCGCCACGTGGCAGCCTCCTAGAGGTCCAATTTTTTTTATTTTTTATTTTTTGAGTTTTTATATTATTTTTTCGGCTTTTCAGCCGTTCACCAAAAGTAATAGTTACCATAACTTAATGTAATGACTGTATACATATAAAGTAACATTGTTCATAAGATAACGTAACACCTGTTTCACAAAAACAAAAACTCGTTTTACTCATTTTTTCAAATATAATACTAACTATAATTACATGTAACCCAAACAATATCTAAATGTAATTATCATTTATACTGAAATATAATAATGCTTTTGCAAAAATGTAAAATATTGTGTATTTTGATTTAATTTTTGAAAGAAAGTAACATTTGAAAAGTAATAACTCATATATGAATGTAATTGTTTGTACAAGTAAATGTAACACTTTAATAAAAGAAATTATAACATATTTCTATAGATAATGTAATACTTTTACATGTAAGACTAATCAAGTGTTTTTAGCTCTAAAAATGTAAATGGTTGAATTATTACTTTTTCTATACATATGTGTTACAATTATGTATAAACATTATTACATATAAGTAACACGTTCGTTACATTTTAGTTGTAATAAGTATTACTTTTGGCAAACAAAGAAAACATAAAAAAAACACTGTTACTTTTCTGTATATATGTATTACTTTTATGTATACAAACTGTTACTTTATATGAATACAATCATTACATTAAGTATCGTAACTATTACTTTGACAAACCGAAAAAAAGCAAAATAAAAAAAAGCAAAAAAAAAAAAAGGGCCTATGAGAGGCTGTCACGTGGCATAGGGATGGCCAAACCGGACCAGAACCGGACCGGAACCGTCGAACCGGCCCGGAACCGGAACCGAAAAAACCGTAACCGCCATGAACCGCCACGAAAACCGGAACCGTGGGAACCGGAACCGTTTTGGATAAGGGCCGGTTAAGGTTCAACCCTCCAAAAAACCGTGAACCGGCGGTTCCGAACCGCCCAACCAAACCGCGAACCGGAACCGTCTGAACCGTCAGAACCGTTAAAAAACCATCAAAATCATTAGATTTCTAAAGTTTCATTAGAATTAACCGTTACTAATGGAAAACAAGAAAACATTTTTTTCAAAATCAGTGAATGAAAATAATAAAAATGTGTTTTTGACCGATTCTAAAGTTTCATAAGAATTAAGTTAAAAAACCATCAAAAAATGAAACCGTGGAACGAACCGGAACCGGACCGGAATCGAACCGGAACCGTATTGTGACAACCGGAACCGGAACCGGTGTAACCAAGGGCCGGTTAAGGTTCACATAAAAGCCGAACCGGAACCGGCGGTTCCGAACCGGAACCGTAACCGGAACCGTGTTTGGTCATCCCTAACGTGGCAGGTTCGACCCCTGGGTCCTGGAGCCGGGTGGGTTGGGCGGGCGGGTCAAAAACCGACCCGTCTCATGAATGAGACGGATCATGCACGTGTGCACACAAGTTTTTGTCTTCTTTATTTTCTTGAAAGCTTGCAGCTCTTAGTAGTTAATCCATTCCTTATATATCTACTTATGATCCTAAGTAGGATATACCCATCCTTAATAATAAGAGCAATACTAGGGGCACAAAATAAGGTCACAAAATTTTGCTCACACAATGAGGTGACGATATTTTATTGGTTGCATCGATAATGGACCCGCCACACTTATTTAAAACACCATGAAATCATTACACCTAGGATTTTTGAGCAAATTTTGTGATTTTTTTGTGCCCCTAGCATTATTCTAATAATAATTGTTGAGTTTAAAAAAAGTATATGTTTAGCAGTTCAACTAATTAAGTATGAAAATATTAATTAAAATTAATATCAATTTATAAATAAAACTATCATTCCTACATTATAATATGATGTAGCCACGTGGATTTTCCACGTGGCGTAATTCATAGGTTAAAAGCAAGTAATTAACATTTAAGGACATTTATAATATTAATAGTTAAAGTGATAATGGTTAATAATTAATTAATTCATTAATTTAATTTTTATCTATTTTCAAACTCAAATAAAGAATTCTCATCAAATATAAATCATGCAAGATAAAAAGTTTAAGACCAATTAAGCCTAATGACTTTTGTCCGTCTCGCTCCGACGTTCGATTTGATATGCGGTGCGTTCCGCGGTTCATCCGGAGTCAAATGTTATGACGGTTTTGGCGCACTCGCTGAAATTACTCCAAAAACTTCAACGCCTTAGTGTCCGCATCAATTAGTAATTTAAACCATCAAACATACTTTATTTATAGAATCCTTCATTTTTATTTTTATTTTTGCAAAATATGTGGCTCGATTTTGCTTCACCGAGATATACTGCTACATCACATTTCTTATCTTTAGCCCATATCTTAAAATTCAACTAAATGAATGATTATAATTTCTAATATTTTAATTTAAGATATCCATTATCTTTAGCCTACTAAAATTAAGTAATAATGTTTTCGTAATTTAAGCTCAGAAAATATTTGATTTAAAAAAAATCAGTTTTAAAAAACTAAATCATTTCCTGAAATAAGTATTATATACACTTGCCTATAGAATAATGCCACGTGGATTTCCACGTCATAATTCCACGTGGCTTAATAAGAAGGCTTGAAATGTTTTTGCTTTTATATATTATATAGATTATATAGATAGATGTGTAGATTTTTACCATTAATTATTAACTTTAATTTTTTTTTCTCTAAATAACACAAAATAAAAATTCTCATACAAAAATGAATATGCATGCAAAGATGACAACATCTACGTCCAAATTAAAGATAACGACTTTTGTCCGTCTCGCTCCGACGTTCGATTTGATATGCGGTGCGTTCCGCGGTTCATCCGGAGTCAAAGTTATGACGGTTTCGGCGCACTCGCTGAAATTACTCAAAAACTTCAACGCCTTAGTGTCCGCATCAATTAGTAATTTAAACCATCAAACATACTTTATTTATAGAATCCTTCATTTTTATTTTTATTTTTGCAAAATATGTGGCTCGATTTTGCTTCACCGAGATATACTGCTACATCACATTTCTTATCTTTAGCCCATATCTTAAAATTCAACTAACTGAATGATTATAATTTCTAATATTTTAATTTAAGATATCCATTATCTTTAGCCTACTAAAATTAAGTAATAATGTTTTCGTAATTTAAGCTCAGAAAATATTTGATTTAAAAAAAATCAGTTTTAAAAAACTAAATCATTTCCTGAAATAAGTATTATATACACTTGCCTATAGAATAATGCCACGTGGATTTCCACGTCATAATTCCACGTGGCTTAATGAGAAGGCTTGAAATGTTTTTGCTTTTATATATTATATAGATTATATAGATAGATGTGTAGATTTTTACCATTAATTATTAACTTTAATTTTTTTTTTCTCTAAATAACACAAAATAAAAATTCTCATACAAAAATGAATATGCATGCAAAGATGACAACATCTACGTCCAAATTAAAGATAACGACTTTTGTCCGTCTCGCTCCGACGTTCGATTTGATATGCGGTGCGTTCCGCGGTTCATCCGGAGTCAAAAGTTATGACGGTTTCGGCGCACTCGCTGAAATTACTCCAAAAACTTCAACGCCTTAGTGTCCGCATCAATTAGTAATTTAAACCATCAAACATACTTTATTTATAGAATCCTTCATTTTTATTTTTATTTTTGCAAAATATGTGGCTCGATTTTGCTTCACCGAGATATACTGCTACATCACATTTCTTATCTTTAGCCCATATCTTAAAATTCAACTAACTGAATGATTATAATTTCTAATATTTTAATTTAAGATATCCATTATCTTTAGCCTACTAAAATTAAGTAATAATGTTTTCGTAATTTAAGCTCAGAAAATATTTGATTTAAAAAAAATCAGTTTTAAAAAACTAAATCATTTCCTGAAATAAGTATTATATACACTTGCCTATAGAATAATGCCACGTGGATTTCCACGTCATAATTCCACGTGGCTTAATGAGAAGGCTTGAAATGTTTTTGCTTTTATATATTATATAGATTATATAGATAGATGTGTAGATTTTTACCATTAATTATTAACTTTAATTTTTTTTTTCTCTAAATAACACAAAATAAAAATTCTCATACAAAAATGAATATGCATGCAAAGATGACAACATCTAGGTCCAAATTAAAGATAACGACTTTTGTCCGTCTCGCTCCGACGTTCGATTTGATATGCGGTGCGTTCGCGGTTCATCCGGAGTCAAAAGTTATGACGGTTTCGGCGCACTCGCTGAAATTACTCCAAAAACTTCAACGCCTTAGTGTCCGCATCAATTAGTAATTTAAACCATCAAACATACTTTATTTATAGAATCCTTCATTTTTATTTTTATTTTTGCAAAATATGTGGCTCGATTTTGCTTCACCGAGATATACTGCTACATCACATTTCTTATCTTTAGCCCATATCTTAAAATTCAACTAACTGAATGATTATAATTTCTAATATTTTAATTTAAGATATCCATTATCTTTAGCCTACTAAAATTAAGTAATAATGTTTTCGTAATTTAAGCTCAGAAAATATTTGATTTAAAAAAAATCAGTTTTAAAAAACTAAATCATTTCCTGAAATAAGTATTATATACACTTGCCTATAGAATAATGCCACGTGGATTTCCACGTCATAATTCCACGTGGCTTAATGAGAAGGCTTGAAATGTTTTTGCTTTTATATATTATATAGATTATATAGATAGATGTGTAGATTTTTACCATTAATTATTAACTTTAATTTTTTTTTTCTCTAAATAACACAAAATAAAAATTCTCATACAAAAATGAATATGCATGCAAAGATGACAACATCTACGTCCAAATTAAAGATAACGACTTTTGTCCGTCTCGCTCCGACGTTCGATTTGATATGCGGTGCGTTCCGCGGTTCATCCGGAGTCAAAATGTTATGACGGTTTCGGCGCACTCGCTGAAATTACTCCAAAAACTTCAACGCCTTAGTGTCCGCATCAATTAGTAATTTAAACCATCAAACATACTTTATTTATAGAATCCTTCATTTTTATTTTTATTTTTGCAAAATATGTGGCTCGATTTTGCTTCACCGAGATATACTGCTACATCACATTTCTTATCTTTAGCCCATATCTTAAAATTCAACTAACTGAATGATTATAATTTCTAATATTTTAATTTAAGATATCCATTATCTTTAGCCTACTAAAATTAAGTAATAATGTTTTCGTAATTTAAGCTCAGAAAATATTTGATTTAAAAAAAATCAGTTTTAAAAAACTAAATCATTTCCTGAAATAAGTATTATATACACTTGCCTATAGAATAATGCCACGTGGATTTCCACGTCATAATTCCACGTGGCTTAATGAGAAGGCTTGAAATGTTTTTGCTTTTATATATTATATAGATTATATAGATAGATGTGTAGATTTTTACCATTAATTATTAACTTTAATTTTTTTTTTCTCTAAATAACACAAAATAAAAATTCTCATACAAAAATGAATATGCATGCAAAGATGACAACATCTACGTCCAAATTAAAGATAACGACTTTTGTCCGTCTCGCTCCGACGTTCGATTTGATATGCGGTGCGTTCCGCGGTTCATCCGGAGTCAAATGTTATGACGGTTTCGGCGCACTCGCTGAAATTACTCCAAAAACTTCAACGCCTTAGTGTCCGCATCAATTAGTAATTTAAACCATCAAACATACTTTATTTATAGAATCCTTCATTTTTATTTTTATTTTTGCAAAATATGTGGCTCGATTTTGCTTCACCGAGATATACTGCTACATCACATTTCTTATCTTTAGCCCATATCTTAAAATTCAACTAACTGAATGATTATAATTTCTAATATTTTAATTTAAGATATCCATTATCTTTAGCCTACTAAAATTAAGTAATAATGTTTTCGTAATTTAAGCTCAGAAAATATTTGATTTAAAAAAAATCAGTTTTAAAAAACTAAATCATTTCCTGAAATAAGTATTATATACACTTGCCTATAGAATAATGCCACGTGGATTTCCACGTCATAATTCCACGTGGCTTAATGAGAAGGCTTGAAATGTTTTTGCTTTTATATATTATATAGATTATATAGATAGATGTGTAGATTTTTACCATTAATTATTAACTTTAATTTTTTTTTTCTCTAAATAACACAAAATAAAAATTCTCATACAAAAATGAATATGCATGCAAAGATGACAACATCTACGTCCAAATTAAAGATAACGACTTTTGTCCGTCTCGCTCCGACGTTCGATTTGATATGCGGTGCGTTCCGCGGTTCATCCGGAGTCAAAATGTTATGACGGTTTCGGCGCACTCGCTGAAATTACTCCAAAAACTTCAACGCCTTAGTGTCCGCATCAATTAGTAATTTAAACCATCAAACATACTTTATTTATAGAATCCTTCATTTTTATTTTTATTTTTGCAAAATATGTGGCTCGATTTTGCTTCACCGAGATATACTGCTACATCACATTTCTTATCTTTAGCCCATATCTTAAAATTCAACTAACTGAATGATTATAATTTCTAATATTTTAATTTAAGATATCCATTATCTTTAGCCTACTAAAATTAAGTAATAATGTTTTCGTAATTTAAGCTCAGAAAATATTTGATTTAAAAAAAATCAGTTTTAAAAAACTAAATCATTTCCTGAAATAAGTATTATATACACTTGCCTATAGAATAATGCCACGTGGATTTCCACGTCATAATTCCACGTGGCTTAATGAGAAGGCTTGAAATGTTTTTGCTTTTATATATTATATAGATTATATAGATAGATGTGTAGATTTTTACCATTAATTATTAACTTTAATTTTTTTTTTCTCTAAATAACACAAAATAAAAATTCTCATACAAAAATGAATATGCATGCAAAGATGACAACATCTACGTCCAAATTAAAGATAACGACTTTTGTCCGTCTCGCTCCGACGTTCGATTTGATATGCGGTGCGTTCCGCGGTTCATCCGGAGTCAAATGTTATGACGGTTTCGGCGCACTCGCTGAAATTACTCCAAAAACTTCAACGCCTTAGTGTCCGCATCAATTAGTAATTTAAACCATCAAACATACTTTATTTATAGAATCCTTCATTTTTATTTTTATTTTTGCAAAATATGTGGCTCGATTTTGCTTCACCGAGATATACTGCTACATCACATTTCTTATCTTTAGCCCATATCTTAAAATTCAACTAACTGAATGATTATAATTTCTAATATTTTAATTTAAGATATCCATTATCTTTAGCCTACTAAAATTAAGTAATAATGTTTTCGTAATTTAAGCTCAGAAAATATTTGATTTAAAAAAAATCAGTTTTAAAAAACTAAATCATTTCCTGAAATAAGTATTATATACACTTGCCTATAGAATAATGCCACGTGGATTTCCACGTCATAATTCCACGTGGCTTAATGAGAAGGCTTGAAATGTTTTTGCTTTTATATATTATATAGATTATATAGATAGATGTGTAGATTTTTACCATTAATTATTAACTTTAATTTTTTTTTTCTCTAAATAACACAAAATAAAAATTCTCATACAAAAATGAATATGCATGCAAAGATGACAACATCTACGTCCAAATTAAAGATAACGACTTTTGTCCGTCTCGCTCCGACGTTCGATTTGATATGCGGTGCGTTCCGCGGTTCATCCGGAGTCAAATGTTATGACGGTTTCGGCGCACTCGCTGAAATTACTCCAAAAACTTCAACGCCTTAGTGTCCGCATCAATTAGTAATTTAAACCATCAAACATACTTTATTTATAGAATCCTTCATTTTTATTTTTATTTTTGCAAAATATGTGGCTCGATTTTGCTTCACCGAGATATACTGCTACATCACATTTCTTATCTTTAGCCCATATCTTAAAATTCAACTAACTGAATGATTATAATTTCTAATATTTTAATTTAAGATATCCATTATCTTTAGCCTACTAAAATTAAGTAATAATGTTTTCGTAATTTAAGCTCAGAAAATATTTGATTTAAAAAAAATCAGTTTTAAAAAACTAAATCATTTCCTGAAATAAGTATTATATACACTTGCCTATAGAATAATGCCACGTGGATTTCCACGTCATAATTCCACGTGGCTTAATGAGAAGGCTTGAAATGTTTTTGCTTTTATATATTATATAGATTATATAGATAGATGTGTAGATTTTTACCATTAATTATTAACTTTAATTTTTTTTTCTCTAAATAACACAAAATAAAAATTCTCATACAAAAATGAATATGCATGCAAAGATGACAACATCTACGTCCAAATTAAAGATAACGACTTTTGTCCGTCTCGCTCCGACGTTCGATTTGATATGCGGTGCGTTCCGCGGTTCATCCGGAGTCAAATGTTATGACGGTTTCGGCGCACTCGCTGAAATTACTCCAAAAACTTCAACGCCTTAGTGTCCGCATCAATTAGTAATTTAAACCATCAAACATACTTTATTTATAGAATCCTTCATTTTTATTTTTATTTTTGCAAAATATGTGGCTCGATTTTGCTTCACCGAGATATACTGCTACATCACATTTCTTATCTTTAGCCCATATCTTAAAATTCAACTAACTGAATGATTATAATTTCTAATATTTTAATTTAAGATATCCATTATCTTTAGCCTACTAAAATTAAGTAATAATGTTTTCGTAATTTAAGCTCAGAAAATATTTGATTTAAAAAAAATCAGTTTTAAAAAACTAAATCATTTCCTGAAATAAGTATTATATACACTTGCCTATAGAATAATGCCACGTGGATTTCCACGTCATAATTCCACGTGGCTTAATGAGAAGGCTTGAAATGTTTTTGCTTTATATATTATATAGATTATATAGATAGATGTGTAGATTTTTACCATTAATTATTAACTTTAATTTTTTTTTCTCTAAATAACACAAAATAAAAATTCTCATACAAAAATGAATATGCATGCAAAGATGACAACATCTACGTCCAAATTAAAGATAACGACTTTTGTCCGTCTCGCTCCGACGTTCGATTTTATATGCGGTGCGTTCCGCGGTTCATCCAGAGTCAAATGTTATGACGGTTTCGGCGCACTCGCTGAAATTACTCCAAAAACTTCAACGCCTTAGTGTCCGCATCAATTAGTAATTTAAACCATCAAACATACTTTATTTATAGAATCCTTCATTTTTATTTTTATTTTTGCAAAATATGTGGCTCGATTTTGCTTCACCGAGATATACTGCTACATCACATTTCTTATCTTTAGCCATATCTTAAAATTCAACTAACTGAATGATTATAATTTCTAATATTTTAATTTAAGATATCCATTATCTTTAGCCTACTAAAATTAAGTAATAATGTTTTCGTAATTTAAGCTCAGAAAATATTTGATTTAAAAAAAATCAGTTTTAAAAAACTAAATCATTTCCTGAAATAAGTATTATATACACTTGCCTATAGAATAATGCCACGTGGATTTCCACGTCATAATTCCACGTGGCTTAATGACAAGGCTTGAAACTAGATAAGTAAATAATGTTTTCTAATATTTTAATTTAAGATATCCATTATCTTTAGCCTACTAAAATTAAGTAATAATGTTTTCGTAATTTAAGCTCAGAAAATATTTGATTTAAAAAAATCAGTTTTAAAAAACTAAATCATTTCCTGAAATAAGTATTATATACACTTGCCTATAGAATAATGCCACGTGGATTTCCACGTCATAATTCCACGTGGCT
Organism: Campanula takesimana; assembly: GCA_026119855.1. Taxonomy (NCBI): domain Eukaryota; kingdom Viridiplantae; phylum Streptophyta; class Magnoliopsida; order Asterales; family Campanulaceae; genus Campanula; species Campanula takesimana. Next base: position 785,948 of record JAOWBW010000397.1, on the reverse strand, counting down.
TAATGAGAAGGCTTGAAATGTTTTTGCTTTTATATATTATATAGATTATATAGTAGATGTGTAGATTTTTACCATTAATTATTAACTTTATTTTTTTTTCTCTAAATAACACAAAATAAAAATTCTCATACAAAAATGAATATGCATGCAAAGATGACAACATCTACGTCCAAATTAAAGATAACGACTTTTGTCCGTCTCGCTCCGACGTTCGATTTTATATGCGGTGCGTTCCGCGGTTCATCTAGAATCAAATGTTATGACGGTTTCGGCGCACTCGCTGAAATTACTCCAAAAACTTCAACGCCTTAGTGTCCGCATCAATTAGTAATTTAAACCATCAAACATACTTTATTTATAGAATCCTTCATTTTTATTTTTATTTTTGCAAAATATGTGGCTCGATTTTTGCTTCACCGAGATATACTGCTACATCACATTTCTTATCTTTAGCCCATATCTTAAAATTCAACTAACTGAATGATTATAATTTCTAATATTTTAATTTAAGATATCCATTATCTTTAGCCTATAAAATTAAGTAATAATGTTTTCGTAATTTAAGCTCAGAAAATATTTGATTTAAAAAAAAATCAGTTTTAAAAAACTAAATCATTTCCTAAAATAAGTATTATATACACTTGCCTATAGAATAATGCCACGTGGATTTCCACGTCATAATTCCACGTGGCTTAATGACAAGGCTTGAAATGTTTTTGCTTTTATATTTATATATTATATAGATAGATGTGTAGATTTTTACCATTAATTATTAACTTTAATTTTTTTTTTCACTAAATAACACAAAATAAAAATTCTCATACAAAAATGAATATGCATGCAAAGATGACAACATCTACGTCCAAATTAAAGATAACGACTTTTGTCCGTCTCGCTCCGACGTTCGATTTGATATGCGGTGCGTTCCGCGGTTCATCCAGAGTCAAATGTTATGACGGTTTCGGCGCACTCGCTGAAATTACTCCAAAAACTTCAACGCCTTAGTGTCCGCATCAATTAGTAATTTAAACCATCAAACATACTTTATTTATAGAATCCTTCATTTTTATTTTTATTTTTGCAAAATATGTGGCTCGATTTTGCTTCACCGAGATATACTGCTACATCACATTTCTTATCTTTAGCCCATATCTTAAAATTCAACTAACTGAATGATTATAATTTCTAATATTTTAATTTAAGATATCCATTATCTTTAGCCTACTAAAATTAAGTAATAATGTTTTCGTAATTTAAGCTCAGAAAATATTTGATTTAAAAAAAATCAGTTTTAAAAAACTAAATCATTTCCTGAAATAAGTATTATATACACTTGCCTATTGAATAATGCCACGTGGATTTCCACGTCATAATTCCACGTGGCTTAATGAGAAGGCTTGAAATGTTTTTGCTTTTATATATTATATAGATTATATAGATAGATGTGTAGATTTTTACCATTAATTATTAACTTTAATTTTTTTTTTCTCTAAATAACACAAAATAAAAATTCTCATACAAAAATGAATATGCATGCAAAGATGACAACATCTACGTCCAAATTAAAGATAACGACTTTTGTCCGTCTCGCTCCGACGTTCGATTTTATATGCGGTGCGTTCCGCGGTTCATCCAGAGTCAAATGTTATGACGGTTTCGGCGCACTCGCTGAAATTACTCCAAAAACTTCAACGCCTTAGTGTCCGCATCAATTAGTAATTTAAACCATCAAACATACTTTATTTATAGAATCCTTCATTTTTATTTTATTTTTGCAAAATATGTGGCTCGATTTTGCTTCACCGAGATATACTGCTACATCACATTTCTTATCTTTAGCCCATATCTTAAAATTCAACTAACTGAATGATTATAATTTCTAATATTTTAATTTAAGATATCCATTATCTTTAGCCTACTAAAATTAAGTAATAATGTTTTCGTAATTTAAGCTCAGAAAATATTTGATTTAAAAAAAATCAGTTTTAAAAAACTAAATCATTTCCTGAAATAAGTATTATATACACTTGCCTATAGAATAATGCCACGTGGATTTCCACGTCATAATTCCACGTGGCTTAATGAGAAGGCTTGAAATGTTTTTGCTTTTATATATTATATAGATTATATAGATAGATGTGTAGATTTTTACCATTAATTATTAACTTTAATTTTTTTTTCTCTAAATAACACAAAATAAAAATTCTCATACAAAAATGAATATGCATGCAAAGATGACAACATCTACGTCCAAATTAAAGATAACGACTTTTGTCCGTCTCGCTCCGACGTTCGATTTGATATGCGGTGCGTTCCGCGGTTCATCCGGAGTCAAAAGTTATGACGGTTTCGGCGCACTCGCTGAAATTACTCCAAAAACTTCAACGCCTTAGTGTCCGCATCAATTAGTAATTTAAACCATCAAACATACTTTATTTATAGAATACATCATTTTTATTTTTATTTTTGCAAAATATGTGGCTCGATTTTGCTTCACCGAGATATACTGCTACATCACATTTCTTATCTTTAGCCCATATCTTAAAATTCATCTAACTGAATGATTATAATTTCTAATATTTTAATTTAAGATATCCATTATCTTTAGCCTACTAAAATTAAGTAATAATGTTTTCGTAATTTAAGCTCAGAAAATATTTGATTTAAAAAAAAATCAGTTTTAAAAAACTAAATCATTTCCTAAAATAAGTATTATATACACTTGCCTATAGAATAATGCCACGTGGATTTCCACGTCATAATTCCACGTGGCTTAATGAGAAGGCTTGAAATGTTTTTGCTTTTATATATTATATAGATTATATAGATAGATGTGTAGATTTTTACCATTAATTATTAACTTTAATTTTTTTTTTCTCTAAATAACACAAAATAAAAATTCTCATACAAAAATGAATATGCATGCAAAGATGACAACATCTACGTCCAAATTAAAGATAACGACTTTTGTCCGTCTCGCTCCGACGTTCGATTTGATATGCGGTGCGTTCCGCGGTTCATCGAGAGTCAAATGTTATGACGGTTTCGGCGCACTCGCTGAAATTACTCCAAAAACTTCAACGCCTTAGTGTCCGCATCAATTAGTAATTTAAACCATCAAACATACTTTATTTATAGAATCCTTCATTTTTATTTTTATTTTTGCAAAATATGTGGCTCGATTTTGCTTCACCGAGATATACTGCTACATCACATTTCTTATCTTTAGCCCATATCTTAAAATTCAACTAACTGAATGATTATAATTTCTAATATTTTAATTTAAGATATCCATTATCTTTAGCCTACTAAAATTAAGTAATAATGTTTTCGTAATTTAAGCTCAGAAAATATTTGATTTAAAAAAAATCAGTTTTAAAAAACTAAATCATTTCCTGAAATAAGTATTATATACACTTGCCTATAGAATAATGCCACGTGGATTTCCACGTCATAATTCCACGTGGCTTAATGAGAAGGCTTGAAATGTTTTTGCTTTTATATATTATATAGATTTGAAATTTGAAGTATCATCTAAACTTAAGGACATTATTTCAAATTATTTAAACACCCATATTTTGAAATAATTTTAATTAGCTCTAAAAATCTTATCTTTATATGTTAATATAAAATCTTTAACATTCTTCTTTATGTTGTCCCAACTCCCAAGTGTTATTCTAATTTATTTATTTCATTTCTCTTTCCTGTCAATATTCTCCAAGCAAAATGTAACTTTAAGCTTATGCAAATTCCGACAAGTTATTAATTATTACATATTGTTGGTCGAAGTTTACTTGTGTTAGTTACGTGTCACACTAAGCGTTAGTTGGAGTTATATATAAGAGTGGAGTTTGCTTCCATTTTCACAACACTACACATGAAATTATGATTAGAAATTCACGTATTATAATCTTTCTTAGTTGGAATTCGTTTGATTAATATATTTCTATCATTTAGTTTATTTTAAAATATCACAATTATACCCCTTAAACTAAAACATATCGGTTAATGTTTAAACAACAACAACAATCAGAAAGACAGACTCATAATGATTTGCGTCAACTGACGTGAATCATCACATGAGATCGCCAATTGAAATCGACGAACGTGTTGTTCATCACTTCAAAGCTTGTGTCGTAATCACAAACTTCATTCATTTTGTGATATTCCACATCGGGAAATTACAATAGGTTTGGAGTGGTACTTAAAGAACCATAAGTTACTAATGAATGTTACTAATGAATACCATTATTTTCATGGATTTTTTAGTAGCCTGTGGTAAGCCAAGTCAACCCAATATATTTGTATTTATTGGGCAGTGTGGTACTTAAGTAACAGGTTGGGCCTGTGAGCTCAGGTCGTTGCAAATGGTATCAGAGCGGGTCCCGACCGGAAGTGTGAAGCAAATTGATGTGCGGAACAAAGTGCACACCGCGGAGTCGGTGAGAGTCACCTCTTGAATCCGTACGAGCGACCTCTTGAATCCAACATTGCTTAGGGTTCCGATCCAAGTGGGCCTTACCGGGGACGACAAGGATCAAAGGTGGGGAGATTGTGATATCTCACGTCGGGAAATTACAATAGGTTTGGAGTGGTACTTAAAGTACCACAAGTTACCAATGAATATCAATACGTCCATAGATTTTTGAGTGAGCATGTGGTAAGAAAATTGGACCCAAGATATTTGTATACATTGGGCCAGTGTGCTACTTGGGTAACAGGTCGTGCATGTGGGCTCGGGTCGTTGCACATTTTGTAGGAGAGAGAATGAGAGGGATGAATAGTAAAGATTCTTTACTATTTTTAGTAATGTGCCCATTTCAATAGGGACACCCAAAAAGGAAGTTTGTGCCTATTGAAATGGGACAGATGGAGTATAAATAAGCACAAACGTATTATCTTAAAAATTGTGACAATAATACGGGTTAGTTGAGGAAAGAATCCGAGCAACCACATTGGTGGATAGTTTAGTACAAGTTATTTATTTATATATTTTGCATACTTATTTTAAATTATACTCCATTCTCCCTATCTGAAATATGATTCTTGGTCCTAAACGGGGATTAAGGAAAATTAATTTTTTTTCTAGAAAAAGTAGGTGTTGTGAGTATGAAGGAGAGAGAAAATGGATATGGAATAATAAATGAGAAATTGTTGCGAGTATGACAACTGAATCTCATTAATATAAACTTTTCCATTTTGGTATATCCTCGAAACGCCCTATTTCGGATGAGACAGAAAGAGTATTATGTAATATTAGTGTTAATATACTAGTTAACTAATAATATCATAAACCTATGTTAAAATATAGTACTTTTTTTTTTTGAAAAGAAATACTATAGTACTTAATAAAATCATAAACCTAATACCTACTTTACAAGACTGATCTTGAAGAAAATCTCTAATACTGAGTCCTATTAGTGCGGTCTTGTTAGAAAAATATAAAAATAATTATTAAATAATTAAGCTAATGAAAGTGTTAATTGACTTTATGATCTTTAACAAGAACAAGAAGAAGACATGCAAGTGGGGTTTAACTAAAAGGCTAATTTCACACGGTGAAGTAGGTGATTTTTTAGCTGGCAAGACGTAATATTAGAGGCGGTCCATTTTAAGATAATACTCATATTATCTTAATGCGATCATTAGTGTAGTTTCTATTTGCTGAAATTTGATTAATTAATATAAGGGGCCAACAAACGTTTAGTTGGGAAAATTTTGGATTGGGAATTTTTAAAAAAAGAAAACGCAAGTAAAAGCATGTATGAAATTGTTTACCTTCTTTTGAAACGGTCAACAAACTTGTATGCCTTTATCTTTAAACATTAATGTTATTTTCAACTTAATGTTACTCCCTCCAATCCAAAATAACTGTTATTTTTTAAGCTAAAATTTTAGTTTAAAACCACTGTTATTTTTTAGTTAAATATTTTTCTTACTCTTGCATTAAAACTTAATTTTTTTTTTTATTAATTGTCTTAGTGTGAGATATTAATGTAGTAAAGATGCACACTTAATAAGGGTAAAGTTGATAATAATTGTGCAAATGCAAAAAAAGATACAATTATTTTGGACTGGAGAAGTAATAAAGTAAGATATTTTTGAAATTTATATATGCACTCTTATTAATTTGTTTTTTTTTCAATTCGAAAAAAAATAGTTTTTTTTTTGAAGGACTTATTAATTAGTTTTAATTAACCTTAAATGTGTAAATGTCCACTTCTATGTTTAATATAAGTTTAAGGGATATTTGAGGTTTATTTTAAGTAATTTTAGTAAAATAATCAAATAAAAGCTCTTAATAGTTCATCTGTATGACACCGTGTAGTGATTATGAAAGTAAATTAAAACATTATAATTGAGTAAAAGGGGTTTAGTAACTTTTGAAAGTAAACAATCAACTGATCTTTTAAAATAAATTAACTAAAATACTGTATAATCGATAATGAGAACTAAATAAATGAAGGATTTTTGTCCTCATAATGGAATGGAGATAGAAATTATTGACAGTAACTCACAATTTTGAGTAGGTTTTGGGGAAAATCGGTTTATTTTAAATTACAGAAAGTTTACTTGTTTTGTACTTGCAAGTATTTGACGAACATTTAAAAATAGTTTGGAAAACATAACCTTTTATAATTTACGGAGACACTAATTTTCTTCAAAATTTTATGAAAAAAATTAAAGAAAAAAAAAGAAGTAGGGAAGGAAGGAAGGAATCTAGAATGTCGGAATTTCTGAAGTCAACCAACTAACTTAAAGGACCAAATCATGAAGAGAAAAAAACAAACAAAACAAATTGCACAATTTGGGTTGAGTCTTTGGAGCTATTCGAAGAACTCAAAAAGTCAAATGATATTTCAAACCTTTACTTTTATTGTTCCTACGTAGCTCTCAACTAATTTCATTTTGTTCGAATTAGAGGTCTCAACTAATCTCATTTCGTTCGAATATTGTTCCTCAATCGCATTTGTTTTGATTTTTTGTAATAAATATGGCAAGAATTATACTCCCTGTCTGTCTCAGAATGATAATCCCCCTATTTTTATGGGTTTTACGAAAGAACTTTGAGTAATAATTAATGCTATTTTTAATTATTTTAATGAAATTTTTGAAATTGTTCTTGATACACTATTATAAATACTATTAATATCAATTTTTAGATTCACATTAACATAATTATAAATAGCATATAACAACGAAAAAATGGGGACTATTTTTTTGGTACGGAGGGAGTGTATCACTACTACTGCAGTTATAACAAATGTCGCATTGACTTTTTTTTTATAAAGAATATGTGACTTATTTAAAAGTATTTTATATTATAGTAAATTGAATTATGACAATTTAATTATTTAAAAAAAAAACATTTTTTATTTTGTGGCAGAATGTAAAAACATAACACACATGACTGACATAACTTTATAACCTTTACTTTTAATTTATTCTTATTTGGTTGTAGAATATGGGGAAAAAATCCAATCCCTTGAAAGAACTATTATTCTTATAATAAAAATTAGTTCTCACCAAATCCCCACTTTCCTTTTTATATACTCCCCTTGCTCCGGAATGAATGTCGCATTTTCTATTTTGATTTGTTTTAAAATAAATATCGCAATTTTAAAAATAAGATGTAATGTTTGGTAATCTCCCCAACCTACCTTTTCTCAAAGGAAATTCTAGTTGTGTGTATTGGTAAAGTATACTACACCATTCATGAAGAGATAAGACATTTAAGAAAACATAATAAAAACTAAAAAAATATTGGCTTGTCAACTGTTACATTTATTCTGTGACTGACAGTAGGGGTGATCATAGTCCAGTCTGGTCCATTTTTTGACAAAATATCACAGAACCAGAACCAATACTCTGATTCTATAAAAATTTAGAACCGGAACCAAACCAATACTTGTGAGAACCAATACACTGGTTTTGGTTCTACTTGTCTGGTCTGGTCCAGTTCTAATCATTCGAAGACTAAGGTTTCACTCTTTGGGTAAACTGAAAAAGGATATGAATTATGAAAAATAAAAGTTGAAAGTGAAAATAACTGAATAAATATTAGGAGTCTAGGACTTGGCTTTGGTGATTTGGGACGTTTAGGCTTGGGATGGGTACAAAGTTACAAATAATTAAATAAGTCCTTTTTTATTAAACAATTTAAATGGATCTTTAAAAACTTATAATACAAAAGTAAGTATATAATTTTATTAACTATATAATAATACATACTCCCTCCGTTTTTTTAGTCTGTTCACTTTTGGTCAACGGGAGTAAACTTTGACCAAACATTTAATGTCAATCTAATTATTCTAATAAAATTCTAATAATTGTAATTGATAAATAATCATTTAATTTATTAACAATAATTTTTAAAATTTCATTAGGATTGTTAGATTGACATTAAATGTTTGGTCAAAGTTTACTCACGTTGACCAAAAATGAACAGACTAAAAAGATAGAGAGAGTATAAAATAAATATATATGCACAACTGGTCCAGTCCGGTTCTAGCCGGAATTAATTTTACCAAGAACCAGGACCAAACCAATATACTGGTTCTATAATATTTTGAAACCGGAACCAAACCACATGTACTGATCTAGTCCAGTTTTAGCTGGTTTGGTCCGGTTCTTTTGGTCCAGTCCGGTTCCAAAACTTTTTTTCTCACCACTGACAGGGTAATTACTGAACACAACATTTTTTGATAGGCACATGTAGCTTGAATGTCATATATAATGTGGTTATAAGGAACATCTAAGTATATTTATCAATAAAATTGATTGATCTAAACTCCTAAGTAATAATATACACTCCCTGCATCTTTAAATGAATATTCAAAATTTATTTTAATAGATATATGAAAATTTCAATGTATCATACAATTTAGTGACTAAGATTCATATATAATTATGTAATCCTCTTTCATTTCCAATGTTTTGAAGGAATAAAGAGATTAGTGAAAAAGTTTAGTAAAAAACAATTAAGAACAAAATCATTTTCAAAAAAGATTCAATTTAAAATATATATATTTTTTTTTTGAAAAAATGGACATCCATTTAGAAATGTAGGAGTAAAAAAATAACTGTATAAGAAAGCTCAAAGTAAAGGCAAGTAGGATGGCTTGATCTCTAATGTCACACTAATTGGACCTAAGAAAGTTGAGTTATTTTTTGATAACCTTAACATACGTTTTTATGTACAAACATGTACTTACTTTAATTTTTGGCTTTATAGCTGATTAATTCAAATTCAAATTCAAATTCAACCCAACTATATGGATGCAAATGATCCTGTAGTGTGTTTACTAAGTCAACTCTTCTTGGGTCTATTTTTTGTTAGAGATAAATAGTATATATTAGTTATTGTGTTTATATCAAATTGTGTATTTGTTTCCTACATTTGTTAGGACTTAATTATAGATAGGATTCGTTACTTGCTACCCAAGCAACTCTTGTATATATACCCAACTCAGTATCAGTAATAATTGAGATGTCTTTTACACAAATTATACTTTCTTATATGGTATCAGATTGGACGATCCAAACCGTCTAATTTGATTCGGCTTAACAGCCCCTCGCCCAAACCCTAATTTCCGTCCATGGCCGCCGAAGTAGCTACTATCTCCAACACCGCCGAACCTCATCACCCTCTCGTTGCTGTCTCCCTCATTCATATTCTCAAGCTCACCACCACCAATTACATCGCATGGAAAACTCAAATAGACGCCACCCTCATCGGCTATGATATGTCCAAATACATAGACGGTACTCACCTCGCTCCGATCAAGGAAATTACCACCACCATTGAAGCCCAAGACGCCACCGCCACTTCTCCTGCAGTGGCTGCTCAAACCCTTACCACTCCCAACCTCGCCTATCAAACATGGTTTCGTCAGGACAAATTGATTCTTGGTGCATTAGTCGGCACCCTATCCTCTGATCTAGTACCCCTCATATCCCAATGTCCTACCACCCTCGATGCATGGACAACCCTAACCAAAACCTTTTCCAATCCTTCCAAAGGTCACCTAAAGCAAATCAAAGATCACCTCCGCACCATTACCAAGGGCACCCGCACCATCACAGAATACATGCGCGACATGAAAACCTGCTCCGACCAGCTGTCCTCCTTGGGCCGCCCTATTGAAGCCGACGACCTCATTGATAGAATTCTCGATTAACTCAATGACCTAGACTTCGACACCGTTATTCATGCAGTCTAAAACTGAGAAAACCCTATCACATTCGATAAACTCCATGAGAAACTCATCATCCGAGAATTATCTCTCAAACAAAAGACCCGCACTACTCAACCCTTCCCTGCCTCCGTCAACTATGCCAAAAAACCACCCACCAACAACAATAACCCCCGCCCTTCATGTAACGCCCATCCTATTTCTTGTTAAATATTTGACATATTTGTTAAATACTTGAACTTGCATATTATGTGTTAGTTTTACCTGGGTTAAATTCTTAACTGCTTTAGAATATTAAGGTGGTTAAATGTCTAGTTTTGACTTTAGGGTCATTTGTGAAAATTTGACTTTAAGGGCCTTTTTGTTAAAAGTAAAACTTGAGGGGCCTAGGTGTCATTCTTGGAAAGTTGAATATATATCAACTTGTTGATTGCCTGAGGAAGGCATTCTTACCCAAAAACATTCTCGTTCTTTCCTCTGTTCTAAAGCTAGGATTAGAGTTTCACCCTATTCTCGACTCCTCGAGTTTAATTATCCCTCCGTTCTTGATTCTGATCCCGGATAAATATTCGTGGCGTTGAATAGAGCGTTCCAGGCCGAACAGAAAATTATTTGGGTCGCTTTGATTTTTGACTAGGTAAGTTATTAGCTCCCCCTTGCTTGTAATAACATGCATAAATGTTATTCTTGATACTTGTGAATGTTAATTTTGTGTTTGGGACAACTTTTGTGGTACTTGTAAATTTGGGACAAAGGGAGTAAAACCCTACTGTGTGAAATAATGAAAGGTAATGAAAGAAGTGATTCTAAGCTTGTTAATGCATTCTGGGTATGTTGAAATTGTTAGTAAAAGTTACTCCTACGCTTGGGACGGATAAGTTTAAGCCTGGAAAGAAAATTGTGTTTGCTGAAAATCTGGACCAGGCGCCCGCCCATATGGTCACCAAGCGGCCGCCCTTTTCAACAGACATTTTGGTTTTAAAACCGCATGGATGAGCGCCCGCCCGGTACTCCTTGAGCGCCCGCCCGGTCCCCTGTTCCAACTAAAGTGTTTTAAATCAAATTGAAATGAAAGCTTATCCCTCCTAAAGCATATAGCCTTGGTATAAGATGTCCTAACAAGTGTAATTGTACCTTTTGGGGGCATTGGAACTTAGATTTGAACATTAATACTTAAAGAACTCAAATGAGAACTTAAGTATAAGAGTAGTAACTCTTCTTTATGTCTTGAAAGTGCTATGAACAAGCACTAATGTGTTATACTTGTCTTGAAAACAATGATTGTGCACCTTAGGGGCATTAGAACAAGGTCTTAGACTTGAACATTCTAAGAATAGGAGTAGGATTTTGTAAGAGTAAATGTATAACTCTTATACATGCTTGAATGTCCAAAGATTGGAGTTATAACTTGAAGTATAAGACAATAAAATCTTGTACATGTCTTAAACATCCATAGAAGTGGATTGAGAACTTGGATATAAGCTAATAAAATCTTGTACTTGACTTGACACCAATACATATGTATGGTAGTGAACTTGAAAGTGCTATGAACAAGCACTAACGTGTATGAGACATGTTCTTGTTGTGTATGTGCAAATATTGCATACATTTGCTTGATACAAGGTGACTTCTTGATTACTTGAAGCATGTTCCTTATTGATCTAGTCCACTACTTTTGGATTAGTTCTTCTCCCGTAGTTCAAGTAAATATCTACTTATACATTCTTGTGTGAGTCCAGCTGGTTCTCCTTGCTTGTTCGGAAATATATAGGTTCACGCTTGTCGCGAGAGCTGGGGCTTAAGTGAAAATCGGGTCCCTATGTATTTGCGCTTGACCCCTTACTACCGGCCATAGTAAGGGCATAGCTTCCTTGGTTGGAGCAATAAGCCTGACTTAAGTGAATGCTAAACTCTTGAACACCTCGTGAACACCTCGTGAGTCTTGATCTTGAGAATGACACTGGTTACCGGGTCTTCTGATATATACTGAATAATCAGTTTCTTGTTATTGATCGTGATTGTCAAAGTAATACAAGCTACGACAACAATGGTATTCCTGGGAGGAATAAGGAAGGAAGCAATATCCTTATAACTTGCTTGTTTAGCCTTATTTGCTACTTGATGAGTGGCTTAGCCTCTCATATACTTGTTACTTGATGATACTTGATATATGATTACTTGAGTATCTACTTGAATTGCATGATAACATGTCATGTAGTTGCATCTAATAGCTTACTGAGATTTATCTCACCCCGTTTCTTGTTTAATTGTTTTCCTTAGATCAAAGGAAGGATAGTGCGCAGTGAGGCTCGACATAGCTGGGAGCTTACTACGCAGGTCGTGATTATTTTGGGGGTTGTGTCCTTTTACATTTGGTGAGGACGATGTACTATGGGTTTTGTAACTCCTTATTTTGGGGTAGACAGTCTTGTTCAGTTCTTGTTGTCACTAGACATCTTGTATAGTACTCTTGATGCCAGCTTATGTGCTAGGCATGTTTTCGCTGTGTATGTATTTAAGTTTGGTTTTTATTTTTCTTGTCTAGAACTCGTGTTGTGAGCTAGTATAGCTCCTTACTCTTGAGTTTATATATCATGTCAGTTTGTTAAACAGATGTCATCCAGTTTCATGTTAGTTTCTTGTTCCTCGTTAGTCACTCCCACCGGGTTCGAGGTTCTATTAGGGGATCCCGGGACCTGGGGGCGTGTCACTTCACCTTTAACTAACAACAATAATCCCTCTTCAATCGCAACAGTTCCAACTCCAACAATAACAACCGCCAGCCCTATCGTGGTATCTGTCAATGGTGTCGCTAACCTGGACACTTTCTTTCTCAATGCCAGGCCTTCCGCACCCAATGTCCCAATATTTCGGTTCCCTTCCCTCCCCGACCCAACAACAGCAATCGGACCACCAACAACAATCCACCCAATTTCCGCAACCACAACAACAACAACTACAACAGTTCCCATGCCAATCCCTCCTTATACGCTGCCTCGACCTCTGCACCTGCCCCTCCATCCTGGCTTTTTGACAGTGGTGCTACTCATCATGCCACCAACGACTTAACAAACATCTCCCTTCATTCTCCCTACAACGGCACTGATGAGTTGTTCATTGGTGATGGCTCCGGACTACCTATCTCAAACACTGGTTCTACCTTTTTACTCTCTCCTCACTCTAAATTTCAATTAAATCATGTTTTTAAGGTTCCTTCCCTCTCCCATAGCATTATTCCAATTTCCAAATTATGTCTTGATAATAATGCATGTATCACCTTCTCATCTAACTCTTTCTGTGCGAAGGAAAATCAAACTGGGACAATCCTTCTCCAAGGTCAACCTAACTCTGGCGTCTATGAATGGCATCCGTCCCAATCCGCTGTTCACTCTATGTCCGTTTCATCCACTACAAATTGGCATCACCGTTTAGGGCATCCCTCTCATTCCATTTTACGCCATCTTAGCAATAGTTTTAATCTTTCAATTCCTACAATTAGAGATTTTCATTGTAATTCGTGTGCTTGTAATAAAAGCCACAAACTTCCTTTTTATGACAATACAATTCAGTCTTTTGGCCCTCTTGATATTCTTTACAGTGATGTTTGGACCTCTCCCCTACTCTCTCCTGATGGTTTCAAGTATTACATTATTTTTGTTGACCACCATTCCAAATATATATGGTTCTACCCATTAAAACACAAAAATGACACTCTCACTGTATTCTCCCACTTCAAACTACTTGTGGAAAAACACTTTGATCGACAAATCAAAACCATCTACAGTGACAATGGGGGGAATACCCTGGTCTCCGTCCTCTTCTTGCATCCCATGGCATCCAACATCTCACATCACCACCACACACTCCCGAACACAATGGCTATTCCGAGCATCGTCATCGACACATTGTTGGATTGGGCTGTCACTCTTATCTCACTCGTCCATGCCTCGCAAATACTGGCCCTTGGCCTTCACCACTGCCTGCTACCTCATCAACAAAATTCCCACACCCACCCTCAATCTCCAATCTCCCTACTCCATTCTCCATAAACAACATCCCAACTATCTCAAACTTCGCAGCTTCGGTTGCCTTTGATACCCATGGCTTCGACCCTACACCTCCCACAAACTTGACTCAAGATCCGTTCCCTGTGTCTTTGTGGGTTACTCCCCCACCCAAAGTGCCTACCATTTCCTTGACATCTCCACACACAAACTCTACACATCTCATCATGTCAAATTCGTGGAATCTCAGTTTCCCTTCTCCTCCGTACCTCCCAGTCAGTCCCAAACCTACTCTATAGACGAGTGGTGTTCCATTCCACTCCCTATACTCCCTTTGTCTCCTACACCTTCACCCCAACATACACCCCTCACCAATCAGAAGGACCCGGCCGCACCCACCCAGTCACCCGACCGGACCCCCACTTCTCCCACAAACAATCAAATCCCTCATTTTACCCAATCCAATCCCGCAACTGCAGCTTTGACTGAACCAATACAACCCTCTCCCTCCTCGGACCCACCTCTTGTCCCTCCTACTGCCCCTCCTACCACAACTAGACCAGTTACCCGTTCCCAAAATAACATTCACAAACCGCTTCAAAAACTCAACCTATATGCTACCTTACACCAAACACCTGAACCCTCGACCATCACCCAAGCTCTAAAGAGTCCCATATGGCGAGATGCCATGCAAAAGTAATTTGATGCACTCATTCACAATCAGACGTGGGAACTTTTTCCTCCCTCACCCTCTCAGAATCTCGTTGGTTGCAAATGGATCTTTCGCACTATGTACAACCCCGATGCCATTGATCGTCACAAAGCTCGACTTGTTGCCAAAGGTTTTCATCAGCGACCAGGTATTGACTACTCTGAAACCTTCAGTCTTGTAGTCAAACCCGCTACGGTTCCCACTGTCCTCACTCTTACCACAGTTTATGACTGGCCGCTCCGACAGGTTGATATTAACAATGCCTTTCTACAAGGCACTCTTTCAGAAGATTTTTACATGGAACAACCTCCCAGATTTGCACACCCATCTAATCCATCTTTTGTGTGCAAATTACGTAAAGCCATTTATGGGTTAAAGCAAGCTCCGAGGGCGTGGTACAATGAACTCCGCCTCTACCTTCTCTCCCTCGGGTTTCATAATTGTGTATCAGATTCCTCATTGTTCACGTTGCCACTACCTCAGGGTATGATCTACTTGTTTGTTTATGTCGACGACATTATTATCACAGGTTCCAATGGAGATCTAATACAGTCCTTTATCTCTACCTTCTCATCCAGGTTTTCTCTCAAAGATCTTGGCACACTATCCTACTTCCTTGGTATGGAAGTCATTCCTCACCCTCACGGCATTTTACTTAGTCAACAAAAGTACATTCAAGATCTTCTGGTTCGCTCTCATATGGACGAGTCTCGACCAGTTTCCACCCCTATGGAACCTCAACCGTCTCTCTCGGTCAATCGTGGTACACTGCTCTCTAACCCGACAGATTTTAGAGCCTTGGTGGGTAGTCTTCAGTATCGTGCTCTTACTCAGTTGGACATCTCTTTTGCTGTAAATCGCCTATCCCAGTTCATGCGCAAGCCGACCGAAGAACATTGGGTAGCTCTCGAAAAGGTTCTACGGTATCTTGCTGGCACAATTGATCATGGTCTTCTCATTTATTGCAACTCATCCTTGACACTCCATGCCTTCACTAATGCAGACTTGGCTGGTGATCTGGATAATTATGTCTCAACTACTGGGTATATTGTTTATTTGGGTAAAAATCCTATCTCTTGGAGTTCTCGTAAACAGAAGTCCTTAGCTCACTCATCAACAGAGGCTGAGTATAGGGCTGATTGCAGCTACTGCCTCTGAGGTTGTGTGGGTTCAGAATTTGCTGCAGGAACTTGCTGCTCCTTCCACTTCCTGCCTGAGTATTTACTGTGACAACTTAGGTGCCACTTATGTTGCGGCTAATCCAAGGTTTCATTCTCGGATGAAACATCTGTTGGTAGTGGTGCCCTAGGCACGTTTAATAAACGTTGTAATTGTTATCATTTATTTCATATCAATAAAGAGATGTTTTGATTATTATTGTTGTTCATGTTTACTTATAATAATCCCCGTCCCTAGTACTTGTTAATCACTAGTATAAAGGCTAAATGATCATGGGATGATCATGTTAGATTTATGGGTACTTGTTTGGAACAAGGTACTGGACATGACCCGCTGTATGAGATTTATGTCATGGTCTATGTCATACATATATCTCATATTAGTTATGTCATTTGAATCCTTAGACATGAAGTTATTATAGTCTTCCACTTGATGAACATTGTGTTTGACATATTCAAACGCTACCTTAACACGGTAGTTATAAAGGGTATGATTGGCATAATCGGATTCCCGTTGGGAAGAATAATAAGCTAAATGGATTTGTCCCTCCACGGAGAGATGTCAAGCTTGGGCCTCTCGTAGGAATGATGTTGATGAAATGTTCGGCCGGACTCAAATGATTTGATTGGATCAATGTCATTTGGACTATCAACATATTCGGAATCAAGAAAGTATTGAACGAAACAAGTTGACTCTTTGACCATGACTTGTGTTCAATGACATCGTGGACAAAGGGATTGTGACATATTCTAAAGGAATGCGAACTTGTATCTAGTTATACTATTTAGGTGGGTATGATGGTTTGCTAGAACCTAATCATATCTTATGGGATCATGTTTGAGCCCATTGCCAACTTAGTATAATCCTAGAGGGTCACACACAATAGAACGAATCTTAAATAAAAGGACTATATTGGCATTTAGGGTCGGGGGACTTCCAAGGAATTTCTGGAAAGTTCTGGGCCTCCTGGTCAACCAAGCGGGCACTTGGGTTGCACCAGGCGGGCGCCTGAACAAGCTAGAAAAGAATTGGACTTTCTGTCCAAATGAGCGGGCGCTCGGGGGGTACCAGGCGGGCGCCCGGTATGCCGACTGGAAATTTCCTAATTCGATTAGGAAAGGTTTTTGGCACAAGATTCCTATTTGGAATAGGTCTTAATTGTGTATAAAAACCCCAATTCGGTCAGACCATATTAACAAGTGCTTTTGTGAGTCTCAAAGAGTTTGAGAGAGATTTTATTTTGTTCTAAGATATCATTGATTGAGGAACAAAATAATTCACAAATAAATTCCTTATAGTTCTTTATTGAATTGTGAAAGTGTGTTTCATAATATTGGTCTAGCAACCAAGATCAAAGAAGTTCCTTTGATATTCGTTCGAAGTGTGGATACCGCTAGAGGGTGAAAATCATCATCTTCAAAGTTCGTGTTCAAGCTTTGTGATCGTGATCAAGTCTTCAAATCTCCACCAAAGACCAAGAGAAAATTTGATAGCCATCAAGGGTTAGTTTTTTTTTTCCTTTATTCATCATGTTGTATTTGATTTAATCATATGAACGGATCCATGGGTTTTGGGTTTCTTAAAATTTTAATTGCTAAATTCCGCTGCGCATGTTACTTGGAAACACAACAGTGGTATCAGAGCACCGTTCATGTTGATTAATTCAATACTTGGATCATGTTGTGTGTATATAAATTGTTTATGTGCCAAGCATGATATGAATATTGGATTATATGATGTTTATGTGTTTTGTGATTTTATGTGGTTTATTGTTTTGCAACTTTAATCGCACGATTCAATCGCAATAAAAATTATGGTGGATTCTGAATTATTTCGATTATTGATTTTGATTGGATCAAAGTTTTAATAATCGGGGAAAAATAATTTTGAGACAAAATTTTCGAACTTTAAAATTCCATACTATTCTGGCCATTCAAGCGGGCGCCTGGTCCTTTGCAGGCGGGCGCTCGGTGGTCAAGATTTGTTCTAATTTTGGTTAAAATCTGAATATGGAATTTTCGATAAATTCGATAAAACCAGTAACAGAACCAGTCCAGACTTGTTGATCTGGAATGGGTTTGGGTAGTTGGTTTGTGTGTGGATTTTGGGGTTTGATTTTCCTATTTGTTTTAGTCTTGTGATTCCTAGATTGGTTCAAGTTTTGGATGGCTAATCTGCGTTCATCGAGATTGTGTTTCCCAAAATTGATCGCAATCAAAGTTTCAAAGATAAAACGAAGTTAGAATTATGAAGAGTTCATAATTGCTAAAATTGAGAAACAAAGTTCTTGATTCAATGATTGGAGATCCATGTGGAATTGTGAATGCAATTGTCCTACGTTCATCGAGACCATCTATTGCTTAGTTTCGGCCACATGGACTACTTTCTTGGTTTCTTGAATTAGTGCGGGATTGTGGTTGCCTAATGGCTTAGTTCGACCGCGCTTCTTGTTGTCTTGATTTTGAGATAATAACCAAAGTTGAAATAGTCTCATCCTCATAATTATAGAGAAACTAATGACACATAAATATCATGCTTAAATTAATGGAGATTAATTTAGTGGCTAAACTTGATGTGTAACATGTTTATATTATGTGCTCATAAATGTGTTATATGCTATATGTGATGAACCTTCAAAGAAAGTTTTAAGTCTTTTATTGCCATGCCATGATTAAAACACTTGTTAGTACATGAGTGATTTTAATGTAGATTCGCCCTAGCGAGATGCATTAAATTTGTTTATGTATGAGCAAGATAGATAGTGTGGGCACGCCCTAGCGGGACACATTAACTGTGCGTTTAAAATTGTTAGACTTAATTGGGCGTCAAAATAGTTTTGGGCCTAGGCAAAGATGAGGTTTAACATGCTTTTTGAAATTTGATTTCTTAAAGAATCTCATAAAAGGAACTAAGAGTCATATGAGATATGATTGACAAGAGTTGTCTACCTAATTAATTTGATTTTGTGTAATCCGCCTTAGCGGACTTGAAATTGAATTAAAGTTGGATCTTAACCCATTTAAATTATATTATACATTGGATGTATATGAAGGTTATATAATTTAGTGGGAGTATTTTATTTGAAAAATACATTATTTATCTCTTTAATGAAAATCGGTACTTATTAAATTTTGGAAATTTTTGCATATTTGTAGATAATGACTAATAACACTCAATCAATGTCGTTGCGATCGATCCTTGAGAAGGATAAGCTCGAAGAGAATGGTACAAACTTTATGGATTGGATCCGTAGCATAAGAATTGTTCTTAGGCAAGAAGATAAGTTGTACATTCTCGATGGGCCTCTCCCCGCTGAACCACCGCCTACTGCCCCAAGGGTAGAAAGAGACAATTACAAGAAACATCGTAATGATTCTAGAGATGTAAGTTGTCTCATGCTTGCTGCTATGTGTTCAAAACTCCAACAAAGTTTGGAACATTTGGAAGCCTATGAGATAGGCGTGGAGTTGAGAACTATGTTTCAAGAGCAAGCTAGGCAAGAGAGGTACAAGACCATTGTTGCATTCACTACTAGTGAAATGAATGAAGGGCAACAAGTGAGTCCTCACTTTCTTAAAATGAAAGGTTATGTAGAGCACCTTGAGAAACTTGGCTATCCAATCCCATTGGAGCTAGCCACGGATCTCATTCTTAATTCATTGCCTAAAAGTTATAATCAGTTTGTAATGAATTATAACATGCATGGAATGGATAAGAATCTCTCTGAGTTGCATGGGATGCTCAAAACTGCAGAGATGAAAATTGTGGAGAAAGGTTCTCCCGTGCTCTTGGTTCATGATGGGAAGAAGCCTGGTGCCAAAGGCAAGGGTAAGGCAAAAGTTGTCAAACCCAAGATAAGCAAGGCAAAGGTTGCCAAGGCTTCTGAGGCAAAACCTGATTCACAAAAGGATGCAATCTGTTTCCATTGTCAAGAAATTGGTCATTGGAAACGTAATTGCAAGGCTTTCTTGGAAGAGAAAAAGAAGAAGAAGAGCAGCAAGGCTGCGTCGACTTCAGGTATCTATATGATAGATATTCTCTTTTCTACCACTGATTCTTGGGTATTGGATACCGGATGTGGTTCTCACATTTGTCTAAATGTGCAGGGACTAAAGAATAGGAGACTGCTTAAAGAAGGTGAAGTAGATCTACGTGTGGGAAATGGAGCAAGAGTTGCTGCATTAGCCGTAGGGACTTATGAAGTCACTTTACCTTCCGGATTAATTCTTGTTTTGAACAATTGTTATTATGTTCCGGATTTAAGCAGAAATATTATTTCAATTTCTTGTTTGGATAATGAAGGTTTTAAGTTTCTTATTGAGAATAAGAAATTTTCTATTTATTTAAATGATGTGCTTTATGGTATTGCTAATTCATTTAATGGCTTTTATATCTTAGATGTCAAGAATGAAAATAATGTCTATCATGTAAATGAGAAATCTAAACCTAATGATGTAAATCATACTTATTTGTGGCATTGCCGTCTTGGTCATATTAATGAGAAGCGTATCTCAAAACTCCATGGGGACGGACTTTTGGGTTCATGTGACTTAGAGTCATATGATACTTGTGAGTCGTGTCTTCTTGGAAAAATGACTAAGACACCTTTTACCAAGTTGGGTGAAAGGGCAAGCGACTTATTGGGGTTGATACATTCCGATGTATGCGGACCATTAAGTAGCAATGCTAGGGGAGGATTTCAATACTTCATAACCTTCACTGATGATTATAGTAGATTTGGGTATGTTTACCTATTGAAACATAAAAGTGAAGCATTTGAGATATTTAGAATATTTCAAAATGAAGTAGAAAAACAACTTGGCAAAAGTATAAAGGCACTTCGATCAGATCGAGGTGGTGAATACTTAAGTCAAGAATTTGGCGATCATCTAAAGAATTGTGGAATAGTTTCACAATTGACTCCGCCCGGAACACCACAATGGAATGGTGTATCTGAGAGGAGAAATCGGACTTTGTTAGACATGGTTCGATCAATGATGAGTCAAGTTGATCTTCCAATATCCTATTGGGGTTACGCCCTAGAAACCGCTGCTTTCACACTAAATCAAGTTCCAACTAAATCGGTTCCAAAGACTCCATATGAGATGTGGAGTGGAAAGAAACCTAGTTTATCTTTCATGAGGATTTGGGGTTGCGAAGTTTATGTCAAGAGACTTATCTCTGACAAACTAGCACACAAATCTGATAAATGTATTTTCGTGGGATATCCTAAGGAAACTAAAGGATATTACTTTTACAACCGAGAGGACAACAAAGTGTTTGTTGCCCAAACTGGTGTCTTTCTAGAGAAAGAGTTTCTCTCCAAAGAAATCAGTGGGAGTAAAATAAATCTTGAAGAAATTCGAGACCCAGAAAATAACATTGAACCAATAGTGGAACAAGAACAAGAACCACAAGGAGTTGTGGAACCTGTTCAAAATACACAAGCATCTCGCAGATCTAGTAGGTTACGATCCGAGCCCGAGAGATATGTATTTCTCGTAACGGATAGTAATGAGGTAGAATCATTGAGAATGATGAACCGTCAACCTACCAAGAGGCGATGTCTTCTCCTGATTCGGACAAGTGGCTTGGAGCCATGGAATCCGAATTGCAATCCATGCAAGACAATCAAGTTTGGAATTTGATTGATGCGCCCGAAGGTGTAAAAACCATAGGATGCAAATGGGTCTTCAAGAAGAAGACTGACATGGATAGGAAGGTGCATACTTACAAAGCTAGGTTTGTAGCGAAGGGTTATAGGCAAGTTCATGGTATTGACTATAATGAGACCTTTTCACCCGTAGCAATGATCAAGTCTATAAGAATTTTGCTTGTCATTGCCGCATATCATGACTATGAAATATGGCAGATGGACGTCAAAACCGCTTTCCTGAATGGAAAACTCCAAGAGGATGTGTATATGACACAACCAGAAGGTTTTGAACAAGATTCTAAGGTATGCAAATTGCAAAGATCCATCTATGGATTGAAGCAAGCTTCAAGGAGTTGGAATCTCCGTCTTGATGAATCGGTCAAAGAGTTTGGTTTCATCAAGAACGAAGATGAGCCTTGTGTATACAAGAAGATTAGTGGGAGCATAGTGCTATTCCTTATTTTATACGTGGATGACATATTGCTCATTGGAAACGACATTCCTACACTTCAGTCTGTGAAGACTTGGTTAGGAAAGTGCTTCGCAATGAAAGATATGGGTGAAGCCGCATATATACTTGGCATTAAGATCTATAGAGATAGATCAAGGAGGCTACTTGGTTTAAGCCAAAGTACATACATTAACAAGGTTATTAGAAGATTCCGTATGGAAAATTCTAAGAGAGGCACCTTGCCCGTGTTACATGGAGTTTCTCTAAGCAAGACTCAATGTCCTAAGACAAACGATGAGCGTGAGAAAATGAATGATGTTCCATATGCTTCGGCAATTGGGTCCATCATGTATGCCATGATTTGTACTAGGCCGGATGTATCTTATGCTTTGAGCATGACAAGTAGATACCAATCCGACCCTGGCGAAAATCACTGGATAGCTGTAAAAGCGATTCTTAAGTACTTGAGAAGAACTAAAGACTCCTTTTTGGTCTATGGAGGAATGGAAGATGATCTTGTTGTAAATGCTTACACGGATGAAAGCTTCCAAACCGACAAAGATGATAGCCGATCGCAATCGGGCTTTGTGTTTATGTTAAATGGTGGAGCTGTAAGCTGGAAAAGTTCCAAGCAAAGTACAACCGCTGATTCTACAACAGAAGCTGAGTATATTGCTGCATCGGATGCTGCAAAGGAAGCTGTTTGGATTAAAAAGTTCATAACTGAACTTGAAGTGGTTCCTAGTATTGCTAATCCAATAGACCTTTATTGCGACAATAATGGTGCTATTGCTCAAGCAAAGGAACCAAGAGCACATCAGAAATCCAAACATATACTTAGGCGTTTTCATATCATTCGAGAGATCGTTGATAGGGGAGACGTAAATATATGCAGAGTACCTACTGATGACAATGTTGCGGACACGCTAACAAAGGGACTTCCACAAGCTAAACATGATGGTCATGTTAGGTCCATGGGTATTAGATACATGGGAGATTGGGCCTAGGGCAAGTGGGAGATTGTTGGTAGTGGTGCCCTAGGCACGTTTAATAAACGTTGTAATTGTTATCATTTATTTCATATCAATAAAGAGATGTTTTGATTATTATTGTTGTTCATGTTTACTTATAATAATCCCCGTCCCTAGTACTTGTTAAGCACTAGTATAAAGGCTAAATGATCATGGGATGATCATGTTAGATTTATGGGTACTTGTTTGAAACAAGGTACTGGACATGACCCGCTGTATGAGATTTATGTCATGGTCTATGTCATACATATATCTCATATTAGTTATATCATTTGAATCCTTAGACATGAAGTTATTATAGTCTTCCACTTGATGAACATTGTGTTTGACATATTCAAACGCTACCTTAACACGGTAGTTATAAAGGGTATGATTGGCATAATCGGATTCCCGTTGAGAAGAATAATAAGCTAAATGGATTTGTCCCTCCACGGAGAGATGTCAAGCTTGGGCCTCTCGTAGGAATGATGTTGATGAAATGTTCGGCCGGACTCAAATGAATTGATTGGATCAATGTCATTTGGATTATCAACATATTCGGAATCAAGAAAGTATTGAACGAAACAAGTTGACTCTTTGACCATGACTTGTGTTCAATGACATCGTGGACAAAGGAATTGTGACATATTCTAAAGGAATGCGAACTTGTATCTAGTTATACTATTTGGGTAGGTATGACGGTTTGCTAGAACCTAATCATATCTTATGGGATCATGTTTGAGCCCATTGCCAACTTAGTATAATCCTAGAGGGTCACACACAATAGAACGAATCTTAAATAAAAGGACTATATTGACATTTAGGTTCGGGGGACTTCCAAGGAATTTCTGGAAAGTTCTGGGCCTCCTGGTCAACCAAGCGGGCGCTTGGGTTGCACCAGGCGGGCGCCTGAACAAGCTAGAAAAGAATTGGACTTTCTGTCCAAATGAGCGGGCGCTCGGGGGGTACCAGGCGGGCGCCCGGTATGCCGACTGGAAATTTCCTAATTCGATTAGGAAAGGTTTTTGGCACAAGATTCCTATTTGGAATAGGTCTTAATTGTGTATAAAAACCCCAATTCGGCCAGACCATATTAACAAGTGCTTTTGTGAGTCTCAAAGAGTTTGAGAGAGATTTTATTTTGTTCTAAGATATCATTGATTGAGGAACAAAATAATTCACAAATAAATTCCTTATAGTTCTTTATTGAATTGTGAAAGTGTGTTTCATAATATTGGTCTAGCAACCAAGATCAAAGAAGTTCCTTTGATATTCGTTCAAAGTGTGGATACCGCTAGAGGGTGAAAATCATCATCTTCAAAGTTCGTGTTCAAGCTTTGTGATCGTGATCAAGTCTTCAAATCTCCACCAAAGACCAAGAGAAAATTTGATAGCCATCAAGGGTTAGTTTTTTTTTTCATTTATTCATCATGTTGTATTTGATTTAATCATATGAACGGATCCATGAGTTTTGGGTTTCTTAAAATTTTAATTGCTAAATTCCGCTGCGCATGTTACTTGGAAACCCAACAACATCTTGGGCTAGATTACCACTTTGTTCGTGAGAAAGTTCAAGACAAAACTCTCCGGGTTTCGTTTGTCTCAAGCAATGATCAGCAAGCCGACGTCTTAACCAAACCGCTACTCCGGGCTCGTTTTCAAGCTCTTGTGTCCAAGATTGGTCTCATTTCTCGTTCGTCCATCTTGAGGGGGGAGTATTAGTTATTGTGTTTATATCAAATTGTGTATTTGTTTCCTATATTAGTTAGGACTTAGTTATAGATAGGATTCGTTACTTGCTACCCAAGTAACTCTTGTATATATACTCAACTCAGTATCAATAATAATTGAGATGTCTTTTACACAAGTTATACTTTCTTATATTTTTCACGTTCCTAGTAAAATGAGAGTAAGTGAACACAATCTTATTTGGATTGACAAGTTGTTTTTCTTTTTTTTTTAGAAAATTGGTATCATATTAAGTTCTTTTGTTTTTAATAAAAAAGTTGTATTATATTAAGAAAATTGATATTATGTTACAATTTTATCGACTCTATTTCAGATTTAGGATAAAAATTCTCCACTTTGAGACCTCTTTTAAAGAAGATCTTTACACACACTCGAATACCATATGACCAAGAGACCTTAGGTGATTGAAATAAGTCAATCTCATCGTTTAATAGCAAGAGTAGGTTTTGAGGGAAACTAATGTCTCCTTAAATTACTTTAGGTGATTGACAATAAGGCAATCTCATCGTTTTATAGCAAGAGTAGGATTTGAGGGAAACTAATGTCTCCTTAAATTACATAAAGTCTACTTTTTTTAACATGAAAAAATTTGGCAAATTTTTAAGAAAAAAAATTTAAAAATAAGTTTTTTTATAATTTAAATAAAAACTAGTTTTTCTCCCAAAATTTTGTGTAATAGCAAAGAAATTCTTCGTTCCATGTTACTCCCTCTGTCCCGAAAAATTTGTCTAATTTTGACTTTTTATGATCAACATAAATGAACTTTGACCAAGCATTGGTGTCAATCTAATGACCACAATAAAATTTTAAAAATTGTTATTGATAAATCACTTAATGTTTTGTCAATTACATTTTTTAGAATATCACTAGAATGATTCGATCGAAATCAATGTTTTATCAAAGTTCATTTATTTTGACTATAAAAAGTCAAAATAAAACTATCTTTCCGGAACAGATGAAGTATTTTTTCTAGCATGGTACGATAAGTACCCGCTTTTGGTACGAGTCCAAATCCTCTATGCCACTTGGTGTACCACTTCATGTGCCACGAGTGATCTAATGGCTCACAGTTATTAAGATTTGTATTATTGTAATATTAGGCAAATATGTAAATGGTTGGATTACAAATGGTACATGGAGTAGCACACAAAAGTGGTACAGGAGATCTCAACTCCTTTTGTACTAATTATTTTTCGAGTCCAGATCTCCTGTGCCACAGTGTGTGCCCCTCCCTATGCCATTATAATCTCAACCGTTTACATGCTTGGATAATATCAACATAAAGACGTTGGATCACTTGTGACACAGGGAGGGACACACACTGTGGCACGGGAGATCTGGACTCTTATTTTTCTTAGTAAAGCATTTTAGCTACATCTTAACCCCAAATACGCTCCTCAATAAATGTGTCTCTCGTAATAAGGCATACTAATTACCCCGAATCCAGAAAGAAAGAACCTTGTTGTCTTAAAATCTAGTACTGCCTCCGTCTCGAGTAAAAGTCCTAGCCCCCATTTGCATGGAAATTAAGAATGGTGGAAGTAAAGTAAGTGTTATGAGTGTAAAAGTAAGGTAGGAGAGAGAATGAGTGGGGAGATAGTAAGATGATTGGTGTTGTGAGTATAAAAGTAAAATATGAGAGATAATAAGTGAGATGGATAGTAAATATTCTTTGCCATTTTAGGAAATGGACTCTTACTCTGGGACGTACCAAAATAGAAAGTATGACTCTTACTCAAGGACGGAGGGAGTATATATTAAAAGTTGAGGCGGAAGATTGTTGATTCACCACGCGGACAATTTTGGCTAAAGCTTGTTTTTGGTGAAGCCATGCCATCACCATCCTAAACTTAAAGTGACTTTTGATTTTTTTTATTAACTAATAACATTAATTAAAAATAATTATTAGGAAAAAATGCACCAAAAGTACCTAAACTATAGGGGTTGTTTGGATTTAGTAACTTATCTCTTTTTTGACCCATGAAATATACCTTAACTTTTTTTTTTGGCAGCGGAGGTACCTATTGCTAACGCCGTCCAAATTTGGCCGTTAAGTTATCATGTGCCACGCACATGACGTCTTTCTTAAGGGCAAAAAGGTCAAAACACAATAAGGATAGTGTGATATCATTTCACAAAATAAAGGGGTTAAAAGTAATTTTTCTAGTTTCAATTAACCCCCTTCTCCTTCTCCTTCCCCTTCCCCTTCCCTTTCTCTTTCCCAGTCCTAGCCAAACCGCCACCCACCACCGCTCATGTACAAGAACAGCAGCCACCATCAGCACCAGTTCACCACCATACTATTCGCCACCAACACCCAACACCCAGCACTACCCCTCACCACCGTCATCGGGTTTGTAGAGCTCTGATTCGGCCTTACGGAGGACAGATTCAGGGAGGGTGGCGGGCCCGGCGGCGAAATTGAAGACACGATCTGATGATTGGGAGGCGGCGGCAGCAGCGACGGAGAGATCTTGGAGTGGGGTTGTGGTGGCGGTGCAGGTGATTGAGATGGGTTTGAGTTTGATTGGGAGGCGGGAGGGGGTGAGGTGGGCGGTGGTGGCGGCTGTTCTGGAGAGGGGGTTGGTGGGGATTTTGAGGAGGAGGCCGGTGGGGGTGGTTGTTGACATTGCCATGGCGGCGGCGATGAAATATCTGAGTTTTAGAGGGAAGGGGAGTGTTACAAGATCTGGGTGTAGGGAAGGGGAAAGGGAAAGGGGTTATGTGAAATAAAAAAAAATATATTTCAACCCCTTAGTTTTTTGTGAAAATTCTCTCACAATTGAAGTTCCGATTTTATCCTTTAAAAAAGGTCACGTGAGTTGTCACATGCGTGGATAACGGCCAAATTTGGACGGCGTTAGCAATAGGTACCTCCGATGTACAAAAAAAAAAGTTAAGGTCTTTTTCATGGGTAAAAAAAGAGATAAGTTACTAAATTCAAACAACCCCTATAGTTTAGGTACTTTTGGTGCATTTTTTCCTAATTATTATTATATATGTTAACTATTACTATTAATAGTATTATTTAACCATAATAGTTACTTATATAAGTTAACTATTACTATTAACAGTATTAGTTAACAATAATAGTTGCTGTATACAGTACAAATTAAGTATTACCATATATAAATAGTATTAGTTAACTATATAAGCTACCGAATACTATTAATAGTATTAGTTAACCATTATAGTTACAATATAGGTTAACTATTACTATTAAAAGTATTAATTAACTACAATAGTTAGTACTATAAGTTAACTTTTACTATTAATATTATTAGTTAATTATAATAGTTATTATAAGTATATAAACTATCACTATTAATAGTATAATGAATAATGCATGCCGGTTGGTAGTTAGCTTAATTATTTAATTAATAATAAAAGTGTCAGCTTAGGAAGAATGGAAGATGATACATTATTTATATGATAGTGTTTTATTATTATTTTCAAAGAGTTGTTGGGTGGAGGATATATTCCTACATACACAAGAAATATGCACTTCCGCCTACTTAACGCAATTGGTTATTTTGATTTATTTTATGTATAACTAGCTTTATTAATACTACCGGATATGATCATATGCTTTATACTTATATATTTTATTTTATTTTATTTTTGTAAATATTTTTTATATGCTGTTGGTATTTGGAGTACTTTTGTGTGTGTGTTTTTTGTTTTTATTTTTTTTCCTTTGTCTGCTCTCACGGCCATCTACCTTACGGATGGAGGGGGAAAAGGCGGGCCTTCTCTATTTATACTACTGCCCCATCTAAAAATAAAAAAAGAATTTATATAAAAAATATTATCAACAGCAAATTTACAAAAAATAGATAAGTATTTATTTTGAGAAGGAAAGAGTAATTCTATTTTCATATGCATGTGTGTGTATTTTTCTTATATCCAAAGAGTTGGTGCAATTAATTTACTCTTAAATATTTTTAGTTATTTGAATTTTCGGAGATAAAACAAGAATTAATCTCTATATATATAAAAGCAGGTCATCCAATGAACAGTATGCCGCTCAAAATTTTGGTCAAATTTCAGTGGCACTTTTGTAATTTGTTTCTTTGGTGGTGGCAAATTTCAGTGGCACTTTCTCCTACCTCCACATTTCACTCATATCTCTCTCTCTTAAAACCACACACAACACACGTACAATCTCTCTCTTTCTCCCCCCATATCTCTTTTTCGCCGACCACTGCCGACCATCGACGACCACTCAGCTTACCACCACTGACCAACGTCCAAAACCGCTGAACGCCGCTAAACTAATTAGCCGCCGCCGCCATGATCGGCCTACCACCATAATCGCCGCCGCCACCACCACCGGCTAACCATCAGACCGCCACCTCAGAACATCATTGCCTCCATCATCTCATCAGCACCGCCATGCCCACCACAATCATTTCTGCCACTTTGACCAAACAACAATAATTAAAAATCAAAACAATAATATAGTAAACAATAGTATCCAAAATCAGGAAAAAATAATAATAAGAATTAACAACACACCCGGATTAGATCTACACGAACACACCCAGATTAACACACACAAAGAACACACACATAAAAAAAAATCAGATCCATACATAATATTTGTAAGCAGATATGAACACAAACGAACACACACGAACAAACACAGCTGATCCACATCGATCTGTAGCAGAAAGATCCGAATGTAAAAAATAGAGAAAGCGAGACAGAGTGAGAGAGAGAGAGAGAGAGAGAGAGAGAGACTTATCTGAAGTTAAAGGCAGCGGCGGCTGCGGTGGCGATGACATTTTCTGTGGGCGGCGATGGTGACTTTTTCGGGGGCGACGAAGGCGTTTGAAAGAAGAAGTGGGAAGGTGGAGGGCAATGGGTGCTGGGAAAGGAAATGGGTGGCGGAGAGACGGTCAGAAGGTCAGAGGGTGGCGGCGGAGGTGTGGCGGCGTGTGGGAGGGAGATGAGAGAAAGCAAGAGAAAATAGTGAGATTAGGTTTAGAATAGGGGAGGGATGTTTCTAGGGTTTTTTGGTAAGTGAGTATTAAGTAAAGGGTAAATATAAAGTCACAAAAAAGTGCCACAAAATGTGTCTTACAAAATAATGTGTCAAAATTCTACTGGTGTTATTTATTAGAGTGTGCCGGATCCACAATCGATTCAACAAATAAAATATCGCCACCTCACTTTGTATCCATCATTTTGTAAACTTTTTTGTGCCCCTAGCATTGCCCTTTAAGTAAATGGTTAGTGGGTGTGGATGAGTGAATGGTTAGTAGGGATGGCCAAAACCGGTACCGGGCCCGGTTCCGGTTCGGAACCGCCGGTTCCGGTTCGGTAAAAGGGTGACCCTGAACCGGCCCGCGCTTACCCCGGTTCCGGTTCCGGTTTGGCACAATCCGGTTCCGGTTCGGTCCGGTTCCGGTACGGTTTCGGTCCGGTTCCGGTCCGGTTCGGCATATATGTGACCCTGAACCGGCCCGGATGCCTTGCAGTTCCGGTTCGTCCTGTTCCGGTTTCCTCCCCGGTTTCCTCCGGTTCCGGGCTTTTCCGATCTGGTTTTCCGGTTCCGGTCCGGTTTGGCCATCCCTAATGGTTAGTGGTGTAGGTCAGCCTAGAAAGTTAATTAATCTCACATGGCTTAAAATTTTGGGGAAGGCTTCCAAAGCTGTTAGTATGTGGGTCCGCACAATTTGCCCTCTTCATCCTCCGTTCACTCTCCCATTTTCTTTTGCTCTCCTGCCTCTCCTTTTTTAACTAAATCCATTTAGAAATTAGTAGTGGATAAACCATTGTGAAGAAAACTAAATTTTTTATGAGAAAATTACCACCTAATCCCCAATCTTAAGTAAAATTACCACCTTGTCCAAGCTAATATTTTGATTTACCACCTAGTCCAGAATTAAAAATAAAACACCATAGGGTCCATTAATATGATAGAATCCCGAAACTACCCCTTATTTTCAATTAAAACAACAACCCTCCCCTCTCCTCTCATTCGACGCAAACCGACTTCTCTCTCTACTTTCTCTCACTACGTTCTAACCGGCGACCCCTATCCCCCCTCCGGCAACGTTTCCATTCCCATCGCCGCCGACCCTTCCTCTCCACCTCCGGCAACCTTTCCCCCCGATCTCTAAACCCTGGCGAACATCTCCCTTCCCCGACCTCCGAACAGATCCAACCTCCGACCAGATCCAACCTCAGATCAGATCCGACTAATAGATCCGACGATTATCACGTAGGAAATCTGTCTGTGTGCACTAGTTTGGTCACCACTAAATCCGGCCAAGCAATCTGCTCCGACGCTTTGTTTTTCCACCAGATCTGAAATTCTCATTCCATCAATGATCAATCTACTCCATCGGAAATGCAAAATGACGTATTTGAAAGAAATGAAGCTGGCGGAGACGAGCCGAAGCACTACTGGTGGTGACCGAATGCAAAGTGCCAGCGTGGGAATAAAAGTGGATAAGGAGGCAAAGAAGTGGAGATGTGGTCGTGTTAGATGCCGGAGACATTGAGAGTGTTCAGTCCTCTCTCTCCTCCTGGGTTAGTAAATCTATTAGTGAGTGTGTGTTTGTGTGTTAGAGAGGCAGAAGTATACCAAGAAATTATTTTCTAAAATCAAGTTCTAGATGCCTTTTTTTTGGGGGGGGGGAAAGGCACTTGCTGAAGCACTTAACTTATTGAGTGGGGAATTCCTAAGCACAGTTGGTAAATTGCAGGCAGAGCAACAAAAGCAAAGAGGTTTATAGGAACAAGAATGCCTTCCAAAGAGGTTGTTTACACCTTTAGTAAAGCCAATCCCATTTATTTGGTAATCTTATATTCTTACTTTTTAAGATAAGATAGTATATTATTTTCACATTTTGACTGTTATGGTGATATAATTGCACTCGAGTATTATTTTTCGCTGAAATGGATAATATTTTCATGCAGATATTTTGAATTGAACTAAACAACTGCTAACTTCTCTTCTCTGTTCTTGGAACAATCACGAAACAACTGTGTACTTGTTTATGGAACAATTGTGAACATATACTTGGAACTTCTCTTAGAAAAAACTGTGAATTTGTTCTTGAAAAACTTTGAACTTGTTCTTGGACAATAGTGAACTTTATTGTTGGTCGCTGGATAGAGTTCTTGGAACATAGTTGTTCTTGGAATAATTGTGAAGTTTTTTAAAGGAACAACAGTGAACTTGTTATTGGAACAATTGTGAAGTTTTTTTCTAAGAACAACAGTGAACTTGTTATTGGAACAACTGTGGAATTGTTCATGGAACAAATGCGAACTTGTTTTCGAAAAAAAAAAAGTGTACTTCTTCTTGGAACTTATTTTGGGAACAACTATGAACTTGTTTTTGAAATAACTGCAAACTTGTTTTTAGAAAAATTGTATTTTTTGTATTAAAATATGTGAATTTGTTCTTAAAATTTATTGTTAGAACATCTGTGAACTTTTTCTTGGAACAAGTGTGAACTTGTTCTTGGAACAACTACGAACTTACAATTGCGAACTTGTTTTTGGAACAAGTGCGAACTTGTTATTGGAACAATTGCGAACTTACAATTGTGAACTTACAATTGCGAACTTACAATTGCGATCTTACAATTGCGATCTTACAATTGCGATCTTACAATTGCGATCTTACAATTGCGATCTTACAATTACGAACTTACAATTGTGAACTTACAAGTGCGATCTTACAATTGCGAACTTACAATTGCGAACTTGATTTTGGAACAAGTGCGAACTTGTTATTGGAACAATTGCGAACTTGTTCTTGGAATAATTGCGAACTTACAATTGTGAACTTATAATTGCGAACTTGTTCTTGGAACAAGAACAAATGTGAATTATTATTTTTTTTTGAACAAATGCGAACTTACAATTGGAACAAGAACAAATTTACATTTGTTCTTGGAACAAATGCGAACTTACAACTGTGAACTTGTTCTAAAACAACTGTGAATTTGTTCTTAAACAACTATGAATTTGTTCTTGAAAAAATTATTATTTAAAAAAAAATGTGAATTTGTTGCTAAGAGCTTTTAATTTGTTCTTGTAGAAAATGTGTAGTTCTTTAAATAAATAATGATTGTTTTTTTTCAAAAAAATAAAATGGACAATGGAAAATGGTCGTCAGAGGTAGTCACCGGAAAATGGTCGTCGGAAAAAGGTGGCCGGAGGTGGAAGCCGGAAAATGGTTGCCGGTGATAGTCACCGGAAAATGGTCATCGGAAAAGGTGGCTGGAGATGGTCGCTGGAAAACGGTGGCCGGAAGTAGTCGCCGGAAAATGGCCGCCAGAGGTGGCCGGAAATGGCCACCGGAAATGGCCACCGGAGGTGGTCGCCGGAAAAGGTGGCCGGAGGCGGTCGCCAGGAAAAGGTGGCCGGAGGCGGCCGCGGGGAAAAGGTGGCCGGAGGTGGCCGGAGGTGGTCGCCGGAAAAAGTGGCCGGAGGCGGCCGCCGGGAAAAGGTGTCCGGAAATGGCGGCCGGAAAAAGTCGCCGGAAAACGGTGGCCGGAAAAAATCGTCGGAAAATGGTGGCCGCAGGTGGTCGCCGGAAAATGGTTCCCGGGAAAAGGTGGCCGGGGGTGGCCGCCGGAAAAAGGTTGCCGGAGGCGGCCGCCGGGAATAGCTGTCCGGAAATGGTGGCCGGAAAAAGTCGTCGGAAAACGGTGGTCGGAAAAAATCGTCGGAAAATGGTGGCCGGAGGTGGTCGCCGGAAAATGGTTCCCGGGAAAAGGCCGCCGGAAAAGGTGGCCGGAGGTGGCCGCCGGAAAAAGGTGTCCGGAGGTGACCACCGGAAAAAGGTGGCCGGAGGTGGTCGACGGGAAAAAGTAATCGGAGGCGGCCGCCGGAAAAAGGTGGCCGGAAAAAGTCACCGGGAAATGGTGGCCGGAAAATGGTTGCCGGATGTGGTCGCCGGAAAAAGGTGGCCGGAGGTGGTCACCGGAAAACGGTGGCCGGAAGTCGTCGCCGGGAAATGGCCGCCGGAGGTGGTCGCCGGAAAAGGTGACCGGAGGTGGTCGCCGGGAAAAGGTGACCGGAGGTGGTCGCGCGGGAAAAAGTAACCGGAGGTGGTCGCCGGAAAAAGTCACCGGGAAATGGTGGCCGGATGTGGTCGCCGGAAAAGGGTGGCCGGAGGTGGTCGCCGGAAAAGGGTGGCCGGAAAAAGTCCCCGGAAAATGGTGGCCGGAGGTGGTCAAAGGTGGTTGAAGAGAGAAAGTGAAATGATGGATGGAGTGGCATTAATGTAATTTTTCATTATTTATTAA
This sequence comes from Campanula takesimana, assembly GCA_026119855.1. Taxonomy (NCBI): domain Eukaryota; kingdom Viridiplantae; phylum Streptophyta; class Magnoliopsida; order Asterales; family Campanulaceae; genus Campanula; species Campanula takesimana. The sequence goes on along the minus strand of JAOWBW010000397.1, from coordinate 751,716 downwards.
GGGCATGAGTGTCTTTTTAGTAACCCTTGGACTAGGTGGTAATATTGAAAATTCCTTGGACTAGATGGTAATTTTGATTAGGATGAGGGACTAAATGGTAGTTGCCCCATTTTTTATTTGGTGATTTGGCACAGAGATGATATTTGATAAAAACCCGTAAAAGAAAAAATAGCGAGTGGGGAGTTAATTTAAGTTCATAAATCTAAATTGATTGTCTTAGGTTTTAATACAGAAGTAATATAAAATTTACTCCCTCCGTCCCGGTTTAAGGTTTTAGTTTGACTTTTGCAAATTTGAGTCAACAATTGTAATGTGTCAAGGATATAAATGTCCATTTATAAAGCAAGTGGGTGAAAAATAGATGGGTGAGTGGTTTTTTTTTGTAATATATGAACCTTATGAGGACAAGATTGTCCAAAACAGTATTCATACTTTGCCATTTAAGGAATAAAGCAACCAAAAACCTTAAACTGAGACATACCAAAAAGGAAAGTAAGAACTTTAAACTGAGACGGAGAGAGTAATATTTTATATTATTTTATTTTGAGTGGGATAATCAAAATGAAAATTTGTCATATTTATGATACAACAGAAGAAGTATGTATCTTAGGATTAATACAAATAATTAATTTTATATTAAGATAAGAAAATGAACTTTTCCTAATGGTTTGAAATTACCTATATTGACTGGGTAGAACCTATCCTAGCTTATTGGTTTTTTTTTAGAATAGTTAGTATTAGTAATACGTACAAGTATGTTATGAATTTTATTTTAAAAGTACGTCAAAAAAATATGGCATAAAAGAACCGAAAAATATAAATATGTATTTTTAATAGGCAAAACTGCACCAAAAATCACTTAACTATGACCACTTTGGGTATTTGGTCACTAAACTAATTTCCTTTTGAAACAACACATCCAACTTATTTATTTTTGCATCCATAGTCACTATCACTAACCCCGTTAGTTTTTTGGCATTAAATAGTCAAGTGCCATGCATGTGACAATATTTTAAAGGGTAGTTCAGGTAGTTTTGTCAAAAGAATGGGAAACAAATTGTCCAGCTTAATGAATTAAAAAACAAAGTTTAGGGTTTAAAATGAAAAAAAAAAAAAAAGAGTAAGAAAAACCCCAATATCTAAAACACCTCTCCCCTTTCTTCTTCATTCTGCAACTCCCCCACCCAAACCAACCATTGTTGATGAATCCTTTCCACCCACTGTCACCTCCGCCACACTCCTCCACCCTCACCACATCGACCCCAATCTACCCACAATCTCACCACCCTCGTTCCCCTTTTTGCACGCCTCCCCTTCCAAATCCTAGATCTGAAGCCGAAAATTGAAGACCCAGTTGAAAATTGAAGAATTGTCCATGGTTGAAATAGAAATCAGGAAATTGAAGAACACAGTTGTGATTTTAATCATGGGGTTTTTCTATTGATTTCTTGTTGGGTTCTGGTTTCTGGAATAATCTGATTTAGAATCGGAAGGGGCGGTGATGGCAGCTGGGTTTCAATCGGAAGCAAATTCATTCTCTCATTTGTTAATTTTGTGTGTTGATTTGGTTTGAATCTGGATTTTATTTTGATTTTATGTGTTGCTAGTGGTGTTGATGATTATGGCTGGTGATTGGGGGTGGAATTATGGTGATGTTGATGGTAGTGGTGGGTTTGTGGTGGTGCTTACCGCGGACTAGTGGCGGTGGTAGCCGGTGGCGTGTGGGTGCCAGAGATTGACCGGTGATTGGGAAGATGAAGAGAGGGAGTTAGTCTACTTAACAAATGTAGGTGCATTTGTTTAGTTTCCTTAACATCAATAGCTAAAGTGGTGAAAAACAATTGATCAGTGACTTATTTGAAACAAGTTTAACCTTTATATTCTAGCTTAAAGTGAACTACCTAAAATACCCTTAAAAAAAAGTCATGTGCATTGGCACATGACTATTTAACGCCAAAAAACTAACGGGGTTAGTGATAGTGACTATGGATGCAAAAATAAATAAGTTGAATGTGTTGTTTCAAAAGGAAATTAGTTTAGTGACCAAATACCCAAAGTGGTCATAGTTGAGTGATTTTTGATGCAGTTTTGCCTTTTTAATATAACGGGCATATACTCCCTCCGTCATAGCAGAAGTGAAACTGTTTTCCGTTTTGGTCCGTCTCATTACAAGTGAGACTTCTCAAAATGGAAATGTTTTAATATATTTATATTCTCACTCATTCTCTCTCTTCATTTTCCACAATTCAATTTATTCAACCAACACTACTATTTACCTCACTCATTCTCTATATTCATTTTCTACCACATATGCTCACTCCGTCCCATAACTATGTGCACAAATTGCTATTTTGGGTGTCCCAGTGATAAATCACACTTCTCTAAAATGGCAAAGAATTTTTACTATTCATTTCACTCATTCTCTCTCATACTTTATTTTTCACTCACAATACCAATCAACTTACTATTCTTTACCACACTTTCTCTTTCATACTTCACTTTTCATACTCATAACAATTACCCACTACTATTCATCATTAATTCCCGTGCAAAACTCATTTTGTGCACATAGTTATGGGACGGAGGGAGTATTACTTTTCCTTAATCTCTGTGCGTAAACCTTAGTCCTACTTGTGCTGGGACGGAAGGAGTATTGTGTGTGTGTGTGTGTATAATATTTATATATTGTATTTATTAATTATACATTGACTAATTCTTTATTTCTTTTAAAAAAATATGTAATATATTTATAAAAATATTAAGAAGTAAAGCTTTTGTCAATTACACAATATTTTCACTTTAAATTTAATTTAATTTCAATCTTTTGAATTCATAGTAATGCTCCATGCATCGCATGGGGTACTGCTAGTAGAACTTCAAAGGATGAACATTGCAATTTTCAAAGAACTAGTAGGTAACCCGTGCTCTGCACGGGAATCTATTACGTTAATGTTTTTTGTATTTTCCTTTTTTGATGTTGTTAATTGATAAATTAACATAATAATTTTATTTGAATATATATGTATATTTTAAATTAATTAAAACATTTTCATAGCTTTGGTTGTACATAGTTGTAATAAATATATTTTTTAATTATTTTAGAAGTACATTTAAGTCTGTTGTATGAATATTTCAAAAAACCTAATGGTATTAATTGTAATAGCTAACATATATAGTAACTATTATGATTAAATAATATAATTAATAGTAATAGTTAATATATATCGTAACAATTATGATTAACTAATAATATTAATAATAATAATTAACTTATATGGTAACTATTATAGTTAACAATTATATTTAACTATTATAATTAACTAATACTATTAATGGTATTAGTTAGTTATAATAGTTAAATATTACTCCCTCCGTCCCGGAGTAAGAGTCATATCTCCCATTTACACGGAAATTACGAAATGATGGAAGTAAAGTAAATGTTGTGAGTGTAAAAGTAAATTAAGAGAGAGAATGAGTGGGAGTGAATAATAAGTTGATTGATTTTGTGAGTATAAAAGTAAAGTAGGAGAGAGAATGACTGAGATGAATAGTAAAGATTCTTTGTCATTTTAGGAAAAAGACTTTTACTCTGTGACGTATCAAAATAGAAAGTAGGACTCTTACTCTGGGACGTAGGTAGTAATAGTTAACTATTACTATTATAAGTATTAGTTACTATAGTATAGTTAACTATATTAGTTACCTATTATAGTACCTATTACTATTATAAGTATTAGTTAGTATAGTAGTTAACTATAATATTTACTTATTATAGTAACTATTACTATTATAAGTATATAGTTAACTATTATTATAGTTACTTATTATAGTAACTATTACTATTATAAGTTTAGTTACTATAGTAGTTAACTATATTAGTTACCTATTATAGTAACTATTACTATTATAAGTATTAGTTACTATAGTAGTTAACTATAATAGTTACTTATTATAGTAACTATTACTATTATAAGTATTAGTTACTATATTGGTTAACTATATTAGTTACCTATTATAGTAACTATTACTATTATAAGTATTAGTTAACTATAGCATTTAACTATAATAGTTACCCTATATAGTAACTAATACTATTAGCTAATATTATTAGCTAAGAAAAAGAATTTGAAAAGTCTCTTATTTATAAGAGTAGTAATGATGTGGCAACACCAAATGCAACCTTTCTCTAAGACTTGTCTATGTGGCAACACTATGGCTCTCCTCACCAACTTTAATATATATATATATAGATTTAGCTAAGTTGATTTGCAAAGGGTTTATCCTTCTAAGGTCCCAAAAATACTTTCCAATACTTTGAGAAGACGACAAATTTAAGTTATTCCTTTCGAGTTTGTGGAAAAAATATAGTACTATATAACTTCTATAATTTTTTACAATGTTAAAAATACTTTTACGCAAAACCCCCAAAACACATTATCAATTCCACTTCTCATTCACGCAGTCCTCACTCACCCCCCCCTCTCTCTTCTTTCTCTCTTTTAGGCACCCTCCACCCTTTATCGCTTGTTTGGTGGGACCCTCACAATGCTCTTGTATAGTATCCCATACAAGTTTGGAAACGTTTTGCTATTGTATGATTCGAAACATATGATTGTCTACATGATTTGAGTTTGTATATTAATTCAATATTGCCGCCAACAGACTAGCTAGATTTGATTTCAATTATGGGAGGAGATAATGAGGCAGTTTGACTCAACCATGCCTTTTCATCAAAGGCTTTGATAAAATTCGCATCTTAGCCTTCCAGAGCGAGAGTAGTCAGTTCCATCTAGAACAGGGGGATGATAGTGACCAACAATCTTGTTATCCATTGTGACTACCCTTCTGGATTTCGCTCAGCACGTTGAGCGATGGCTCTTGATACCAGTTGAAAGATTACGGTAGCTAGGTGTTTGCACCCGAGAAAAAAGAGATGATCCCCGCTTTACCTTTTTGATTTGAGAGTCGCCACCATGTTATTGAACGGAACACGGACCGTGAGATTCTTGAGTTCGGGGGTTAAGTTATGGATTAGGAAGGTCAAGGAGCACCCAATCCACCCAATCTAGGATTGGTCTTGCTTAGGTGTTTTTAATCAAATAAAGAACAAGTAATTAAAGCAAATAAAGCCAATAATTAATTTCTTAATTATTGGAATATCGGATCATGTGCTTCGAGACCATCTCCATGGATTGGAGAGGCTCTAGGATGATCCTTTTGATGGAATTACACTACTCTAAAACAAATAATGAGAAGAGAAGTAGTGATTAAAAGCGTAGGAATTTACCTAAAGCGTTCTTGAGATTCCAATTGATGGCCTTGTCGTTCCCATCTTAGTAAATTTGGACATATTAGGGTCACAGAGCCGCCTCTTCTTCTTAGGCGTGGTTGTTTCACAAAGGGCTTCGGCCTCCTTTCTATAGCATTCCTTTTAAGCTTGCAAGCGTGCTTGAAGTGTGTCGATCTTAATCTCGTAGAACTCCTCTTGAGTTTGTAGACGGGTTTGGAATGCCTCAATCTCTTTCTTGTGACACTCTTCTTGGGCTTGTAGGCGACCGTGAAGGGTTGCGACTTCTTTCTCATAGTAATCCCTTAAGGGTTTGTAAGCGGGTCATAAATTCTCCCTCTATTTTCCGCTTGAAGTCAGTGTATAGGGCAGTGGCGCCTACTTCGACCATTTGACTTACTTCCCTTTCTAGTCGATTCTTGAGATCACGGGCCTCTTGCATAGACTTGGTGTCGGACATGGTGTCGGAAGAGTTTGGAACGATCTAGTTGCGATTCGGACGGACCTAACGGTATAGAGATTACGTTAAACCCATATTAAGGTCCAAACAAGTCGGCTTTATGAGGTGTATAGGCTTAAGAGTGAGTGAAGGTTGACCAAACGAGCACAGCACAGAAACTGGCACGGACAGAAGGGGATGTCTCGTACGAGATAAGGATGTCTCGTACGAGGCATCCATCACAGAACACAGAATCTCAGTTTTTTAATCCTAATTTTGGTCGGACGGAACTTAATCCGTTTTGGGGGGTTTCTATCTAATATCCTGGAATAGTGGATTCTGTCACCCTAGAATATGAGCCCCTTGTTTTTCACCTGTATTGCACTCTCCCAAACAGATAATTTGGGCAAAGGTCTCATATTCTCATCGGAATCCACTATTCAATTTAGCCAAACCTAAGTGATTCTGTAATTGTTTTGCACTTTGTTAAACAACGCCGTTTATGCAATCAAACCTTATGAATTCTTGTAAGGGACAACCGAAAGGGACTTTGTCAAACGCAGGATCTTGACGGTGAGAAAGACTAGACTCGAATCCTCGTAGAAAAATTCTCATTTCACCATTGCAATCCTTTGTTCAACAATTTACCGAAGGGACATTCGTCAAGAATTCATGAAGGGAGGATTATAGATTGTATGAAAAGCGTTATCTTGGGCAAAGATTAAAACAATCCTAAGAATCAAACTGACCGGTCTCAAGGAGTGTCCTATTGACTATTATGTATGCATGAGATTGATGCAGGGATTACGGCTAAGTCTCCCCATGAACACAGTCTAGGAGCGTGTCACGGAGTGGGTACACCATCTTTGGAGAGACCGGCGAGTGCCACTCGTAGAGTGGGGGTGCTGATCGACATCCTTCCTCCGATTGGGACCCGGGTTTATAGGGTATGTAGTGCAATTATTCTACATGCGTGCACGTGTGTGAGAGTCAAGTTCTAGGTGTCAAAGGAAAAATAGAGATTTTTTTTTAAAGCAAGTAAAATATTGACCGGACCAAAGTGGTTGCCTACGTTTCTCTCAATCTTCAGAAAAAGAAAGAGAGACTCAGGTCAACGTAGTTCGAGTTTGCCAAGATTTTTGAGAAGAGGAGAAGCACATAAGCACGTAGGAGCACATAGAAGAGAGGGATAGAAGTACTCACAGTGCTTGCATTACCCATTAATGGGTGCAAAATAAATTAGGCAATGAGTAAAGTAGTCATCCCTAATTTATTCATTTTCATTTTTTTATTTTTTTGTATACTCCGCTGCAAAAGATGTTAGTGCAAAAACAATACATGTATATAACATAAATAATTTATTGCACATATGGGGACGGAGTAAATACAAGCAAAGAAAAGTTTTTTTTTAAAGACCAGGGCTGATCTGCAGTTTTCTGGAAATTTAGGGACTGTTATGTAGTTTTGAAGTGCAGGGACTGTTCTACAAATACTTGGTGGAGAAAAGATGCCTCGTACGAGGGATTTGATGTCTCGTACGAGATATCTCTCCCGGAACCCAGATTCAAGACAGAACAGATTAAAAAAGAGCAGTCTGAAAATTCACAGAAAAATTCAGAAAAAATATATTTTTAGCATAAAATTACAGAGATTAAAACAACCTAATTTGTATGCAAGTCTAACCCACTTATGTTTGTCCCCAGCAGAGTCGCCACTGTTTGCACCCGAGAAAAAAGAGATGATCCCCGCTTTACCTTTTTATTTAAGAGTCGCCACCATGTTGTTGAACAGAACACGGACCGTGAGATTCTTGAGTTCGGGGGTTAAGTTATGGATTGGGAAGGTCAAGGAGCACCCAATCCACCCAATCTAGGATTGGTCTTGCTTAGGTGTTTTTAATCAAATAAAGAACAAGTAATTAAAACAAATAACGCCAATAATTAATTTCTTAATTATTGGAATGTTGGATCATGTGCTTCGAGACCATCACCATAGATTGGAGAGGCTTTAGGATGATCCTTTTGATGGAATTACACTACTCTAAAACAAAGAATGAGATGAGAAGTAGAGATTAAAAGCGTAGGAGTTTACCTAAAGCGTTCTTGAGATTCCAATTGATGGCCTTGACTAAGGCCTTGATGATCCAAGAGTTTTGTGATGGTTTTGGCTTGAAAAGATGAGTTTTTGATGTGTTTTGGTGTGAGGAGAGAGGAAAACGGGATTCTTGAGAGAGAGACTGATTGGAGAGTTGTCAACCTCTTTTTGGATGACTAGGAACCATTAACTAGCATTAGGAGAGTCTAGGGTTAAAAGATTCTTTATTTATAGGTTTAGATTGCTTAGGGACCAAGCCAAGGAGGTGGATAGGTTTAATTAGGTAAGGAAATTAGTAGGAAACCTCCAAGAAGTCTCCTATTAGATATTCCCCGGTTTAGGAGAGTGTTGGCAAAGAAAGAGATCGGGACGGAAAAGGAAAGTGAATCAAACTCGCAGATAGAGGAGATGTCTCGTACGAGGCATCCAGCACAAAAGTACTGTTTTGCCCTTATCTAAAGTTCTGTTATTCAGTTTAGCCCCTAACTAACAGAGTCAGTCATAAACTTAACGAAACATGTCAAAACTAATGAGTTTTCATCAAAACACGAAGGCGAGACACAAGAGTAGTGTAATCATAAATTTGAGTTCAAAATGGGGTGTCTACACTAGGATAACAAAAATAGAACACCTAGATATATGATGTAATCTCTAAAGTAGACACAACTTGTTAACATAAAGCTAATTGCAGCGGAACAATACAAACAAGCACAGTAATGAGGATGATTTCAATCAAATGTTTAATGTTAGAAATTGTAGACATAACAAAAACTTCTCTTTATAAATATACTTTCAGTACAAGAGAATTGTAACACCCCGAAAAATCTAATTTCATAAATATCAAAATGGTACAATTTACATCTCCAAATTACTATACAAGATTTCAGCTTCACTACTAATTTAAAAATGCTCCGAATCAATTCCTCGCGGTTCCGGTCAACAGTCAACTGCAAAATGTCAAACTGGTGGGGGTGAGCTGGGGCTCAGTAAGAAAGGGGATACACAGTATCACAAAGGTCAATAGAACACAATATCAAATAACTATGTCCATGAAATTACAAATATGGACATCCCAATAAGAATCTCATTTCATAAACAAAACAAATAAATCATACTTCACAATCCGACCGAACAAAATAAATCATACTTCACAACCCGACGCACTAATTATATTCGGGTCTAGTGGCTTAACCAAATTAACACTTCGATCGAAATCTTGGGCAGTGTCGGATTCAAGAGGTGGCTCGTACGGATTCAAGAGGTGGCTCCCACCGCCTTTTGCGATGAAGCACTTTGTTCCGCACGGTACTTTGTTCTACACTTTTTATCAGACAATGTCGGATTCAAGAGGTGACTCGTACGGATTCAAGAGGTAGCTCCCACCGCTTCTTGCGATGTAGCACTTTGTTCCGCACAGCACTTTGTTCCATACTTTTTACCGGACAATATCAGATTCAAGAGGTGACTCGTACGGATTCAAGAGGTAGCTCCCACCGCTTCTTGCGATGTAGCACTTTGTTCCGCACAGCACTTTGTTCCACACTTTTTACCAAGAACCGACACAGACACAAAACCAATAACTGAATCCATTGCGACCGTTACATAATTACCTACATCACAATTGTTTCATATAACAAAACTCATATTTGAGAACCACTAACACATAAAGCATGTTTTTCAAATAACAATAACATTAACCGAGCAATTTCAATTCCAAAGCAATTATCAAATGAAACCGAACAAACGATATACGTACCAGTAGAAGTATTTACGGACGAAATTCAATATTAAAACAATTACTGATTTGACCGAACTATTGAAATTCGTATCAATAAAATGGAGTACTACGATAAGACGGGTGTAAAAGAATATGGCACAGAATCAATACTACGTAGTCTCCCTTACCTCAAAACTAATAATAATCGGACGACCAACTGACATCAACATAGCAAGAAAACCGAATGGCTCACACCAAGACATAAAAGAAAGCTCTCGGCTATCTCTTAATATGACTACCAAATTGTTACCTGCAATAAAGTATTTCTAGTAGCTTTAAATAGATATTTCTATGATGATGAATCACCAACTCAATTTTCATGCTAAACCATCTCAAGCTTAGGCACGTGAAGACCATTTTGTGTCAACTATATCTTCAATAACCATGCAAGCACGTGGCCCCACTAGATTAAAACAACAATTCAACTCCTAAAGCCTAATCTGTCCAAATCATTTCAATTTGTTTCTTTTTGATCCGCTTCAAAACGTCGTGCTTAATTTTGGGATATTACAAGAATGTATCCAAGACGAAAACCTAACTAAGTACTCAATTCACTCTCAAGTTTAGTGATGAACTTGAAGTACAAAACACGAAAAAAAAAAAAAAAAATCTTCAATATCTCGAAATGTTTGCATAAATTAGTCAATGAGATGTGCCACATCTTTTCTTTATAACTTCATGCCGTGAAGCTCACATTTGATTTAAGGAAGATATCTACAAATAACAAGGAATATATAAATAAGAAGAAAAAGTTATAGTATATTAGTAATTATTAATTCCCTAAGGGGTCGTTTGGTAGCCCTTCATAAGTTATATGATTATTAGTGACACGCCCCAAGTCCCGGGATTCCCTAATAGAACCTCGAACCTGGTGCGCGTAACTAACAAGAAACAAGAATCTAACGGGAAACAGGAACAATACTTGTTAAAAACAAAACTGATATGATATATATACTCAAGAGTAGGGAGCTAAGATAGCTCACACGAGTTCTAGACCAAGAAAATTTAAACCAAAATGGTTACATACATCGGAAGACATGCCTAGCAAATAAGCTAGCAACAAGAACTGTCTAGGGACAACAAATACTACCCCAATACAAGCCCAGAGTTTATTAACTCATACAAGATCGTCCTTACCAAAATATAAAAGGACACTAACTTCGAACAAGAATATCCTGCTGAGTAAGTTCCCAGCTAAGTCGAGCCTCACTGCGTACTATCCCCTGTTTTCCTGGGGGGGGGGAACAATTAAACAAATAAAGGGTGAGATAAATCTCAGTAAGCTATTAACATGCAACTATATGTCATGTTATCATGCAATACAAGTAGATACTCAAGTAATCATATATCAAGTATCATCAAGTAACAAGTATAGGAGAGGCTAAACCAACTCAACAAGTAATCAAGCTCAAGATATGATCAGGTAACAAGTAGTCAAGTAGTGTGAGAGGCTATACCAGCTCACCAAGATGCACATAGGCCTATCACGCATTTTTACCTGAATCCTTCCTTATTCCTCCCAAGAATACCATGTGTTGTCGATGCTTTTCTAGCTGAGGACAACCAAGAACAAGAACAAGAACTGCTGTGCAGTATATAAGAAGACCTGGTAACCAGTGTCATCCACAAGAACAAGATCCACGAGGTGTTCAAGACAATCGCATTCACTTAATAGAATAGGTTACATCATACCTAGTCACAGTCATATCTCACGTATATGTATCGTTAATCGAATACATTTTCTAACACATATTGTGTTCTGTAGTTATTCTTATTAACTTATATCGTAGTATTCATGATTATATGAATTATCTTCATATTACACTAGTCCCTATTTTCTTTAGGAACCCATTTCAAGACAAGATATCTTCTTCATTCTTTATATACTTCATTGAGTATATACACGATTAAAATCAATCACTAGCACTTTAGTGTTTGTTCATAACACTTACAATACACACGTATCAAATTCAAGTATGTAGTAGAGTTAATCATTCTCTATCTAGTTCCATATCCCAACTCTTTTAGTTATTCATACCATGTATCAAGTAATCAAGAAGTAACATTCCATCAAGTAACTATATGCAAGATTTGCATATACATATCAAGACTCTTTCAAGTTCATTACCATACACATATATTGGTATATTGGTGTCAAGGCACGTACAAGATTTTATAATCTTATATTGAAGTCTTAATCCAATTATTTGGATGTTCCAGTCATGTACGAGATTTTATTGTCTTATACTTCAAGTTACTGTCTCATCTTAAGACATTCAAGACATTCAGGACATTCAGGACATTCAATACATATACAAGATCTTATCATCTTATATCCAAGTTCTCACTCCATTTCTTTGGATGATTAAACATGTACAAGAGTTAATTATCTTATACTTCAAGTTTAAGCTAGGAAGATGAATTATACATCTTTCACGAATTATTTTCCAATCCTTTTCTTAGGACATTCAAGCTCAAGACATTAGTTGGTTCCCCTAAGGTACACAAACATTAACTTCAAGACACATAAAAGAGTTACTACTCTTATACTCAAGTTATTATTTAATTATGATTTAAGTCCACATTTCATTTGATCACGAAGGGACTATTTTTCAGTACTAGAGTGTTCTACAACACTCATCTAGGCCATCTAGGGTAGTACCCTAAACCTAGACCAAGACTATTTCAAGTTCAAATTAAGTAAATGAGCTATACCACTCATACCTACAAGTTCATAATCCCCTACATAAGATATTCAATCTCAAGTCATTGTTTTAATGCCCCTAAGGTACACAATCATTGGCTTCAAGACAAGTATAACACATAAGTGCTTGTTCATAGCACTTTCAAGACATATAAAAGAGTTGTTACTCTTATACTTAAGTTCTCATTTGAGTTCTACAAGTGTCCATGTACAAGACTAAGTTCTCATTTTAATTAAATGAGTATTCATGTTTAAGACCAAGTTCTGATGCCCCTAAGGTGTCACAACACTTGCTAGGACATCTTATACTAAGGTTATATACATTAACTAGAGTTACTTCCAACTTATACAAACTTTAAACAACATTTTGTTTTTCAGGTAACTGTGCGGTCGCCTAAAGTGGACTGTGCGGTCACACACAAGCAGGTCAATTCCTTTGAAAAACCTTTCAGAAAGATGGGCGGTCGCCCAAGGATTTTTCTGCGGTCGCACAAGGTACCAAAATGCGAAATTTTTATTTCTTTCCCAGGTTAAGAAATTTCCCGTCCCAAGCGTAGGAGTAACTTTTACTAACTCTTAGGCAATACTCAAAACATTATTTCAGGCTCAATTCATTTCTTTTACCGTCCCATAAATAATAGGATAATTTCTTACTATTCCAATTTAATATTTCACCGTCCCCAAAAGTATAAGTACAATTTTATAATATACTACTATAACCATTTAGGGATACTTCCATTCATTTCCCCGTACCACAAGTAATAGTACAATTTTTCTAATAATATTTAAATCAAGTTACTATTTTACCGTCTCACGAATAGGAGTAATTTTCCTACTAATGTTTTAACAAACCCAGGAGGGTTAACCACTTTGAAACACTTTTCAAGTTTCTTTTGCGTATATTTATACTCCCTTCGTTCCAATTTTACAAGTATCAAAAAAATTGCCCAAAACACAATTTTAACAAGAACAAGTAGCGGGAATAACATATATGCATGTTATTACAAGTAAGGGGGAGCTAATAACTTACCTAGTCAAAAATCAAGTTGACCCAAATTAATTTCTGTTCGGCAGGAAATGCTCTATTCAGCGCCACGAATATTTATCCGGGACCAGAATCACGAACAGAGGGATAATTAAGCTCGAGGAGTCGAGAATATGAAGAATTCCTAACTTAGCTTTTTCACCCAGAGAGAGCGTAAGAAATTTGGGGATAAATGCTTCTGAGAAGAAAGCAAACCCACAAGATATACTTGACACTTTCCAAGAATTGCAATTTGGCCCCTCAAGTTCTAACTTTGACAAAAAGGCCCCTAAACTTTTAACTTTGACATTTAACCACCTTAATTTTCTAAAGTAGTTAAATAATTAACTCAAATAAAATAGCATATAAATATGCTAGCCAAAAATTTAACAAGCACGTCAAGAATTTAACAAATAAGTCAAATATTTAACGAGATTAAGGATGGGCGTTACATCCTCCCCACCTTAAAGAAAATTCGTCCTCGAATTTTTACTAGATCAAGATTATAACATATATAATCAGCGAAGAGAACTCAAGAACATCACGACTATGCACAGATACTCACAAATATTCTATGCAATTTAGATGTATCAATTATAACATCAAAACACATAAAGTCAAGTAGACTCGATTAGTCAATCCACTATATCGGTGAAACTTGACATATCCACTAAAAATAATAGAACTGGTCATATCCTCCAGATCACTGTAATACTAGTCAAATCCACTAGGCAATCTCAGATACTGAAGTCGTGGTTATCCATCGTTTCAATATTCAGAACTGACTTTACGTATATCAATGCATCAAGACAATCCATCAAAAGATGTAGCTCTCGGTGTCAAATAGTTAACAATGGAGCTGTCTTCGAAATTCATTCATGAATCTCTAACAAGACCAAGAAATCTCAAGAACACACGTACCTTGGTTGTTTCCACTTATAGGTCAACACAGATACTCACTTCAGACATCCACTACAAGGTAGTTATATCCTCTATCAAGAAATTTCTCAAGTTGAATCTTCAACTCGTTTAACTCAATCGAGGTCAAGAACATTAATCCAGATGTCAGCACTGTATTCGCACTGTAACAACTCAAGATAATCCAAATTTCTCATCAAGTAACAGGTATTACTCAGTAGAAATTCCACTGTCAAACGCATAGGTTAAATACCCAGTACAATCTCAAGAACCCTTTCTAGACTTTCAATGCAGAACATAAAGGTTATGCATAAATCTTTCATGCTCACATATATAGTCAAGCATACTAGCATAGAAATAATTACCATCTATTGTGGTAAACAAGAATGACCTAACACATAGAAAGTCAAGTCATGACACGTATCACATCAATGTCCCATACTGGTGACACGACCAAATTAACATAGAACGTATAGGGTGTTATCACCCATACTTCTATCAAACTCTTACTAATAACAATATCAACACGTAGTCTCTTACTAGAGAATACACTTCCACGCAATTCACGAGATAAGGACAAGCATGCATATATAGCACGAAACAATGTCCACTAGACAAGATAGATACGCCTAAGTCTTTAAAGACTCGCGCTCTCGATTCTCAAACCATCTAATCCAATTGGATCAATCCTATCAACACCAGTCCTATGCCTGGTATAACAACAAGTAACGAAGCACTCGGCGTCGAAAACACACCCAAGACTAACCCAACCTAGGCCATAGACCCTATCCAGGCTTAGAGCTAAACCATAGCTCTGATACCACACTGACACGCCCCAAGTCCCGGGATTCCCTAATAGAACCTCGAACCTGGTGCGCGTAACTAACAAGAAACAAGAATCTAACGGGAAACAGGAACAATACCTGTTAAAAACAAAACTGACATGATATATATACTCAAGAGTAGGGAGCTAAGATAGCTCACACGAGTTCTAGACCAAGAAAATTTAAACCAAAATGGTTATATACAGCGGAAGACATGCCTAGCAAATAAGCTAGCAACAAGAACTGTCTAGGGACAACAAATACTACCCCAATACAAGCCCAGAGTTTATTAACTCATACAAGATCGTCCTTACCAAAATATAAAAGGACACTAACTTCGAACAAGAATATCCTGCTGAGTAAGTTCCCAGCTAAGTCGAGCCTCACTGCGTACTATCCCCTGTTTTCCTGGGGGGGGAAACAATTAAACAAATAAAGGGTGAAATAAATTTCAGTAAGCTATTAACATGCAACTATATGTCATGTTATCATACAATACAAGTAGATACTCAAGTAATCATATATCAAGTATCATCAAGTAACAAGTATAGGAGAGGCTAAACCAACTCAACAAGTAATCAAGCTCAAGATATGATCAGGTAACAAGTAGTCAAGTAGTGTGAGAGGCTATACCAGCTCACCAAGATGCACATAGGCCTATCACGCATTTTTACCTGAATCCTTCCTTATTCCTCCCAAGAATACCATTTGTTGTCGATGCTTTTCTAGCTGAGGACAACCAAGAACAAGAACAAGAACTGCTGTGCAGTATATAAGAAGACCTGGTAACCAGTGTCATCCACAAGAATAAGATCCACGAGGTGTTCAAGACAATCGCATTCACTTAGGTCAGGCTTATTGCTCTAACCAAGGAAGCTATGCCCTTACTATGGCCGGTAGTAAGGGGTCAGGCGGAAATACATAGGGACCCGATTGTCACTTAAACCCCAGCTCTCGCGACAAGCGTGAACCTATATATTTTCGAACAAGCAAGGAGAACCAGCTGGACTCACACAATAATGCACAAGTAGATGTTTACTTGAACTACGAGAACAGAACTAAGTCCCTTAGTATGCACCATGTAATTATGTATCATGTGCTCACGAGAATATGCACCATGTAGTCATGTATCATGTGCTCACGAGAATATGCACCATGTAGTCATGTATCATGTGCTCACGAGAATACAAGTACACGTACGCAATTATTGCGAATACCAATCAAGTTCAACTATGGCACGTAAGTGTCCATGTAACACGATCAATCCAAGTTAGGGTCTATTAATAACAGACCTCAATCACGTAGTAGGGTATATCATTTAGTCACATGCAAAGTTTGCACGTACATATTTATGTCACGTTTAACACATTAAGGTGTCTATCACGATACCCTTACTATCAAGTAGAGCCCAATACCTTAGACTCTAAACACGTAATAGAATAGGTCACATCATACCTAGTCACAGTCATATCTCACGTATATGTATCGTTAATAATCGAATACATTTTCTAACACATATTGTGTTCTGTAGTTATTCTTATTAACTTATATCGTAGTACTCATGACTATATGAATTATCTTCATATTACACTAGTCCCTATTTTCTTTAGGAACCCATTTCAAGACAAGATATCTTCTTCATTCTTTATATACTTCATTGAGTATATACACGATTAAAATTAATCACTAGCACTTTAGTGTTTGTTCATAACACTTACAATACACACGTATCAAATTCAAGTATGTAGTAGAGTTAATCATTCTCTATGTAGTTCCATATCCCAACTCTTTTGGTTATTCATACCATGTATCAAGTAATCAAGAAGTAACATTCCATCAAGTAACTATATGCAAGATTTGCATATACATATCAAGACTCTTTCAAGTTCATTACCATACACATATATTGGTATATTGGTGTCAAGGCACGTACAAGATTTTATAATCTTATATTGAAGTATTAATCCAATTATTTGGATGTTCCAGTCATGTACGAGATTTTATTGTCTTATACTTCAAGTTACTGTCTCATCTTAAGACATTCAAGACATTCAGGACATTCAGGACATTCAATACATATACAAGATCTTATCATCTTATATCCACGTTCTCACTCCATTTCTTTGGATGATTAAACATGTACAAGAGTTAATTATCTTATACTTCAAGTTCAAGCTAGGAAGATGAATTATACATCTTTCACGAATTATTTTCCAATCCTTTTCTTAGGACATTCAAGCTCAAGACATTAGTTGGTGCCCCTAAGGTACACAAACATTAACTTCAAGACACATAAAAGAGTTACTACTCTTATACTCAAGTTATTATTTAATTATGATTTAAGTCCACATTTCATTTGATCACGAAGGGACTATTTTTCAGTACTAGAGTGTTCTACAACACTCATCTAGACCATCTAGGGTAGTACCCTAAACCTAGACCAAGACTATTTCAAGTTCAAATTAAGTAAATGAGCTATACCACTCATACCTACAAGTTCATAATCCCCTACATAAGATATTCAATCTCAAGTCATTGTTTTAATGCCCCTAAGGTACACAATCATTGGCTTCAAGACAAGTATAACACATAAGTGCTTGTTCATAGCACTTTCAAGACATATAAAAGAGTTGTTACTCTTATACTTAAGTTCTCATTTGAGTTCTACAAGTGTCCATGTACAAGACTAAGTTCTCATTTTAATTAAATGAGTATTCATGTTTAAGACCAAGTTCTGATGCCCCTAAGGTGTCACAACACTTGCTAGGACATCTTATACTAAGGTTATATACATTAACTAGAGTTACTTCCAACTTATACAAACTTTAAACAACATTTTGTTTTTCAGGTAACTGTGCGGTCGCCTAAAGTGGACTGTGCGGTCGCACACAAGCAGGTCAATTCCTTTGAAAAACCTTTCAGAAAGATGGGCGGTCGCCCAAGGATTTTTGTGCGGTCGCACAAGGTACCAAAATGCGAAATTTTTATTTCTTTCCCAGGTTAAGAAATTTCCCGTCCCAAGCGTAGGAGTAACTTTTACTAACTCTTAGGCAATACCCAAAACATTATTTCAGGCTCAATTCATTTCTTTTACCGTCCCATAAATAATAGGATAATTTCTTACTATTCCAATTTAATATTTCACCGTCCCCAAAAGTATAAGTACAATTTTATAATATACTACTATAACCATTTAGGGATACTTCCATTCATTTCCCCGTACCACAAACAATAGTACAATTTTTCTAATAATATTTAAATCAAGTTACTATTTTACCGTCTCACGAATAGGAGTAATTTTCCTACTAATGTTTTAACAAACCCAGGAGGGTTAACCACTTTGAAACACTTTTCAAGTTTCTTTTGCGTATATTTATACTCCCTTCGTTCCAATTTTACAAGTATCACAAAAATTGCCCAAAACACAACTTTAACAAGAACAAGTAGCGGGAATAACATATATGCATGTTATTACAAGTAAGGGGGAGCTAATAACTTACCTAGTCAAAAATCAAGTTGACCCAAATTAATTTCTGTTCGGCAGGAAATGCTCTATTCAGCGCCACGAATATTTATCCGGGACCAGAATCACGAACAGAGGGATAATTAAGCTCGAGGAGTCGAGAATAGGAAGAATTCCTAACTTAGCTTTTTCACCCAGAGAGAGCGTAAGAAATTTGGGGAGAAATGCTTCTGAGAAGAAAGCAAACCCACAAGATATACTTGACACTTTCCAAGAATTGCAATTTGGCCCCTCAAGTTCTAACTTTGACAAAAAGGCCCCTAAACTTTCAACTTTGACATTTAACCACCTTAATTTTCTAAAGTAGTTAAATAATTAACTCAAATAAAATAGCATATAAATATGCTAGCAAATAATTTAACAAGCCCGTCAAGAATTTAACAAATAAGTCAAATATTTAACGAGATTAAGGATAGGCGTTACAATTAGTCCAATAAGTTTGATGTTTAGTAGATTAAATGCTACCAGCATACTAATCTTAACAATCCGGACAAGACCTCTTATCCACTCTTATCCCCTTCATATTTATCTCAAAAAATGGTGGTATTATTAATCCCTAGACTGATAATAAACAAAGTGTGTAACGACACACTTTCATTTTGGAAAACAAAATGAGTGCAAGGGGTGGGTGTATTAAAAAAAGGGTGTACGTACTAGAATGTTTGGGGGGTTGTGATTGACAAAAGTAGGCCAAAATACGTTTTACCCTCCAAAGTATCCACCGATTCCCACTTTGCACTCCCGTTTGAAAAGTCGGTCTCTTTGGTACCTAAGTTTCTAATTTTTCCCACTTCACCCTCCAGCTCAAACGGGCGTTAAAAATCTAACTTTAAATGGCACGTGACTCATCACGTGATGGGCGTTTTCGTCCTTTTATATTGGTCAATCCAAAAAAAAAAAAAAAAAAGAAAACGAAAATAAAAATAAAAAATTCCCAGATCTCAGCCTCAACTTTACCCCATCTTCACTTTCGGTCGGCTAACCCATCTATTTGTCTTGAGTGCGTTAATGTCTGTAAACCCTCCATGGTTAATATATGTTGCTGTTGTTGCTTTTTTGAGGAAAAGGAAAAATTGACCTCCCTTCCATGTCTAAGCACGTAACCCGCTACCTAATCCTTAGGGATGACAATTTGACCGAACCCGATCCGTACCGAAGGCGATTCGATTCAAAAATTTCGGGTTTGGTTTGCAATTTTCAAAACCCGATCGAGTTCGGATCGATTTCGGTAGCGCCCATGATCCGACCCGACCCGACCTGAATTATTAAACTTACAGATTTTACTTCTGCCCCCTCATGTTCTTGAAATAAACACATCACCCTATGTATATAAACTAAAATCTAGGGTTAAGAGATTAATTCTCAATCGCCAACACACCTCTCTCTCTCTAAGCGCAGTTCTCGTCTCTCTCTTTAAGCGTAGTACTCGTCTCTCTCTCTCTCTCTCTCTCTCGCGCCGTTGCCCGTGGTGACGCCGTTTGACTCCTCTCTTGACTCTTCTTCGCAACGCCGTCCAACTGTTACCAAATCCGTCAAACATATCTCTCAATTTCCGTCGAAGTCTAACAAATTTCTAACGAATTTCAGCTTTACAAAGGTAATGTAACAATTCCTATCCATTCGATTTATGCTTCTGTTTGTGGTATTGTTTGATTGATGGGTTTTGCTTCCCCAATTTCTTAGCCAGCAAAGCTTGAAATGGTTTAATATTTTGAGCACTCTGTTTCTCGTTCAATATCCCATCTAATTCTTTATGCATTTCATTGTTCATGGTACAAACCCAGATCTCAATTTCCAAATTCTAGTAAAGTTTTTTTTTCTTTTTCCTTTTTAACAGGTTACAAGAGATGGGTTGAGCAACAAAAATAAATTAAAAAAAAAAAAGAAAAGAAAAACGTTGACAGCCTCGGATCGGATCGGGGCACGAATCGGAGTACGGATCGGATCGAATTCGGTAAAGGGCTTCTCATCTTCGGATCGGATTCGGATCAGGACTGATCCGATCCGAACCCGTTGCCATCCCTACTAATCCCCATCACATCTCCGACCAACAACCCTCCTCCGACTGGCCTCCCCTATTCTTCAATTCGTTTATGCATTGGAAACCTAATCTGGGAGTTTGAATTTCTTACTTTTGAAACCCAAATCTGGGTTTTGATTTTCGATCTATGATTTCGAGTTTGTTTTAATTTTTAATCTACAATTTTCGAAATCTGGGCTTCAATTTTTTATTACAGATCTTTGAGTTTCGACTGCAAACATTGGATATGAAGGATTTTCAAAATCAAAGGCATGAACATATTGAAATCGAGATCTGGGTTTTGATTTTCGGTTTTAGATTTCAGATCTTTGCATTTGAAGGATTCAACTGCAAACATTGGGTTTGGGTATAAAGGATTTTCTATCAAAAGCATGAAACCCAATTAAATACGAGTTTGCAGTTGGGTAAGAATTTTTGTTGTGAAACAAAATGAGTAATAAATTTTTGTTTTGATTTTGATTCTGATTTTCGAGTTTGAGGGATTATTTTATCAGTTAGTATGAACCTGAACAAACTGCAGTTGATTTTGATTTATAGAGATTGGCACTGATGGGTGGTGGTGGCACTGTGGTGGAGCTGGTGATGGTCATGGTGGTGTTTGTGGTAGATCTAATTCGAAGAAGATTAGGGTAATTTGAAGAAGACAATAGGGTAAAAGACATTTCAACCCTCTTTTTTTTTAAGTTAAAAGACGTAAATGCTCATAATGTGACATGCACATGACATGTTCTGTTAGTTTTCTTAACGTTCATTTGACGGAGGGTGCAAAGTGGGAAAAATTGGAAACTTAGGTACCAAAGAGACCGATTTTTCGAACGGTGGTGCAAAGTGGGAATCAGTGGATACTTTGGGGGGTAAAATGTATTGTGGCCACAAAAGTAAGAGCCGGTCCCCTGTGCAACCGCCGCACGGCGTGCGGCGGCGCCAGGCGAGCCGAGCCGTTTTTTTTTTTTTTTTTTGCCACTCCAAACTTTTTTTCCTCCCAACAAAAGTAGCACTTATTATAACGAAATGTAACGCTTTTTTCTTTCAAATGTAACATTTTTTAAAAAAAATATGTTACACAATTTTGCTGCAATAGATTAAAGATAACATAAAGATTGACAACTAAACTAATGTCACACTTTTTATAAAGGAATGTAACACTCTTTTTTTTCAAATGTAACACTTTTTTTTCAAAATTAACATAAGATTGACAAATTAAATTAATATTACATTTTATAAAAAATGAATGTAACATTGTTTTCTCAATTGTAACATTTTATATTTTTAAATGTAATATTATATTTGAAATGTAACAATTTTTTATTGAGAAAGTAACAATTGAAATACAACTCGATTATATATATGAATTTTTACTCTTTTCTTTAAAAAAGAAAAGTAATAAGAGTAGTATGGAGGAGGGCTGGCGGACGGGTTAGGTGGATCGGGTCAGGTGGGTTCGGCCCATGGAGCAGCCCGTCGCACGCCCATGCATCCGTTGCACCCAAGACTTTGTCCAAAAGTAATAAGAGTAGTATGGAGGAAAGAATACATGGGTCGGGCCAGGCAAAAGGATATAGTATACTCGAAAGCCCACATATCAGTAACATGGACACTGGACAGTGAAGTGGATCAAGAAACATCCAAACCGGAACAAAATCTCAGAAACCCTAGTACCAAGAGAAACAGTCACTGATTAAACCTCGACAATCTTGAAAGAAAGAAGAAAATGGCGGAATCAGAAGCAAAATCATTGAAAGATCAGGGCAATGATTTCTTCAAAGCTGGAAATTACCTTAAAGCAGCTGCTCTCTAAACCCAGGCAATCAAGCAAGATCTTTCTAACCCAACTTTGTACAGGTAGGTACCTCCACATTAGATGCTCATTCTTTCAGTTCAAGCTTTGTCTTTTCGCTGTTGTATTTGAATTTTTGGGAGATTTAATGTAGGGGGTTCACTTGACTTGAGATTCGAGATTCTTTGATAATTTGATTGAAAATTGAAGATTTAATGTTGTTTCTCAAATGGGTTTCGCCATTGATTGATTTCGAGATCGGGGCCTGGAATTAGTTTCGATTATCATTGGCTGGTGTTGTGGTTTAGGTGAAAAAAAGAAAGAACAATGGAAGATTTGTATACTAAAATCAATACAGAGGGATGATTTGTCATGAAGGACTGAAATGTGTATTGCAAATCCAGACATTTTGATGATCACGTGCCATGCACATGACATTTAACTGACTTTTCTAACGAAAATTGTCAAAAAGCCCTTAACTGGCGAAAGATTCACATTTGAAGCCTTGATTTGGCAAAAAAAAATATATGGGGCCCCTTTTAGAAGACCCCCTTGATTTCAGGCCCTAATTTGCAATTAGAGATGGCAACGGGGCGGGTTTGGGACGGGTTTAGCATTTCCCGAACCCGCTCCTACCTATTTTCTCATAGACCGGAACCCGCCCCGCCCCGCCCCGGTTACCATTATACCTGAACCCGCCCCGCCCCGTTTATTCTTAAACTAGTAGAAAAATTACAAATTTTTGTACAATGCTACTATTTTAGTTTTAATGTTTGTTTATTATAAAAATGAAGACCTTAAAATAATACTATAAAAACAAAGAAAACATTAAATCATTAAGGTAAATTATAATTATACATAAACATTATTATCATGTTGAAATATATTATAAATAAACTATAAATTTATGCGGGCGGGTTTATAGTAATCCCAAACCCGTCGGGTTTTGAAAAACACTTCCCAAACCCTCCCCATTAGGGGCGGGTCATTGCGGGTTTGAGACGGGTTCGGGATTTTTGCCATCCCTATTTTCAATTAACACTTTAATAATGGGATCCACTTCCCCACCCACAACAACTTTCCACTCACTATTCCCTATCTCACTTTCTCTCTCCTATCCTACTTCTTATACTCACACTACCTAATCCACTTTTCCTTTACCCCCGTACCCAAGCTAAAGTGTGTAGTTTCAATTGGGACGGAGCCATGGAGGGAGTCTATTGATGAATTGACTAGTCAGTACTTTTGATTCTGTGAAATTGGAGTAGCCACTGGGAATACTTGAAGTCATATTTTTGTCAGTCGAGTTCATTTTCGTCAGTACTTATGACTATTTTGATTTTTGACCCAACCAACAAAAACAACCCAGCACAACCCAAACAGAGTGGATGTCAGTCGCTTTGATTTCACAGAACAAACAAATTATTCTTTTTTTTTTTTTTTTTTTTGATACCCAGGTTTAGTCCTGGGGGTGGTAGTTCCGGCCCCTCTTTCCTACCACCCGGCAAATCGCGGGATGTGCCTCAATAGCTAGGTTTAGAGTACATGTCAACTAGTAACACAATACAAGGTCCGACCACGGAAAAGAGCCCGGAGAACTCCGTTGTACCTACGGTTGCTCGGCACCAGTGCCTACGGTTGCTCAGCACGGATGCTCCCACCAAGTTTCGAACCCACGCTGCATGCCTCCAGCGCGACTTATGTCCTCCTCCTTTGCCACTGAAATGATATGTGGGCCACAAAGGTGATAGCTGAAATGACTACTGTAATTTAGAAGACTCCGTTTATTTGATTGATTCCGGAAGCAGATTAGGTGACAATTTGGGTATTCATTTGATAATTTTGAATGTGACAAACCTATATGGAAATGTAGTTCAGGCGGTAAGGTTTGGCTATTATTCTTTGTTCTGGCTAAACATGGAGCCAAACCTTACCGCCTGAACTACATTTCCATATAGGTTTGTCACATTCAAAATTATCAAATGAATACTCAAATTGTCACCTAATCTGCTTCCGGAATCAATCAAATAAACGGAGTCTTGTAAATTACAGTAGTCATTTCAGCTATCACCTTTGTGGCCCACATATCATTCGGTAACCAAATCGGATTCCTGTTTTCAGTAAAATGATATCGACCTTGTATTTCAAATCAAAGATCAGAGAACCATTAAGTTAGGGCTTTGAAGCAAATGGATATGGGAAGATGTTGATATAGAGAAAGAAAGAGGAAAGAACCAACTGAGATGCGAATTCCCCTTCATTCACGAACACTCCGGCCAAAACCCACCAATCATCACTCATGGTCCTTCAAGACTATTTCTCTACCCTCTACCAAACCCTAACAACAGCTCACAAAAAAAAGAAAGAGGAGGAAAGAAAACCATAACTAGAATATTTAGACCACGCCCACCTTTTTCGTTAACGCCAGCCACCATGGTTGACTCTGCTGTGACGAGATAGGGAAGACGAAAGAGACAAAACCAAAGAGATAGGGTTGAAATCGCAAACGGGGAGACTGATAACAAAAAGCATGGGTGAGAAGAGGGTTGAAATTTATTAGTTTGTTTGTGGACATAATTGTCCAAACCCGAGTCAGAAGGGCCGCTTACCGAGTCCGTTCAAAATTTTGGGCTGGATTGGCTAGACTGGATAGTACCATTCAGCATGGGCTACCAAACACTCTGAATGGTTTTAAGCGCTGACAGAGTCAGCAGTTTAGCACTTGCCCCATTAAGAGTCTGAATCAGAGCTATCAAACACCACTAAATGATCATATAATCAATACGAGTATAACTGATACTCCCTCTGCTCCATAACAATACAAACTTCCCTTTCGGGTGTCCCATTGATAAGTCACACTTCACCAGAATAGATATTTTATATATTTCTTTATTTAATGAGACCCACTTGTCATACTTACAACAACTATCCACTATTGTTCCCAACCCCACTTTCTCTCCCTATCTCAATCTTCATACTTACAAATGTCAAGATATGGTAAACTAGGCAAGATAGAATTGCTGGCGACCAAATTGGCGAGACAATAAAAGTCGCTCAATAGGAGATAAAATTAGAGAAAGTCGATTAAGATAGAACTCGTGGAACGAAGGCCACTTTGTGCATGCTCTCAGGAAGGAGTTTATCAACATCAGCCAGACTGGGAGTGGCGAACTGGAAATAGGGAAAGGGGAATGCCAAAACTAACACGGTCAAGAGTAATTTTGAGTTATTTTGGACATTCATTTTGGAACGAGGCAGGAGTAAGAAATATAGTGGTTTTATAGTGTCTGATACTTTGATTTGGAGCGAATTGACCGGAAAAATGATTCATGTAACCAACCGCAACTGTTTAACACTCTGACAAGTTGAGTTGCATCTTTTTGCAAATGACACGTAAGACGTTACTAACAGCGACGTCACATTTTTAATACACACACACACACACAAAATGAATGTACGAAATTGCTTTCATTTTGGGACGGAGGGAGTGTATTTATATTTCTATGTATTTATATTCAAGGACTTGAAGACTATGTTACCTCTTTAATGACAATTTTTGAATCTTGCTTTGTCTTCCTTATTATTACCTCTGTCCCAAAATGAATGTCTGAAATTGTTTCATTTTGGGACGGTGGGAGTATCTATTATCTATTATCTATCTATTATATATATATTACTAATTCAGAAACCGCTGACATCAGCGGTGGACACGTGTCACTCTCTCCTTCAATTTTTTCCCGCTTAAAATTGAAGTAGATGAAAAGTCAGCTCTAGAAAATTTGGTAAGCTTCTGGAAATGTAACAGTCTATTTGTTGCGCCCATTCCCAAAGCATAAAACTGTTCCATTTATTAATTTTTGAGTTATTAATTGTTGAAACAATGGATTTGGTAATTTCATTTATACAACCACGCCTAAGGCCTAACAAAAAACTACACACCAGTAGCATCACCCATTCGCTACCTTTCTCAAACTCCTGAAGTCACCTCAATCTCTATTATCTTTGTCCTCCTCTCTCTCCTACAATAACAGTGGAGTTGGTAAATTCTTCTCTTTATTTCCATCTCTCTTTCTCAATTTCTGTGTCTATGCATCTATACACATATTTTTTGGTTTGACGGCTAAGAAACACTAAGAAAATGCATTTGTTGGGTTTTTTATCCATCACTCACCATGCGCTTGCGTAAGCCTTCTGAACTACACATCCATTTTTATAATTGCATTTCTAAATAACGAAATTAATAACGAATTGGGTTCATATGTGTATTGAATATTTGTTTGATTTTTTTTTAAAGTGCCATTAATGGCGACATGGTGTATCATATGGCGGTGTAGAAGAACAAGCCTAAACCGAGTGGTGTCGACCCGGTGGTGTTCCAGTTGTTCCGATTAAACGCTCTACTTAAAAATTCGTTTTGTAAATAGAGTTGTATTTTCGGGACAATGAAATTTTAGGTTCAAAGAAGTACTTTGTATCAAAATCTGAATGAACTTCATATAAAAAGATGATAGAGTTCACTTTGAAATGTCAAATTAGTTGAGTTTTGGTACTTCACATATGAAGATTGGGTAAAAATGGCTTCCCATCAACTGATCAAAGACGAAAAGGCTAATCCTAAATTCCTAATCAATCTTATCTTTGGAAGATGAAAATTAAAAGGTTACCCCCTCTTTGTTAACGTCTCTAAACTTCCACATCAGTATCACTTGACCGTATACTAATTTAATATTTCACCCTTACGCTATAAACTTTAAAATATATTTTTAAGTTATCCATTCTGTTATGTTTTTGAAGAAATTTGAAAAAGGTCAATATTTTTAGCTAAGAATACAATCAGTTAAATAAATAATCGTGTTTATAATTTAGGTCATATATTATTTCATTAGCTAAGATTTACAGTACTCCGTAGTTTTTTCTAATAATTGAAATTCTTTACTTATTTATGCTAAAATAACCGTGCATCGCACGAGTGTTAAACTAGTGTATTTATACTTCAAGTATGGAGCCTAATGTCTTTGCATGTCTTCAGGGATCCTGTTGTCTTGGATATAAGTGCCCATGAAGTGCTCCCTCGACTATTCAAGGATTGATACTCCTGTTGTCTTTGCATCTCTTCAGGGAATATCCATCTTCAATCTTTAGGTATGTTTATTAGTAGCATCTAAAAGTGGGCACCTATTAATTTATTTATTTTATTCTTGTAGCTCAAGCATGCTGATAAACGGTCTAAAAAACTACTTGTCCCAACCAGTAGAGTGGATATTGAGAATGCAGTTTATGAGAAATATGGTAGGTCACTAAGAAATAGTTGGCTGCAGCATGACGTTTTAACTGTAGTAAGACACCAACTAAAATGCAGTAAGTGTACAGTAATCTTAATTTTTATGCATGCCGCGTAGTACTCCCTCCGTCACAGTTTAAGGTTCTTAGTTATTTTGCTATTTGTCTGAAGAAATTTGAACATTAATTATAGGTTAACCTAATTATTTTAATGAAAATTTGAAACTTGTTATTGATAGTATACATAATGGTGTACCAATAACAATTTTTAGATTAACAAAAAAAAAAAAAAAAAACTAAGAACCTTAAACTGGGACGGAGGTAGTATAAGTTTGTGACCAATCTTGATTCTTATTATTTTTATTTTTTTTTGTTATTCAGGTTCTTGTTATGCTTTCACAGTTTTGGATTCCATGGTAGCTGATTATTTGAAGAATTTGAAAGCTAAGTTGGAGTCCTAAATGACAGCTGCTGAAAAGAAGAAGGGCACGGCCGTGCAACTGCTTGAGACTTTGTTAGCTCCTCAACATTGTTGACTGTCTACCGGATCCAGAAGATGATATAATAGTGAAGATAGATGGACAAGGATGCTTTGGGGCCAAGTTAACAACCGCCTTCAACTTTGCCAAACACTACGGTATACTCGAGTAAAAAGAGTACAAGTATGAGGGGAAACGAAATGATCGCTGCAAATGCGACCAAGTTGAGGTAACTTTATCTATCATTTTAATAAAAATATTTTTGTAATACTCACTCTGTCCTGGAAAGATAGTCCCTCTTCTTTTCATTGTTCCTACGAATGAATTTTGAGCAATAATTTAAGCTTCTTTTAGTTATCTTAATCAGAATCTAAAAATTGATATTGATAGTATTGTAAATATTCGTTAAGATGATTAAAACTAGCCTAAATTATTGCTAAAAGTTTATTCTTAGTAACAATGAAAAGAGAGGGACTATCTTTCCGGGACAGATGGAGTATTACAAAAATATTTTTATTAAAGTGATAGATAAAGGTACCTCAACTTGGTCGCATTTGCAGCGATCATTTCGCTTCCCCTCATACTTGTACTCTTTTTCCTCGAGTATACCGTACTGTTTGGCAAAGTTGAAGGCGGTTGTTAACATGGCCCCAAAGCATCCTTGTTCATCTATCTTCACTATTATATCATCTTCTGGATCCGGTAGATAGTCAACAAGATCTTGAGGAGCTAACAAGGTCTCAGGCAGTTGCACGGCGTGCCCTTCTTCTTTTCAGCGGCTGTCCTTTGGGACTCCAACTTAGCTTTCAAATTCTTCAAATAATCAGCTACCATGGAATCCAAAACTGTGAAAGCATAACAAGAACGTGAATAACAAAAAAATATATAAATAATAAGAATCAAGATTGGTCACAAACTTATACTACCTCCGTCCCAGTTTTTTTTTTTTTTTTTTTTTTGTTAATCTAAAACTTGTTATTGGTACACCATTATGTATACTATCAATAACAAGTTTTAGATTTTCATTAAAATAATTAGGTTAACCTATAATTAATGTTCAAATTTCTTCAGACAAATAGCAAAATAACTAAGAACCTTAAACTGTGACGGAGGGAGTACTACGCGGCATGCATAAAAATTAAGATTACTGTACACTTACTGCATTTTAGTTGGTGTCTTACTGCAGTTAAAACGTCATGCTGCAGCCAACTATTTCTTAGTGACCTACCATATTTCTCATAAACTGCATTCTCAATATCCACTCTACTGGTTGGGACAGGTAGTTTTTTAGACCGTTTATCAGCCATGCTTGAGCTACAAGAATAAATAAATTAATAGGTGCCCACTTTTAGATGCTATTAATAAACATACCTAAAGATTGATATTCTCTGAAGAGATGCAAAGACAACACGAGTATCAAACCCGACGAGCGATCTGCAATAATGGGGATTTGTCATCACCGTACTGGTCGATCCACACTATCAACGAGTGAAACAGTTGACTTATCGAGTTTGACCACGTACCAAGGATACTGATAATTCTGAGCTGCAGATCCAACTTGAGAAGACGACCTTTGATACCTCACAGCTCTAGGCACATTCCTTCCTTCAATCGAAGGCCTCCTTTTATTAATGGACAATTGCCTATCAAATGGGTCAGCGGGCCTTTGTTTAGGCGCGCTGTGGGACCGGACTTTGGCCCGAGAAAACTGCGTGTTGGCCATATAGTTTGGAAACAATGTGTACTCGTAAGAAGATAGTGATTCTGCATATTCTGCTCT
The DNA here is from genome assembly GCA_026119855.1 of Campanula takesimana. Taxonomy (NCBI): domain Eukaryota; kingdom Viridiplantae; phylum Streptophyta; class Magnoliopsida; order Asterales; family Campanulaceae; genus Campanula; species Campanula takesimana. Next base: position 721,769 of record JAOWBW010000397.1, on the reverse strand, counting down.
GGGATAGTTAGTGAAAGGGGTTTTTGATGGGTCGGGATTTGATATGGCTGAGTAGTACTGTGGTTGCTTTGGGTTGTGCCGAATGAGAAGTCCTCGTAATGGTTGCTTGTAGATCGGGGGCTGAGTTCGGTGATGGCGGAGGGGGACGGGGAGATTTGGGGTTGATCGGAGAGAGTTTTTTTGTATGTTGAATATCTGTGATGCTCTGTTTTCTCTGTTGGTGTGTTGCTTGAATAGCTGTTCCTGCTTTTTGTGCTTCCTTTTGATTGTCCTAAGTCCATTTCCAATATCTTGACGTACTCCATTTGATCCTACAAGTGAGTTGACTGGGTCAATTAGTCGATTTCAAGATGTTGACCAAAATACATAGAAATTTTAGATCATCAAGTCTGTAGATTGGCTGGTTGAAACGCGCCCCAAATCTTGATAGGGTCTAGTGGCAGATCCTTTATCGTTTTTAAACAGGGTGCACAAATTACATTAGAAAAATGTTTATTATCGGACTCAAAACTATATGGGTGCACTTGCACCCATATAGATTCCTTAGGTCCGCACCTATTAGTGAGAGTTTTACCGACCTTATGACTTTGTAGCTACCTAGCTCGAGTCGGTAATGTCTATACTGAAATCAGATGGTTCAGAATGAATGAACAAGAAGAAATTTGAGACTAACCTGATGAATATTTATGTATCTATTATCTGGTGTGGAGTTTCTCATAATCATTTGTCTATGATTATATAGATTCATCTCTTCGGTTATGCCGATCCTTTAAGCACGCGCCCTCGCCTGAACTGTCATCAATGTCTGCATGCACCGGAGTGTTGTAGTCGCCTGTTTTCTCACAAGGTGGCCCCTCACCAATGCCTGCAGCTTCACTAGTCCTCTCAACGCCGACAATGCTTTTCTTCCGTACAAAATAAAAATCCCATCATTTAGTATTTCAAACAATCTGCATATAAAAATTTGTAAAACAATCTAAATTCCTTTTTTTTTTCTTCATGTTTTTCTATTAATTTTGATTCATTTAATTGAATGTGTGTTTCATGATTCTGAATTTTTATCACTAGAGACACACTAAGTCATACAACATATCTGGATTACATATTGACCCAAAAATAATTTTTCTTTTTATACATAAGCCCATCCAAATTTATTAGTTTCTATAGAAAGTAGTCATGGCCCAATGAGTACAAAACAAAGTTTTAAATTCTCAGGATGTTAATTTGGGCCTTACTTTTAATTTTGGGCTATTTCTTTAACATTGGCCCAATTAATTTGGGCCAAAAATATTTTTTCTTTTTATACATAAGCCCATCCAAACCAATTATTGTAGAATGAAAAATCAAAACTGGACTAAACAAACCAAATAAAGATTTTTGTATAAATGTTATAGTAAGTATAAATCAAGAGTGTTTTGGAAGAAACTAGTTCCTCCATAAGTTATAAAAAGTCATGTTTTTAACCCTTAAACCCCAAACTTAAAACCTTGAACCCTATACCCTACAAAAACAGGACTTTTTATAACTTATGGAGAAACTAGTTTCCCCCAAAAGTGTTGTTGTATGTAAGTTCAATTGAAAATGGTGTGTTTTGGGATGACTATATTTATAGGAACAAAGAGGCGCCCTTTCATTTTTCCTTTATCCATGTTTTGTGATTTTTCATATTCCCCCCAAGCTGTTATTCATTAACACTTGATGAAGGTGCATGAAGGGCCTCTTTTGTGTATTATAAATGTTGTACTTATAATTATGTAATATGTACACTGCTGCCATTAAATATGGCCATAATTTGTTTTTTAGAAGTAATAATTTTCGAAAAATGAATTAGTAACAAAGGGTTGCCATTTCATTTATCCATGTTTTGTGATTTTTCATATTTCCCCCATCTGTTATTCATTAACACTTGAGCAGGTGCATGAAGGGTCTCTTTGGTGTATTATAAATGTTGTACCACAACAATTAATACATGAGTATTATGAGGATAATTGTTCTTTAAAGTGGTGTATTGTAAATTTCGAGACCTTATTTAATAGTTAAGCATGTGCCAAACATACATTTAATGATAATTCATTAAAAGTTACTATTTATAGATATGAAGTTTAGGCGCCAAAATTCCATGTATAGTAAGTGTGTTAAGTGAACTTCTGCCATTATAAAGATATAGATAGATATATGTTAACTATTACTATTAAAAGTATTAATTAACTACAATAGTTAGTACTATAAGTTAACTTTTACTATTAATATTATTAATTAATTATAATAGTTATTATAAGTACATAAACTATCACTATTAATACTATTAATATGTTTTTTTTTTAAAAAAAAAATCAAACCATATCATGACCTATGTAGTTTTATTCGTCTCGTCGAGACGAACACAACGATATTTTTTTTTCTGAGTTATAAATCTCAGGATAAAGCATTTTAAAGTTATTGGTGTTTTTTTTTAGGGAAGACACGTGTCGCGATCTGGGAAGTGGGAGGGCCAGACCCAACGGTCGGATGTAGCTGAGCGGGAAGACGCGAGAATCAGCGGAGCAGATCTGGGCTTGCCGCACGGTGCAACCTCCGCACGCAAGAATTTGTCTTATATGATAGTGTTTTATTATTATTTTCAAAGAATGGTTGGGTGGAGGATATATTCCTACACAAGAAATATGCACTTCCGTCTATTTAACGCAATTGGTTATTTTGAATTATTTTATGTATAACTAGCTTTATTAATACTAGCGGATATGATCATATGCTTTCTACTTCTACTTCTATATTTTATTTTATTTTAATCTATTTTTGTAAATATTTTTTATTTGTTGTTGGATCTGGAGTACTTTTGTATGTGTTTTTTCTGTTATTATTTTTTTCCTTTGTCTGCTCTCACAGCCGTCTACCTTACGGATGGAGGGAAAAAAAGGCAGACCTTCTCTATTTATACTACTGCCCCATCTAAAAATAAAAAAGGAATTTATATAAAAAATATTATCAACAGCAAATTTACAAAAAATAGATAATTATTTATTTTGAGAAGGAAAGAGTAATTCTATTTTCATATGCACGTGTGTGTATTTTTCTTATGAGGCAGTCTCCTGTGTGGCCGCCGCACAGCGTGCGACGGCGCACGGAGCTGAGCCTTTTTTTTTTTTTTTTTTGCCATCCCAACTTTTTTCCTCACAACAAAGTAACACTTATTATAACAAAATGTAATATTTTTTTCTTTTCAAATGTAACACTTTTTTTCTTCAAAATGTACCACAATTTTGCTGCGATAGATTAAAGATAACATAAATATTGACAATTAAACTAATGTCACACTTTTTTTAAAGGAATGTAACACTTTTTTTTTTCAAATGTAACACTCTTTTTTTTTCAAAATTAACATAAGATTAACAAACTAAACTAATGTTTTATTTTATAAAAAAATGAATGTAATATTTTTTTCCTCAAATGTAACAGTTTATATTCTTAAATGTAACATTATATCTGAAATGTAACATTTTTTTATTGAGAAAGTATCAATTGAAATTCAAACCTGATTATATATATATATATATATATATATATATATGAATTTTTACTCTTTTTTTAAAGAAGAAAAGTAACATTTACTAAATAAAAATGTTACATTCATCTATATAAAAAATTATAATCATAGACTTCACTTTGTTACACTTCAAATATTACTTTTTTTTACCACAAAAAACTATCAAACAATTTAAATTTTCTTGTAAAATTGCTGTTACATTTGACTGTAAAAAGTGTTACTTTTTGAAGATAAAACTGTGACTTTTATCAGAACAGAGTGTTAGATCTCAGCTGACAAGCAGCTCAAACTTTTTGTGTGTAAAAAATATGTTTTTAAAAAAAAAAAAAAAACATATCTTGACCTATGTTGTTTTATTCGTCTCGTCGAGACGAACACAACAGTATTTTTTAAAACAAAATTCTGAGTTATAAATATCAAGATATAACATTTTAAAGTTATCGTTTTTTTTTTTTAAGTGACACGTGTTGCAATATGTGGAAGGGAAGGAGGCTGGAGCGGGCGGGTCAGGCGGGTTTAGCCCATGGGTTTGCCCGTCGCACTGCCATGCGGCGGATGCACGCAAGACTTTGTCTTTTCTTATATCCAAAGAGTTGGTGCAATTAATTTACTGTTAAATATTTTTAGTTATTTGAATTTTCGGAGATAAAACAAGAATTAATAGAACTTCAAGGATGAACATTGCAATTTTAAAATAATTTAGTTAAGTTGATTTGCAAAGGGTTTATCCTTCTAAGGTCCCAAAAATACTTTCCAATACTTTGAGAAGACAACAAATTTTAGTTATTCCTTTCTAGTCTATGTGGAAAAATTATAGTATTATATAACTTCTATAATTTTTACAATGTTAAAAATACTTTTACGCAAAAACCCCAAAACACATTATCAATTCCTCTTCTCATTCACGCAACCCTCACTCACCCCTCTTTCTCCCCCCTCTCTGCTTTCTCTCTTTTAGGCACCCTCCACCCTTTATGGCTTGTTTGGTGGGACCCTCACAATGAGCTTGTATAGTATCCCAGACAAGTTTGGAAACATTTTGCTATTGTATGATTCGAAACATATGATTGTCTACATGATTTGAGTTTGTATATTACTTCAATATTACCCCCAACAAACTAGCTAGATTTGATTTCAATTATAGAAGGAGATAATGAGGCAATTTGACTCAACCATGCCTTTTCATCAATGGCTTTGACAAAACTCGCATCTTAGCCTTCTAGAGCGAGAGTAGTCAGTTCCATCTAGAACAGGGGGATGATAGTGACCAACAATCTTGTTATCCATTCTGACTACCCTTCTGGATTTCACTCAGCACGTCGAGCGATGGCTCTTGATACCAGTTGAAAGATTACGGTAGCTAGGATAACAAAAATAGAACACCTAGATATATGATGTAATCTCTAAAGTAGACACAACTTGTTAACTCAAAGCTAATTGCAGCGGAACAATACAAACAAGCACATTAATGAGGATGGTTTCAATCAAATGTTTAATGTTATAAATTGTAGACATAACAAAAACTTCTCTTTATAAATATACTTTCAGTACAAGAGAATGTATCCAAGACGAAAACCTAACTAAGTACTCAATTCACTCTCAAGTTTAGTGATGAACTTGAAGTACAAAACACGAAAAACAAATTCTTCAATGTCTCAGAATGTTTGCATAAATTAGTCAATGAGATGTGCCACATCTTTTGTCTTTATAACTTCATGTCGTGAAGCTCTCATTTGATTTAAGGAAGATATCTACAAATAACAAGGAATATATAAATAATAAGAGAAAGTGGTAGTATATTAGTATTATTAATTCCCTAAGGGGTCGTTTGGTAGCCCTTCATAAGTTATAAGATTATTAGTCCAATAAATTTGATGTTTAGTAGATTAAATGCTACCAGCGTACTAATCTTAACAATCCGGACAAGACCTCTTATCCCCTTCATATTTATCTCAAAAAATGATAGTATTATTAATCCCTAGACTGATAATCTGCTTACTATTAATACAGACTAATAATATCAGCCTACCAATCGAACCCTAAAAATAACAAATAAAATACGTGTGTAATGACACACTTTCATTTTGGAAAACAAAATGAGTGCAAGGGGTGGGTGTATTAAAAAAAGGGTGTACGTACTAGAATGTGGGGGGGGGGTGTGATTGACAAAATTAATAAGAGTAGTATGGAGGAAAGAATACATGGGTCGGGTCAGGCAAAAGGATATAGTATACCCGAAAGCCCACATATCAATAACATGACCCGGAACAAAATCTCAGAAACCCTAGTACCAATAGAAGCAAATTCACTGATTAAACCTCGACAATCTTGAAAGAAAGAAGAAAATGGCGGAATCAGAAGCAAAATCATTGAAAGATCAGGGCAATGATTTCTTCAAAGCTGGAAATTACCTTAAAGCAGCTGCTCTCTACACCCAGGCAATCAAGCAAGATCCTTCTAACCCAACTTTGTACAGGTAGGTACCTTCACATTTGATGCTCATTCTTTCAGTTCAAGATTTGTCTTTTCGTTGTCGTATTTGAATTTTTGGGAGATTTAATGTAGGGGTTCACTTGGGATTCGAGATTCTTTGATAATTTGATTGAAAATTGAAGATTTAATGTTGTTTCTCAAATGGGTTTTTGTCATTGATTGATTTTGAGCTCGGGGCCTGGATTTCTTTTTGTTTATCATTGGCTGGTGTAGTGGTTTAGGTGAAAAAAAAGAAGAAGAACAATGGAAGATTTATATATTAAAATCAATGCTGAGGGTGAGGGATGATTTGTCATGAAGGACTGAAATGTGTCTATTGCTGTTTCTGGATTTAAGTTTGAAGTTGATGGAGTATGGTGGTATTAACTAACACTTGTAAACTTGCAAGCTCAGTAGATGAAACTTCATTTATACATTATTGTGCAATTTCTGCACTTATGCTGGAGTTGGCGTTAATAAAGTTTAGTGATATACAAAAGTGGATAGCTTTATTTTCTAAAAAAGATATGCTAGTGAGGACAAATTAGCTCGATAATACAAAGTGATCATGATGGACAATCACTTCGCAAAGATCTAAATTATTCCTCTGTTCTGAATCGGATTGTCATTTCAATATATGCATTTGGTGTTATTTATTATGTTTATGGGAGTTCTTTTTAGTATTTAGTTTTATTTATTCTGCTTTCGAGTTTATAAGTATCTTGTTCACGTTGTCAATCGAATGTAAGTAACACTGCATGCACTTGTCTTATGGAGTGGGTGCCAATAAACAAGAGGATTAGAGGAGAAGCAGAAGAAAAAAGTTCTTTGTATCATGAAAAACCTTAATGCATTTATAGGCATGTATAAGAAGCACAATTGGATTCTTTGTTAAGGCAAACAAACAATTTATCATGTAGTCAGATGTTTTAGTTACCTATAATTATAAGAAGTGTGTCAATCATCAGAAAGAATTGTATGTTAACTTAGCGGATTCTTCCTGGAAGAGGCTATTTGACTTTGGGATATTGGGGTTAGGCAAATATTGCGGTAAATGGATAAAGAAGGTTGTCCTCTAAGATACTCAAAACCCTAGTGACAAAAAAATAGGACATGTTGCTATCTTTCGGATATTAGCTTAATCTGACCAACAACATTTAGGAAAAGCTATATGACCTCAAATTAGATCCTTCTAACCCAACTTTGTACAGGTAGGTACCTTCACATTAGATGCTCATTCTTTCAGTTCAAACTTTGTCTTTTCGTTGTCGTATTTGATTTTTTGTGAGATTTAGGGGTTCACTTGGGATTCGAGATTCTATGATAATTTGATTGAAAATTGAAGATTTAATGTAGTTTCTCAAATGGGTTTCGCCATTGATTGATTTTGAGCTCGGGGCCTGGAATTAGTTTCGATTATCATTGGCTGGTGTAGTGGTTTAGGTGAAAAAAAAAAGAACAATGGAAGATTTGTGTACTAAAAAATCAATACTGAGGGATGATTGAAATGTGTCTATTGCATTTCTGGATATAAGTTTGAAGTTGTTGGGGGTATGGTGGTATTAACTAACACTTGTAAACTTTCAAGCTCAGAAGTCTACTCAGTAGGTGAAACTTCATTTATACAATGTGATGATTTTTATGCACCTACGCTGGAGTTGGGCTTAGTAGAATTTATTGATATATTAAAATGGATTTCTAAAGAAGATACGGTAGTGAGGAAAAATTAGCTCGATAATACAAAGTGATCTTGATGGACAATCACTTCGTAATGATCTGAAATGATTCCGCTGCTCTGAATCTGATAGTCATTTCATTATATGCATGTAGTATTATTTATATATGTTCAAGATTATTTTAGTATTTATTTTTATTCAGCAAAAAGGGATTCTGCTTTGGAGTTTATACGTATTTTGTTCATGTTGTCAATCAAATGTAAGCAACACTGCATGAACTTGTCTCTTGGAGTTGAAATGGAATGCTGAAGTATTATGGAAAAATTAAGTCGAAATGACAATAAACAAGAGAAGAGAAGCAGAAGAAAAGAGTTTGTTGTATCACATAAAACCTTGATGCATTTCTAGGCATGTATAAGAAACACAATTGGATTCTTCGTTAAGGCAAACTAACAATTTATCATGAAGTCAGATGTTGTAGTTACCTTTAACTTATAAGAAGTGTGTCAATCATCAGAAAGAATTGTGTGAACTTAGCGAATGCTTCCTGGAAGAGGCTCTTTGACTTTGCATATCGGGGTCTAGACTAATATGTTTCTAACTTTCGTATATTAGCTTAATCTGACAAACAGCATTTAGGAAAAGCTACGTCACCTCAAATTACGTTCTCTTGGTAAGGCTGACCTGCTGTAACATATAATAGGTGAACCAAGTCTTGGTTTTCGGTTATTTTTCTCTCTATCACTTATTCCTTTTCTCATTGTTTTATGTTGTAGTAACCGCGCTGCAGCTTTTCTACATCTGGTTAAGCTTCAAAAAGCACTTAGCGATGCTGAAACAACAATTTCCTTGAACCCCAATTGGGAGAAGGTACTCAAATTGTTTGGATTAACTTTATTTTACAGTTTAGAGAATAGTTGTGCGTCTGAGGCTGCTGGCAGTTAGCCTGGAAAGATCTAATGTCTACAAGTTTAATATAACTTACTGAGAGGCTTTATTTCCATGACGAAAATTATGAACACTTGCAATGCAGGGTTATTTCAGAAAAGGATGTGTATTAGAGGCCATGGAACGATACGAAGATGTAAGTTTGAAATCTTTTTCATTTTATTTAGCATCTTTCTTTGCAGCCACTTGATGCCAATTACTGATGTTTATATTGCACAAACAATGTAGGCATTGTCTGCATTTCAAATAGCTTCTCAGCACAATCCTCAAAGTGCAGAGGTATCAAAAAAGATAAAGAGGCTTACACAATTGGCAAGAGATAAAAAGCGAGCTGATGAAGTAGAGAATATGAGATCCAATGTAGATATGAGAAAACACTTGGATACGTTCAAATCTGAACTGGTAAGTAATCCTTTTCGCGAGGAAAGAGTCATAATCTTATGTACTCCCTCCGTCCCATTTTAAGGTTCAAAAATTTCCTAAATGGGTGTCCAAATTTAAGTTTCAAAATCCCAAATAGATTTTTTTTAATACTTCTTTATCAATGGGCACCACATGTCATACTCACAACTATCCACTAACTATTTCCAACCCCACTTTCTCTATCCTACATACTTTCTTTACTCACAACACTCCACCCTACTTTTCATAGTTTATAATAATAACATTCATTTCTTAAATATTGTGCCCAAAATTTTTTTGAATCCTAAAATGGGACGGTGGGAGTATACAGATTCTTGGATATGTTACATCATTTTTCTGTTAGTACTGTTTCATATTTTTTACGGAGTTATATTATCTTTCTTTGGTCTTTCCAGATTGGCCGAACGACCAAAATATGCAACGTACTTTGTCATTTGTTTCAAATAATGCAATGTACTATTTAGTGACCACATAATGCAATGTACTATCTTGTAGTTTTTCATATAATGCATTATGCGTTAAATCAACCTAACGACGTCAAAAAACTTAACGAAAATGTCTATCTTTGTTAAAAAGCTAACCCATGTTAAATGCACCAATTTGTTAAGAAGACTAACTCCCTCTCATCATCTTCCCTATCACCGATCTGCAACCTTTCACTCCGCTGACGCGACCACCACTAGTCTCCAGCAAACACCACCACCAACCCACCACTGCCACTACCATCATAGATGAAAAATCAGAAATTAAAAGTCAAAGAAAATAAATAATTTGATGAGAGAGATTACTTTTGAAATCAAAATCAAATGAGATGAACAAATTTTGAAACAAAAGTAAAGTTCAGAGTTTGAAAACAAAACCATCAAATCTGCAGAAATTGAAGTCTAATGTTAGTATCTTTGTGAAATCCACAGATTGTTTGAAACCAAATTAAAATGAAAACTCACACAAACACGCACATGCACACTTTCACACAAACACACGCACAGACACATAAAACTCAGAGATCTGGAAAGATCTTAAACAGGGAGGTCGACCATGTAAGGGAGGGGGAAGGGCCAGCACCGGGGTTGGTGTCGGGTGCGCAAGCAGGGGCTGGGGATGAAGCATGGGTGAAGCGGGATAGGGGAGACGATGGTACAGTCTGTTCAGGGAGGGGAAGAGGAAAAGGAATGGCTTTCGACATGAATGAAGGTTTGCCGGCGATATCAATTGCCGGAAGGGAAGAATGATACTCCGGCATGAATCCTTGCACGCACCCACGCTTAGGGTTCGAAATCTTGATTTAATTTCTGGATTGAATTTGGTTCATTTTCTATCTGATTTTGGGTTGGAATTTTGGTTCATTTTTGGATTCAAACCCAGCAACCCATGTTAAATTCAATTTGGTTCATTTTCTTGAAAATCTGGATTCAACATTTGGGGATGAAGATGAAAGGGGTTTTCTTGTTTAACGGATGTTAATTAGGAAGAAGGGGATTTGTTAAATCAGTAACTTGTGTTACATTTTTAATGAATTTGTTACTAAAATTTAACGTGTTGCATTATCTGAAAAATCTTTAAAAAGTACATTGTATTATGCTGTCACTAAGTAGTATATTACCTTTTATTAAATAAGTGTATAGTACATTGCATGATTTAGTTATTTTCCCTTTCCAGATTCTCTCTTGTTTTGAAATAATAATTCGCAGAATTATTTTCAAGTAACTTCAGATACCGAGTATTAAGAACAATTCTCTTTTTGCAGTCGCAAAAATATGGAGCTGAAGAATCTTGGACAGAAACTTTCTCTTTTGTGGTTGAAACAATGGAGGCTGCTGTAAAGTCGTGGCATCAAAATTCTACTGTCGATGCTAAAGTTTACTTCCTTCTCGATAAGGAAAAGACGGACACAGAGAAATATGCTCCTGGTGTTAATATTGATAAGGTCTTAAACCTTATGCTTTTTCTAATTTCATGTTATTTGTTCTTATTTAAAATTTACTTCTTATTTTAATTTTAGGTTAGTTCTTATATTTGCAGCATTTGTGATGGTAACATTTGTTTCTTCGTTGTTTCAGGCATTTGAATCACCTCATACACACAGTGATTGTTTTTCATTTCTTAGGAAGTACTCTGAGGACTCTTTTGCTCGAGCTGCATGCTTAGTGGCACCCAAAAGTATCATATCTTATCCACAGGTAAAATACATATTCTCTACTTATTTTAGATGGGTCTTGCACTAAATCAATGTAGAGATTCATGAACGTAGATCAATACAATTTGAAAGATTATGATGTGTCACATTTGAAAGCGAACGAGAAAATAATGTTTAAGGGGAAAAACATTTTAGTTGGGTCATGCACTAAAGGTTTATGTTGATAAGAGAAGCCTATTGAATTGATGAAGCTAATCTCATCTAAGCATGCTGAACCACTCTCCTAGTTGCTTCACCTCTTGCAAAAATCGTCAATGAAAAGGATTTTAATGTCAGTGTACCATGTCAAGTTTTTCATCTTTAATTGCAGCAGCCTACAGTGGTTTAGTTGCTCTACATCCCTAACCACACACTCCAGAGTTTTAGTACTCCCTCCGTCCCAAAATGATAGTCCCGTTTGACTTTTCAAACATTTTAAGGTTGCATTATAAGTTTTGGAAATTCAGTAATATTGATGCCTTAATATGGAATGAGACTAACTTTCTGGGACAAACAAAGTGGGGAGATGGGACTATCATTTTGGGACGGAGGGAGTATTTGATTTGAGATCATTTTATTGGCTGTACTGGAGGCAAAGGGTTTCTAAATTATATCTCACCTGAGTTATTTCATAGGTCTGGAAAGGCCAGGGGCCGAGGAAATGGAAGCATGGACAGAATGATGGATTTTTCGTTCAATTTGAATCACCTCTGTTGCGGAAAGAATGGTTTATCCCCAGTTCTTCTGAGAAGGGTCAAGTATTGTGCAGGTTTCTCTCTCTCCCCCTCCCCCTCTCTCTTTTCTCTCCTTGACACACTTTCTCTTACGTTTTCCTCAAAAAGCTGAATATTTCATTTTGAGTGCTCAAACTTGCGTCTTTAACATCACTAATGGTATAGTAGAACCCTTCTAGAAACTGAATTTCAATTTGGCCAAGTTAGATTACTCTCGTATTTACGCACCAGGACAAATTCTAGCTAGAGTATCCTAGCGGCCTTGTAGAGTTTCACTTTTAGGCATGGGGGGGCATCCCCAGTCCAGTGCCAGGTCTGTGGACTGGAAAGGATACAGTCTTGCTATACCCTAGTATTGGGAGAAATGTAAACAATGAACCATCTTGGAGTTATTTTTGAGCACGTCTTGATGTTTATAGTTTTCTGCTCCTTATTTGCGGAATCGATGCTGAACTTTACTCTAGTTACGCTGCAAAATGTAGAATGTTTACCCCCTGAATATGAAATCCAGCATCCACTTGCAACTTGAGCTAGCGGTAATTGTACGTGTAGGAGTATAAAATTGCGTCAAGTTGTAGAGTGAGCCTTTCAACAAACTACCCCCTCCGTCCCAATTGAAACTGCACATTACCCTTTTTGGGTGTCCCATTACAAACCACACACTTCCAAAAATGGAAAGTTTATAATACTTCCTTTATTTAATGGGACCAACTTCCCCACTCACAGCAACTTTCCACTTTCTCTCTCATATCCCACTTTCTCTCTCCTATCCCACTTTTTATACTCACAATACCTAATCCACTCACACTTTTCCTTGATCTCCGTACCCAAGCTAAAGTGTGTAGTTTCAATTGGGACGGAGCCACGGAAGGAGTATATTGATGAACTGACTGGTCAGTACTGTTGATTCTGTGAAAGCAAATTGGAGTAGCCACTGGGAATACTTGAACTCATATTCTTGTCAGTCGAGTTCATTTTAGTCAGTTTCCTTGTCAAGCTGTTGTACAGTGCCCATTCAGAGTCTTCTTACCAAACAAGCAGTCGTGGCTTTAGAGTCGGGAGAAATTGTAGAATACAAGTACTGAAAAGTACTTGCATCCCAAAGAGTCCTATTTCGAAATGTTTTTATTATAATGATGAATTTTATAAATCTTAGAGAAGTGTGTCACAAGTGTAATGTGATCAATGTAGACCCCCATTAAGTTGAAAGGGATAAACTATATCGGATAGCACAATTAGTAGAATTGCACACTGTATGGGACAATGTTTGGCAACTTAGGGTGTGTTTGGTAGTATTAAGCACTGAGTGCTCGATGCTGAATTGTGAATACCATGCTGGTTGGTCTGGAGGGATTATGAGAATACTGATGCTGACTAATTTAGCTCGTTTGGTACTTAATATCATGGAATCTCGATAAATTATTATGACTATTTTGATTTTTGGCCCAACCAACAAAAACAACTCAGCACAACCCAAACCAAGTGGATGTCAGTCGGTTTGATTTCACAGAATAGGCAAATTATTCTTTGCTTTGTTCTGGGTAAACATGGAGCAAACCTTACAGCGTGAACCACATTTCCATATAGGCTTGTCACCTTCAAAATTATCAAAATTCCGGAGTCAATCAAATAAACGGAGTCTTCTAAATTAGTCATTTCAACTATCACCTTTGTGGCCCACGACAAAATGATATAATTCGGTAACCAAATCGGATTCCTGTTTTCAGTAAAATGATATTGACCTTATATTTCGAATCATAGATCAGGAAACCATTAAGTTAGGGATTTGAAGCAAATGGACATGGGAAGATGTTGATAGAGACAAAGAAAGAGGGAAGAACCGACTGATGCAAATTCCCCTTCATTCCTCTCATCCGACAAACACTCCGGCCAAAACCCACCAATCATCACTCACGGTCCTTCGAGACTATTTCTCTACCCTCTACCAAACCCTAACTACAGCTCACAAAAGAAAGAAAGAGGAAAGAAAACCATAACTAGAATATTTAGACCACGCCCACCTTTTCCGTTAACGCCAGCCACCATGGTTGACTCTGCTGTGACGAGATAGGGAAGACGAAAGAGACAAAACCAAAGAGATAGGGTTGAAATCGCAAACGGGGAGACTGATAGCAAAAGAGCGTGGGTGAGAAGTGGGGCATCGGTTGAAATTTATTACTCAGTTTGTTTGTGGACATAATTGCCCAAACTCGAGTCAGAAGGGCCGCTTACCGAGTCTGCTCAAAATTTTGGGCTGGATTGGCTAGACTGGGTAGTACCATTCAGCATGGGCTACCAAACACACTGAATGGTTTTAAGTGCTGACAGAGTCAGCAGTTCAGCACTTGCCCCATTAAGAGGCCGAATCAGAGCTATCAAGCACTGCACCCCTAAGTGATCATATAATCAAGTCGAGTATAACTGATACTCCCTCTGTCCCATAGCAATACAAACTTCCTTTTCGGGTGTCCCATTGATAAGTCACACTTTACCATAGTAGAAAATTTATATATTTCTTTACTCAATGAGACCCACTTGTCATACTCACAACAACTATCCACTACTATTCCCGACCCCACTTTCTCTCCCTATCTCACTCTTCATACTTGCAACAACTATCCACTACTATTCCCTCCTTAACTCCCGTGCACACCCAAAATTGTGCACATTGTTATGGGATGATGGGAGTATACAAATGTTAAGATATGGTAAACCAGGCAAGATAGAATTGGTGGCGACCAAATTGGCGAGACAATAAAAGTAGCTCAATAGGAGATAAAATTAGAGAAAGTCGGTTAATATAGTTTAAACTCGTGTAACGAAGACTGCTTAGTGCATGCTCTCAGGAAGGAGTTTATCAACATCAACCAGACTGGTAGTGGCGAACTGGAAATAGGGAAAGGGGAATGCCAAAACTAACATGGTCCAGAGCAATTTTGAGTTATTTTGGACATTCATTTTGGGATGGAGGCAGGAGTAAGAAATATAGTGCGGTTTTATAGTGTCTTATACTTTGATATGGAGCGAACTGACCGGAAAAATGATTCATGTAACCAACCGCAAGTGTTTGAGACTCTGACAAGCTGAGTTGCATCTTTTTGCAAATGACACGTAAGACGTAACAGCAGCATCACATTTTTTAATACAACAACAACAAAGCCTTAGTCCCAAAATGAAATTGCTTTCATTTTGGGACGGAGTATGTATTTATATTCAAGGACTTGAAGATTATGTTACCTCTTCAATGACAATTTATGAATCTTGCTTTGTATTCCTTTTTACTACCGCCGTCCCAAAATGAATGTCTGAATTTGTTTCATTTTGGTACGGAGGGAGTATGTATTTATAATTCAAGAATGGAGCCTAATGTCTTTGCATCTCTTCAGGGATCCTGTTGTCTTGGATATAAGTGCCCATGAAGTTCTCCCTCGACTATTCAAGGATTGATACTCCTTTTTCCCGGGCATATTTATTATTGCAGAGTCCATCAAATGGCGACGGTTGGCAATCCATTTGAGGAAAATCAACATTGCACGAGCACCTGAATTCTTTTGGACACGATTTCAACTTCCTCAGTCGGAAGGCTCGACATTATTGAGCACATGATTCAGTCATTATCGTCCGTCTTCCGGGTCCTCTAGTTTAATTAGTGAGTGCATTTTGTTTTGTCATTTCCCTTAATTTTTAGATTTTGTTAGAGTGGTTCGGCTGTGTGGTACAAGAATTGAAATGTTGTTTCCTGCTTTGCTGTGGAGAAACTATTACAGAGCTCATACCAGACAGTATACTTCTCTCAGGTTTGATGTAACTGTAATGGTCATTCAGGCAAAATTTTGTCTTTGAAGCTTGTTAAGTTTGGCCTTTCTAACCCTGTCCGATTAAACATTACCTTGCTTAAAAAATCTGACGCGTAACAGCGTAAATGAACAAGTTTCGAGAAAATTCCACTCAAAATGTTCTACATAAATAAGGAACTAATCTTGAGCGACATTTTACCAATATACGGTGTACAAATAAGTAAAGCACAAGGCGTATCTTAATATCATTTTACTATTCATACAAATCAGAAACATAAAATTCAAACTTTACAGAAACTAAATTTCATAACAATTTCCCAAATGAATTAAAACTTGACATAAACAGAAACATAAAAGGAAAAAGTCAAAGATTGTTTGACCATTGCTGCACCTATAAACACACATCCAACTGAAATAGTCATGTAGCCTACTCTGATGTATGAAGGCAGTTGACTGACGTTATTAGTATCTATGCCCTTGAATCTGCATTCAGAAAAATTAATTAGATGTCAATAAAAATCGTGATGCATAATGATAATATTTCAATTACTAATTATGTACTAATAATTTAGAAATGCTCACATCAAACCCGACGAGCGATCTGCAATAATGAGGATTTGTCATCACCGTACTGGTCGATCCACATTCACTATCAACGAGCGAAACAGTTGACTTATCGAGTTTGACAACAGACCAAGGATACTGATAATTCTGAGCTGCAGATCCAACTTGAGAAGATGACCGTTGATACCTCACAGCTCTAGGCACATTCCTTCCTTCAATCGAAGGCCTCCTTTTATTAACCGACAATTGCCTCTCAAATGGGTCAGCGGGCCTTTGTTTAGGTGCACTGTGGGACCGCACTTTGGCCTGAGAAGACTTCGTATTGGCCATATAGTTTGGGAACAATGTGTACTCATAAGAAGATAGTGATTCTGCATATTCTGCTCTGGGGTAGTTAGTGAAAGGGGTTTTTGATGGGTCGGGATTTGATATGGCTGAGTAGTACTGTGGGCTGCTTTGGGTTGTACCGAATGAAAAGTCCTCGAAATGGTTGCTTGTAGATCGGGGGCTTAGTTCGGTGATGGCGGAGGGGGACGGGGAGATTTGGGGTTGATCGGAGGGAGTTTTTTTGTATGTTGAATATCTGTGATGCTCTGTTTTCTCTGTTGGTGTGTTGCTTGAATAGCTGTTCCTGCTTTTTGTGCTTCCTTTTGATTGTCCTAAGTCCATTTCCACTATCTTGATGTTCTCCTCCATTTGATCCTACAAGTATGTAGATTAGCTGGTTGAAACGCGCCCCAAATCTTGATAGGGTCTAGTGGCGGATCCTTTTTCGTTTTTAAACCTAGAAAAATGTTTATTATCGGACTCAAACTCCATGGGAGCACTTGCACCCATATAGATTCCTTAGGTCCGCACCTATTAGTGAGAGTTTTACCGACCTTATGATCTTTGTAGCTACCTAGCTCGAGTCAGTATTGGTCAACTCGATGTCTACACTGAAATCAGATGGTTCAGAATGAATGAACAAGAAGAAATTGAGACTAACCTGATGAATATTTCTGTATCTATTATCTGGTGTGGAGTTTCTCATAATCATTTGTCTATGATTATAAAGATTCATCTCTTCGGTAATACCGATCCTTTGAGCACGCGCCCTTGCCTGAACGGTAACCAATGCCTGCATGCACCGGAGTGTCGCCGTCGCCTGTTTTCTCACAAGGTGACCCCTCACCAACGCCTGCAGCTTCACTAGTCCTCTCAACGCCGACAATGCTTTTCTTGCCTACAAAATAAAAATCCCATCATTCAATACTTCAAACTATCTGCATATAAAAACTTGTAAAAACAATCTGAATTGTAAGATTTATGTACCAAATAAGACCGGAAAACGGACTGAATCTTAGTGGCGGCAGCTTCTTCAGCCGGACTGGCTCGTCCAGCTGATGCAGCAGTCAGCCGCATCATGGCGGCAGCAGCATGTGCTGCCGCCACTGCCGCATCAGCTGCTGCGGCAGTCGCAACCGCAACTGCCACAGCGTGTTTCTTCTGTTCATTCTCTGATTCAAACAGAGTCAGAGCGGCTGGGGTAGTGGTGGACAATATGTCCTCCCTCTGCCCAGTTCCGGCGGCTGATGACCGCCGGAAACTCCACCGCCGCTTCTCTTTGGAGGAGGTTGTCGGTAGGATGGCAATGGGTGTCGTCGGATTTTGATCATGGGTTGATGAAACTGAGTGATGATTGCTTGACAAGTTCTTGTCTTTGTCTTTGTCTTTCTTTCCGGTCAAGAAATTTCTAATCCATTTACCGGTCTTCCCCATCTCTTTCAGTTGTAATTTCCTAAAGAATCTAATAAACTGGCATTCTATTGAAGGTAGCTAGTTAGACAGATCAAGAAAGACAGCAACATGTGATATGAAGATCTCACTTTCTCTCTCTTTCTTAATTTGTTTTCTCTCTCTACTCTCTCCGTCCCATTTCAAATTGCAAATACTAGGTTGGCACGGGGATTAAGGGAAAAAGTAAAAAAGGTGATGTGTTGTGAGTGTTGATAGTTGAGTGGGAGAGAGAAAGTGGGGTAGAGAATAGTTAGTGGGTTAGTGGATGTGAGTGTGCAAGTGGGTTAAAACTTGCCATTTTTGGATTTTGCAATTTTAGTTAGGACACCTTTTTTGACAACTTTTGCAATTTGAAATGGGACGGAGAGAGTATATGGTTTGATGATCAGTTGCTTTCAACATCATTATCTGGTACATAATTGAACCCAAATTTAATGCAGAGTTCATTTTCTCAATTTAATTTTTTTTACTGTTTTGTTGTCAATCATTTGTTTGTTTGTAACTATTATTAACACTCCCGAGGGTAATCTGGTCATTGTGTTTTGTTTATTGTCCAAGAATCAGAATCAGGGAATAATGAGGTGGATTTGGAAAGAAGATGAGAGGAAAGTCCCTACATGAAATGCCATTTAGTGATCTTTATTTTGTTATATTTCGTTAATTACTCCCTCTATCCCGGAATAAACGTCGCATGTGGTCAATAGAAACACTATTCATAACTATCTTTAAATTTCAATGAAGATAAATAATTTGGCATTAAAAATTGGTCAAAGTTAAACTTAGTTGACCATATGCGACATTTATTCCGGGACAAATGTAGTATAGAATACTAGATCAATTGAAAAGACCCTCTAAAATTATTACATACTCCCTCCGACCCAAAATGATTTACGCGTTTGACTATTCAAACTTTTCAAAGATATGAACACTTGTTTTGTTAGTCATGTTTTATTTATGCACTTTTAAGCCTAAATTATAGAAAGGTGAAGAACTTTTTGGGACAACGGAAACTGGCAAATGAGAGGATCATTTGAGGGGACAGAGGGAGTATATATTTTTAATAAATGCATGAATTATGTGCCCTTATTTGCCTAATAGTCCACTCTTGTTACATACCCTTTTCTGTCCTTGAAATGATCTTGATTTGGGTTAGAGGAAGGTTGAGGGTGTTTTCGTAAATTAGTCTTTAAGGGAAAGACAAGAATAAGAACTCAGAAGCCATGTGAAACTTGATACAATGAACATGCACAATTCTTGTAAAATACTACTACTAATATTCATGTTATTCTACCTAGTAAATAATTAGTGTGACATAAAAGTTGTCCTACTTGTATAAGAATGAAGGTGTGTGTGGGGGGGGGGGGGGGGTTGTCTTATTTTAGGTCATGGATTTTAGCACCTTGGGTTGTGGGACCCACAAAATGGGGGTTGAAACTATTGGAAGGGGTGCCCCTACTGGGATCAGCCCATGGTCAATCTCATCCCCTCCAGAGGACTCTTTACGTCATTCCATATTTGATATTCCTTCATTGATCATGATCCAATACCTTGATTCTATTACCATCCGTCAACTTATTCTTTCTCTCGGTGATTTAGTTACTGGATTCAAGTGTAATATTTAAAATCAAAGTATTATATCTAATTGTATCTACTGTATTTATAATATGAACCCTTAGTTTTCACACTTTTCATTTTAAATGGTTCTCATCTCTTTCGATATATATATATATATATATATATATATATACACACACACACATAAATATATATACCTCAACTATTTTCTTCAGATTGATCTCAAATACAAGTAAGTCTATCTCGGAATGAATGTTCAAAGTTATTATTTGTCAAGAATAAAAAAAGGTAGTACTTCCTCTATCCCAGAGTAAGAGTCATGCTTTTTATTTTGGTACGTTCTAGAGTAAAAGTCTCTTTCCTCAGATCGCAAAGAATTTTTTTAACTATTCATCTCACTCATTCTCTCTCCTACTTTACTTATACTCACAACACCAATCAACTTACTATTTCCTCTCATTCATATTCTCTCCTACTTTACTTTTACACTCACAACACTTGCATCAATTCCACCATTTCTTAAACCCCGTGCAATTAAGAGGTAAGACTCTTATTACTTTGGGACGGTGGGAGTATTATTTATGTTTGAACATTTGTAATCCAACAGTTTGAGTTGAATGAAAAGACCTAAATGCCCTCCATAGAGTTAATAAATCAGTCATGTATGTACATGGGAGGAGACATTGGGTTGTGATGGAGAGAACATGACAGTAGTTGGTTGGTGAACAGACAGTTTAGTTATTGTGAAGTTGCATTGTTTTAGGTAATGTGGCTGTCATATACATATCTGCAGGGCAGGACCACAGCAAACCCATTCTCTCTTCATTATTTCCCATAAATAATTTTAATACACATTAACCATTTGATTTATTTAATTATTTTTAAAATAAATTCTGACCTGTTGATTTTCAAGGCTGAAGCTGTTACACCAAATTTATGGAGATGTGCGCACAACCATTTTATTTGGCTTGTAATCCAAATTTCTGAGGCCATCTACATATTTAAGGTTTACTGTAACGCGTCGGATTTGGGTCTTGTGATATTGGACGGCAAAACAACACACTTCATCCTACAACTTAGATTAGACAATTAGTGGGACGGAGGGCAAAAAGACGATCCTAACCTTAAAAAACAAACGCAGCGACTTAAAACTGGATTGTCCTGCTTTAAGATTGCATCCGCGCCAATTCCTTATTTTGTTGGGGCTGATGAGAAACTTGAATCATCTGATAAAAAACCAGTGCATATCCCTTCAGAGACATTCTGTAATTCAGACTCCACAAGTCAACACAACACAAAAATCCATTGCAAATTTGCAAGTAGTAGATTAAATTATATTTTCATTTGATTAGGGAATAAATTAGGACAGTTCACAGTTGCAATTTTGGCTTAATTGCTAAGCATTCTGCCAAATTTTTTCCTTTAAAATATTGTTTATGCATGTGACCTATACAGTACTTAATTAATGAAGGAATGAATTATTTAGATTACATGCATGGTTGTAATGTAAGTGAATCTTCCTATCTTTTTTGTTCTTTCTGTTTGCTGCTTCTTTTTCTCTTGTGTTTTTTTCAGAGCACATGCATTTGCTTTGTAGGTTGAAGTAAACTCATGTGCTGAGTTCTTAAATCTATATATATATATATATATATATATTAAAGTTGGTGAGGAGGGCTATGGCTTTGACACATAGACAAACATAGGTTACAGCTTCATTTGTGTGAAGCCACATCATCACTATCCTAAATGTGTATGACTTTTGATATTCTCATTATTAGCTAATACTATTAGCTCATAATAATAGTTATGATATGAGTTAACTATTACTATTAATAGTAATAGTTAACTATAATAGTTAATATACAAGTTAACTATTACTATTAATAGTATTACTTAACTATAATAGTTACTATACAAGTTAACTATTACTATTAATAGTATTACTTAACTATAATAGTTACGAGTTAAGTACCTATTTCATCCTCAAACTATTTAAGTTTTTACCTTTTCGTCATTAAACAATTTTTTTTACCTTTTCATCATTGACCTTGTGTTTCATTGATTATGACATCCTTCTGCTAAAATGCCGTTCAAATTGCCGTTAAATAACGCTGAGGTGGATCAATGATGTCATCATTTGCATACGTGGCACAATATATCATGAATAATTGTTGACATGGAAATATAAGGAGGTAAAAGTATGTATTTCAAAATTAAAAGACCCAACATATCATTTAATTAAATTGAAGGGACTGTAACTATAAATTTTAAAAGTAAACCCTAGATCTACATTGTTGATTCAAACGTCAATTCCTCCCCTCCCCGTTGTTGGGTTTCGGAGTAACATGCGCAGCGGAATTAAGCATTTAAATTTAATGAAACCCAAAGCCCATAGATCCATTCATATGATTAAGTCAAATACTATATGATGAATACTAGAATACTAACCCTTGATGCCTTTGATTTTGCAACCTTGAATTCGATGGAGGCTTGAAACCTTGATCACGAACATAGTAAGAATCACGAACTTTGAAGATGATAAGTTTCACCCTCTAGCGGTATCCACACCACGAACGAATATCAAGAAAGCTTGATCTTGGTTGCTAGACCAAAATTGTGAAACACGTTTTCACAATTAATATGAACTATATGGAATTTTATTTGGGTATTATTTTGTTCTTCAATCTAGGATGTCTTAGAACAAAATAAAACCTCACTCAAACTCTTTGAGATTTGCACAAAACCATTAGGCTTGATTCTGGCCGAATTTTGTTGTTTATATACAAGTTAGACCTATTCCAAATAGGAAACTTGTGTCTAAACCCGTCCAAAATTCTTTTCCAAATCAAATCAGGAAACCAGTCCCGGCATAGTGTGCGGCCGCCCAAAACCACCTGTGCGGCCGCACATCTATCTGGAAGGTTCTGGAACTATTTGACCCAAACTGTGCAGCCGCCCAACCCATATTGTGCGGTCGCACACTTGTCCAGATTCCCATAGTTTCCAAAATTCCAATATAATCCTTATTTAAGATTCGTTCTATTGTGTGTGACCCTCTAGGATTATACTAAGTTGGCAATGGGTTCAAACATGAAACCATAAGATATGATTATGTTCTAGCAAACCGTCATACCTACCCAAATAGTATAACTAGATACAAGTTCGCATTCCTTTAGAACATGTCACAATCCCTTTGTCCACGATGTCATTGAACACAAGTCATGGTCAATAAGTCAACTTGTATTGTTCAATACTTTCTCGATTCCGAATATGTTGATAATCCAAATGACATTAATCCAATCAATCCATTTGAGTTTGGCCAAACATTTCACCAACATCATTCATTCGAGGGGCCCAAGCTTGACATCTCTCCGAAGAGGGACAAATCCATTTAGCTTATTATTCTTCCATACGTGAATCCGATTATGCCAATCATACCCTTTATAACTACCGTGTTAAGGCAGCGTTTGAATATGTCAAACATAATCTTCATCAAGTGGAAGACTATAATAACTTCATGTCTAAGGATTCAAATGACATAACTAATATAAGATTTATATATGACATAGACCATGTGTAGATACCCCGGGGAACCACGGCTTGGCTAGAGCGGTGAATTATCCTAGGATGTCTAACTTGTTTTAGATTGTTTAGAGTCGCCACCTATGTTTTTAAAGGAACATAAGAAAAACCTAGAAATAGCCTAATTTATGTACAAAACCAGAGATTCGGGAGAGAAGGGTTCGGGGTTTAGGTGACGGAGTGGGAAGTACTTAAACACCCACTCCGCCCCGCTTACGCGGGTCTTGCTACTATTGGTGTTCTAATATTTACATGTCCTTCAATTAATTAAATAGAAATGTGCTAACAATTGTGATGAGAAGAAAAGAGGAAATAAAGGGGAAATAAAATAGAATTGTTTTATTTATTTAATGATAAAGATTACATGTAACAAGTAATGTTAAAGAATTACATTAAGAGATGAAGAGAAATTAGCATGGTGAATTAAAGTTAAGATTAAAATGTAGGGAGATAACCTTAACTAACTCCAATATGTGAAGTAGTCATGTTGGTCATGTCCCATTAATGGGGATTGCATACATCAAGAAGAAGAAAATAAAGGAAGAAAATGGAGTTGTACCTTGAGAAAGAGGACTTGGAACCTTGACTTGAAAGTGTTGTTGTTGTAATGAAATTGTTGTAGAACAATTTGTGTAGAGTCTTGTTACTAAGAACTCTTGTTGGGAGAATTTGTGTATAATGTAGTTGGTGAATCAAGGTTGGAGTCCAAAAAAGAAGTCCCGAAGAGATCCCCTCCAATGATGGATTGGAGGGGTTTTTATAGTTGAAAGGGGATGTTTTTGGTGCCAATTCGCGGTCACAAAGAAATATTTCCCGGGTGAAATCCATGCAAAACAAGCAAGAGAGGGATTCTTGGGAGAAAATCTGTAACTGACGCCCCAGAGGCGCGCGCTTCCGGATGTATCATCGGAAGGCGCGCGCTTCTGACCTCCAAAGGCGGAGGCGCGCGGCTTTGAAAAGGTAATTTTGACAGAATGGACTAGAAAGTTAATTTTGTTTTGCAGTTCAGTCCAAAACTAACGGAATCAGTTAGGAACTTAACAGAAGTAACAGAAATTAACAAAACAAGTTAAATAAAAATGCTATGTATGCAATCGGGGTGAGAGGTCCAAGGCGGGGTGTCTACAGAGCCCCTCGGTGACGTGGATTGCAAAGCAAAACGCGTCGACAAAAGTAAAAACACCCGCCGAGGACATCGACAAAGAAAAAAGGAAGAAAAGAAAACAAAGACTCGATAAAAGTAGGAATTTGAAATTGCGATTGATAGAGGTGCGCTCCCTGCATGAGCGACTTTTGCTGGAGTGTTGAATTGGAGCTCATGGGAGCTTGTCTCGATATGGACCGAGTTGTTGAGTTGGGGCTCATGGGAGCTTGTCTCGATATGGACCGAGCTTGTCTCGATATGGACCGAGTTGCCGACTTGGAGCTCATGGGAGCTTGTCTCGATATGGACCGAGTTGCCGACTTGGAGCTCATGGGAGCTTGTCTCGATATGGACCGAGTTGCCGACTTGGAGCTCATGGGAGCTTGTCTCGATATGGACCGAGTTGCCGACTTGGAGCTCATGGGAGCTTGTCTCGATATGGACCGAGTTGCCGACTTGGAGCTCATGGGAGCTTATGTTGTTGACTTTGTGGGGTGTGGGCACGGTTGACCACTTTCTGGTGGGGATGAAGTGCCTTGAGTAGCGGATGCTGTTGACTTCGTGGTGGTACCTGTTATGTGTGTGCTTGACAGATATATGTGTTCTTGCAAGAAGATGCATGAAGTGTGAAATGAAGAGAGAGAAATTGTGCTCGTGGTGTGATGGGATTTTGGAACACTCTTGCAATGAGAGAGAAGTAAGAATGTAGAGAGTGATCTTGTGTGCGGTGTGATTTTGAGGAAAGCATTGGATGTATTCATACCTTCGCTTACCATTGCCGCTCGAGTGGGGATGGATTTCTGATGTCCGCGGAGGATGCTTTGATGGAGAATGTCCATTCTTTGGATGTTGATGAGAGAACGCTCTTGATGATGGGTTGGCGAGATGGTACTCTGGATGATGGGTTGGTCGTGCCAAAAGGCTGCCTACGTATCCCTTGAAGAGAATCAGACCAGCGTAGTTCAAGGATGATGGAGAACGCTGGAGGAGAGGCTAGGAGCAAAGCAAAGTAAAGCACATATTTTTGCACATAGAAAGAGAAAAAGAAAAAAGTTTTTTTTTTTTTTTTTTTTTTTAGATTAGAAAGGAAAGAATATGCACACATGTGAGGAAAAGATTTTTTTTTTTTTTTTTAGTTCGTGGGTGAACCATTTTAACCATTGTGTGCTTGTGAAGCCAACCCAAGATCAAGTCATGTTCAGTCGAAGTCCGGATTGCCTCGCTTGAATTCTGTTGTCGCCGGTGTGCCCAACGAAGATTGATGTCTAGCCCCAAGAGATTTGTCGATTATGGGGCTTCAAAAGGCTTTTGATGCCGAGATGAGGGGTTGCTAATTGTAAAGCCCCTAGAATGCCTTTGATGCCAAATTTTGAGGGACTTGCATAGCTCCAAGATAAATCAGCTCTTGGCCCATTCGATTAAATCGCCCTTTGTTGTTGTAGTGAGCAAGCCCCAAGAGGAGATCGTTGATGCCAAGCTTCGAGAGATTGCAAATCCCCAAGTGTCGTGGGCTTGTAGATGGCGGGATGTGAAGACCTTTCATTGTAAAGCCCCAAATTATCTCGTGATTGGCTCGGCATTGAGAACGGATGTACCGTTTGGTAGAATTCTTGATAGAGATCTCCTTCTTGCTCTTACTGGGGAGATGAATGGCCTCATTGTGGTCGATACCCAAATGGCTGAGGGCTTATGTCAAAGGATGCAGTAATGTCTTACGGTGCCATCGAGGTCGCGGAGGATAAGGTCTTGGCGTGATAAAGTCTCAAATGAGTATGCTTGCTTGACTCTTCTTGAGTTGAACTAATGACGGATCTTCGGATGCAACTGGTGCTGTCGCCCAACTTTATCTGAGCTGCACCTTGTGCTTTTGATCTTGGAGAAGGGGGTGCTGAATTGCAGAAACATTGGGATTGGCCGTTGCATTTCCCGCTATAACCCTGTTTTGATTAGAGTTTAGCATATTGAATCTTTTTCCTTTTCTCTAAGACTTTCTTCATGATCTCGTTGAAAGTTCTAACAAAAATCATCAACTTCATTCATAACATCGGAGTCTTCATTTAACACCAAGAGGCCTTTGACTTGAAGTGTTGGGAGACCCTTGAATCTTGATTGTTCTCATGGAGCCATAAGACTACTCCACATTGAACTTGCTCGAGTATTGTTGCCCAAAAGACTGTCGGTCGCGAAGCCCTAATACTGCCCTTTGCTTGAATTACTGTAATGCCGTAGCCCAAAAGATTGTAGATTGCGAAGCCCCTTGAGACCTTCGGTGCCGAATTGAGGAAGCTTCCAATGTTGCACATGACTTGGCTGGGGATACTGCTGGGGAGTTAATTGCTCTTTGCCGAGGGAGCCTTTAAGACTTGACCGTAGCCCCTAGAGTGCCATCATTGATTGCGAGAAAGGTCCACCCTTGATTGGGGAAACGAGCACGGGCACACATGACAAGAGGGCTTTTTGACATCCCTTTAGAGGGACTTTGAGGATAGTCTCACACATCTTTCTTGAGCATAGCCCCTAGGGCGTATTGATTGCCAAATGAAGCAAAAGAATCCCTTGTTCTTGAGTCACATAGCCCCTAGGGCGTCACCATTTGTTGAGCAAAGCAAGAGTGACTCGTCCTCGTGTGAGGGATAAACATGAGAGGATATGGCAAGAGCTACTCCATTTCTCGGGAGCCTTTCGGCGTACTTTAGAAGCACATACTTGAAGAAGCCTTGAAAACTGAGACACATGTTGTTGCTATTTGCTGCCCAAGCCAATTGACTAGCTAGGGATTATTTGTGCAACCTCGTGCCCTTTTATGATGGGCTTGTTCTCGGATGGATCTTGGTTACCACGGGCCTTCTTTTCATGAACCCGAAAATGCACACTGCTGGAGAATGATGCCGATAACCCAAGACAACCTTTGATGGTGCCATATCTTGTCGAGCTTTTTGCAATCCCAAAGTTGACTCGGTGGGGAATTGACTTGCTGAGGAGATCCAATGTAGAGCTCGTGTAGTTGTCTTCTTTAGAGGCCAAAGATCTCCATTTCTCTTTCCCTTCTCTCTCTCACTCTCTCATTTTTTTTTTATGACGCACCCTGTTTTTTGCCTAGACCGCCCTTTCGGGTTTTCAATCTAGCGGGCATCTCTTTTGCGTCTTCATTTTTGACTCGATTAATGAGGAAGTGTGCATTGACTCTAGCTGAGGATGAGAGACATGTGATTTGCGGTGGAGACCTTTTGTCACTAATGATGAGTGACATTGACTTGACTAGGGAAGTGTCCCTAGTATTGACATGTATTTTTTTTTATTGAATTGAATGACTCGCGAAGGCAAGTAAGTCATTAAGAGAGAAGAGAAGGAAAGCCCCAATTTGATTGCAAGAAATTGGGAGTATGAAGAAATAATAGAAGTCCCTAGACTCGACAAGGAGCGCGAAATGGTTCCAAATCTAAGAAAGTTGTTCAATATTTTTGGTGATTAATTCATTGGCAAATGAATCGTACAAAGATGTCTTGACAAGTTCGAGATGAAGGCCAATCACCATAACGCGCTAGGGCTAAACATATCTTCTTTCTTGCATGAGACCGGACCCGCAGGTTGCCTACGTTCCTCCAGTGTAGAGGCTCAGGTCACCGTAGTTCTTGTGGATTCTCCATTCTTCGGGATGGAATTGTTGCTTCGTCGTGTAGCTTCGTCCTCCTTTGATGTGAACTTCTTTGATTGAGGGGGATTTTTTTTTTTTTTTTTTTTTGTGCTCTAACTTTTGCCTAGGTTGATTTGATGATTTCAACCTAGCGAGTTTTTTTTTTTTTTTTTTTAATCCCCATTTGAAAACTTTGCTTGACTTCTTCATGATTGTTGCTCCACCTTGTTTGTCTTGGCTTCGTCGTTGATGTTGGCGTCGATGTTTAGCCCCTAGGCGTTCAAGTGATGGCCTTGTTCTAAAACTTGTTTAGACATCTTTTCATCATTTTGCCAAGAGTTAGATTGAACAACTTGGAAGAGTGTATAAGGACAAGAACGACTTTTATTTGATAAGAAGACTCGACACTTAACATGGGACGAGAGAAAACATTAATGCACACAAAAGAGGACTTTTGACTCTTTTTTTTTTTTTTTTTTTTTTATTATTTATTCCTACTACTAGGTAGAGAAAGAGAAACGGAGATTGTTGTCGTCGTCCTCTTTGTTGAAGCCCCATTTCAAAACCAAGCCACTTCTTTGATGAGTTGCTCTTCACCCACGGTAAATTCGCCGTTGTCGATCAAATCTTGGATGATGTTTCGGAGAAGGAAGCACCCTTCGGTAGTGTGGCCACTATGCTTGTGGTAGCCGCACCATTCACCATGAGCATGATTTTTCAGTATCGCCTTCGGCTTGTACCCCTCCAAAGGTTTGATCTTCCCTCTTGCCACCAAAATTTCAAATGCCTCGGCTTGGGTTACTCCTTGGAGAGGAGTGAAAACTCGGTTGTTGGTGGTACCTTTGTAGCTTTTGAGGGTCGGGCCACTTGAGCATGCTTTATCATTGAACTTTGCTTTGCTGTTGGTGAGCTCTTGCAAATGGGCTTTGAGTTCGGAAACCTCTTCCTTGTGAATTTTTCTTTCATAATCAAGACGGGCCTTGAGTTCGGAAACCTCTTCTTTGTGAATCCTCTTGTCGATATCGAAACGGGCTTGCCACAAATTGTCTTTACGGCGGGCATCCTCGACAATCCTATCCATTTGTTCCCCCATTGATTTCATTACGTTGAGTAACCCTTCGTTGGACACGAAATCATTTCCACCGTTGTTGTTGTTGCCGTTGGAAGCCATTAGACCTATTGGAAGAGCACGGTTGATCTTAGATTGGCCCCACAAACACCCTTTGGATAAAATGAATTAACCCACAAACAAAGAAAAAGACTTAACCACATAAGGAAAAACGACTTTTTTTTTTTTATTTACAAAGTCGGAAGGACGTGGTCCTTTTTGGGGTTTCTAGGAAAATAGTGGAATCGTCACACTAGTATATAGACCATCTCGCGGTCCCATATACTCATCGGATTCCACCACGCTTGTGAATCCTACATGTGTTGGGATTAAACTAAATTAATGTAGTAAATCATACATGCGGGGACGGATTTTTATTTTCGTCCAAAATAACCACTTTTGGGGACGGAGTTTTATTTCGTCCATTGCAACAAGTTGGCATGTATGATTTGAAGACATTAGTTTAGGGAAATCTCGTCACATGAAAAACCGACTTGTTCACGGAGTGTTAGACCCTAGACTAGAATTGTGTGGTTTGTGCTCGGCTTGAATATGAGGCTTAAAGGTCACCCCCGGCATGTAGTCTTGAACTACGCCACGGGCTGAGGTTTACCGCTTCGAAAGAGCCAAGGTCGAGTGGAGCTTGAAACTTTCTAGGACGGGCCTCGACGGGTTTGGGGTTGGACTTGTGCGACTCGATTGTGAGCAGTTGATAGGAATATGTGCATGTAGTGTGAGGTCTAACATGTGACAAAACATTTTTTTTTTAAAAAGAAAAAAAGAAATAAAAGCAAATAAGCACATAATTTACAACTTTCGAATCACCCGTGTGACCGATAAAAATGAACAGGAAATAAAAGATGTTCTGTGCAGGCCCGGTGCCCACACACTGTCAAAACTGTCCATTCTGTTCACTGTTTCTGTTCTGGGAATGCGCCCAGAAGCGCGCGCATAGGGTTGCCTATGCGAAAGGCGCGCGCGTGAGAGGAAGAAGGGCAGAGGCGCCCGCTTCTGGGTGAGAACCTGCAAATCAGTGGGTTCAAGGGATTGCCTTGACCCTTAATTAAGAAAACTTTCCCCTGCAGGATTTGTTAGCACAGAAACATGGAATTGAAGGACAAGAAAGGAGGCGGGCGATTCTGGTAATAAGGGTCGGACGCGCGCGCTTTAGGCCAAGAAGGCCGGAGGCGCGCGCTTCCTACCCTTTTTACCAGAATGCCCAGAAAACAGAATAAAAGAACACCAAAAATGAAAACGCAAGTTTAACCCTCTATCGTCCCCAGCAGAGTCGCCACTGTAGATACCCCGGGGAACCACGGCTTGGCTAGAGCGGTGAATTATCCTAGGATGTCTAACTTGTTTTAGATTGTTTAGAGTCGCCACCTATGTTTTTAAAGGAACATAAGAAAAACCTAGAAATAGCCTAATTTATGTACAAAACCAGAGATTCGGGAGAGAAGGGTTCGGGGGTTAGGTGACGGAGTGTGAAGTACTTAAACACCCACTCCGCCCCGCTTACGCGGGTCTTGCTACTATTGGTGTTCTAATATTTACATGTCCTTCAATTAATTAAATAGAAATGTGCTAACAATTGTGATGAGAAGAAAAGAGGAAATAAAGGGGAAATAAAATAAAATTGTTTTATTTATTTAATGATAAAGATTACATGTAACAAGTAATGTTAAAGAATTACATTAAGAGATGAAGAGAAATTAGCATGGTGAATTAAAGTTAAGATTAAAATGTAGGGAGATAACCTTAACTAACTTCAATATGTGAAGTAGTCATGTTGGTCATGTCCCATTAATGGGGATTGCATACATCAAGAAGAAGAAAACAAAGGAAGAAAATGGAGTTGTACCTTGAGAAAGAGGACTTGGAACCTTGACTTGAAAGTGTTGTTGTTGTAATGAAATTGTTGTAGAACAATTTATGTAGAGTCTTGTTACTAAGAACTCTTGTTGGGAGAATTTGTGTATAATGTAGTTGGTGAATCAAGGTTGGAGTCCAAAAAAGAAGTCCCGAAGAGATCCCCTCCAATGATGGATTGGAGGGGTTTTTATAGTTGAAAGGGGATGTTTTTGGTGCCAATTCGCGGTCACAAAGAAATATTTCCCGGGTGAAATCCATGCAAAACAAGCAAGAGAGGGATTCTTGGGGAGAAAATCTGTAACTGACGCCCCAGAGGCGCGCGCTTCCGGATGTATCATCGGAAGGCGCGCGCTTCTGACCTCCAAAGGCGGAGGCGCGCGGCTTTGAAAAGGCAATTTTGACAGAATGGACTAGAAAGTTAATTTTGTTTTGCAGTTCAGTCCAAAACTAACGGAATCAGTTAGGAACTTAACAGAAGTAACAGAAATTAACAAAACAAGTTAAATAAAAATGCTATGTATGCAATCGGGGTGAGAGGTCCAAGGCGGGGTGTCTACACCATGACATAAATCTCATACAGCGGGTCATGTCCAGTACCTTGTTCCAAACAAGTACCTATAAATCTAACATGATCATCCCATGATCATTTAGCCTTTATACTAGTGCTTAACAAGCTCTAGGGACAAAGATTATTATAAGCAAACATGAGCAACAATAATAATCTTATTATCTCTTTATCATCATGAATAAAATGATAACTTATACAACGTTTAACAAACGTGCCTAGGGCACCAACACCAACAATCTCCCACTTTCCCTAGGCCCAATTCCCTAGGTATCCAATACCCATGGACCTAACATGACCATCATGTCTTAGCTTGTGGAAGTCCCATTGTTTAGCATGTCCGTAGCGTTATCATTAGTAGGTACTTTGCATATATGTACGTCTCCCTTATCAACGATTTCTCGAACGATAAGAGAACGCCTAAGTATGTGTTTGGATTTAGGATGTTGTTGGGTATGCTTATCACTTAACCCTCCTACATTTGTTAGAATTGATTGATACCATAACCTATGAGTACTTTTATGGACTTTAGGACCTCATGTAAAGAAGTTTATAACTTCAATTTTTAGCCAAGTCCTTTTTATAGTATAGGCTTAGATTATAAGACTTGAAGCTTTGAAGTATCGAAGATTTCCTAAGCAGGATTCATTTCACTGCGCAGGATGTTCTCTACGCAGGTCGCCACTGCGCATAGATATCTTGCGCAACTTCTGACCCTGCTCAGTTTTCAAGGTCTTATTTCCTAAACTCTCAAGAGATCTTTTAGTGACCAAGCATGGTGCGCATGCTGCTCATGCGCTAAATCCATGCGCGCCGGCAATGCGCATGCCTTTGTGCGCGGACACTCAACCTTGGTCAAATTCTTCATCTCCTGATCTCATATTCTAGAAGCTTGGAAAGCGTCAAGACAAGCTACGCTTTTTGGATTGAGTAAGAGTGCTGAGGTGTGCACAATCGACAAAATAAGCTCACTCAGCAAAACCATTGGTGGAGACACGCTTCAAAGAAACATCTCAAGAGAAGACAGCTGTCAACCTTCTGGAAGAAGATTTGACTTTGGTCTTCATGCTCAGTCTCCAACGGCTCTAAGATACCTGCGCACCAATCATTTTGTGCCAGGTCATCATCTTGATCAGAGTCCCAACGGCTATAAAGGACAGCTGCGCACCAATCATATTGTGCCAGCATATTGTCCTTGCTCAGAGCTCCAACGTCTATATTCAAGCTCTCAGCTATAAATAGCATGCTCATCTTCATTTCCAAGCTGCCCCTCTTGTTGGCCACTATGCTTCAAGAGCTCGAGTTTCATGCTTCATTGAGAAACCTTGAAGATCTGAAGACTGCTGCTCAATATCTCCAGATACCTTAGAACAGCCTTCAAGATCTTCAAACCTTCAAACTCCTGCTCATATCACAAAGCCCTATATCACCAGAATTCTTCGTGCTCTTCATCTTTCATATTCATAGAGCCCAGAATTTCTGTCACACACACACCTCTTGAAGCTTCGATCATTTAGATCTTACTTCTTGAGATACACCGGTTTAGTCTAGGATTTGTTCTTCATAGATAATAGATCTTGAGTTAGTATTGAGCTCAAATGTTGTAATTTGTAATACTCACTCATATTATAAGATCTCCATTAGAAATCCAAGACTAACCATCTTCGTAGAGGATGTAGACCTTTCATCGATCGAATCTCTCCAAATAGCGTGTTCATTATATTTACTGCATATTTCCTGCTTAACTATTTATGAACTGCTTTGTTTGATCTTTCAGATTGCTACACTTTGATGTTGTAATTGTTATTGCTCATTTGCCTTAGAATCCATTTTTGCGCCACTCTTTAGCCTCATACTTAGCGCGTGCGTTTTTATCTCTGCACAGTATACCCTGCGCAGAGCTGCTTTAAATTTCCGCTGTGCATTTCACACTCTTGTTGCGCGCTATACTTAGCCAAAATAAGAGTTGTGCGCATCAGCCATTGATTTGCAAAAGGGTTTGAAAAGAATTTTAAAACGCTATTCACCCCCCCCTCTAGCATTTTTCATACCCTTGTTTCCCCTTTGGGACCAACAAGTGGTATCAGAGCAAACACCTTCATAAAACATGTTTTTGTTTTTCAAGCTTAACAGCTTGGGTGCCGATTCAATATGGCTTCAAAATCTTGGGCAATGGCTAACTTTTCACATGTTCCTACGCTCGCTCAAACCTCAGATCAAATTCAGAAAGTTCTCCAAACCTGGTGGATCCTCAAGCAAAACTTCGTATTCTCTCTCACAGAGACTCAAAGAAAGATGACTTGGTCTGCTACAACTGCAGAAAGCCAGGACATTTCGTTTCAAAATGCCTACTTCAAAATTTGAGTACAAGGAAAAGCAACCCTGAGCACAAAGCATCTAAGCAGTGCGGAATGGCTGCTGAAGAGAACTGCGCAGAAAAGATGCTAAGGACTTGGATACACTGAAGACAACGATGCTGACTCTAAGGATGGACTGCTCTGCTTAGTGGCAAATGCTGACAATGATTCAAAAGTTGTTTCTGAAATGGAACCTGAGCATGCGCCAAGGACAATCAAAGAAAGGTCCCTTCACTCTAGTGGAAATGGGACACCTTCACCAAGCAGACAGAATGGCAAGCACCTATTTGCCAGAGCTAACCTGACAAAGCTGCGTCATCACCAACCTCGCAGCCGCGCAAGGAATCTCTTAAAGTGTCTACCAATCATAAATGATAACTCTGCTGTAGAGCGCAAGTCAATGTTTCAACAAGCAGAAAAGATCTACTTCACTGTGCACTCTCAAGCTCAGTTGGTACCTCGACAGTGGATTCTAGACACTACTGGAGATGTCAACACTCTTAAAGGTGCGCACAAAGGAAGAGATCACTCAGTAATATATGGTGACAACAACAAAGGGCACATAATTGGATTTGGACTAATCATAAAAGATAGTCTCAAGTAACCTGCTCTCCATATCACAATTATGCGATAAAGGTCTGGAATGCCGTTTCACTTCAACGCACCGCTATATCAAGAATGGCATTTCTGGACTAACTTTGCTCACAAGGACTCGTAAGACCAATTTTTATATTATTGATCTTACCGCTATATTTTCTATTACTAATCCTTGTTTTGTAGCAAAGAACATAAGTGAATACAGCTAGCAATGGTATAAGCACCATGCCAGCTTAGTAAGCAGCCTGAGCAGTTTTCCTCCAGCAAGATTGATCCAATGTCAAAACGCTTACATCCGCTTCACCTCATGTGTTTGGACCGCTCACTACCGCGAAGCTTTGGACCAACCTGTGGTATCTCTATGATATCCTGGCTGCTCTCCTTCTAAATCTCCAAACATAGAAGACATCAATAGAGTTCGACACTTCAACGGAACAGAATTTATGAACAACGATGTCGCTTAATATTGTGAGAACCAACAAGAACCCACAAATGGTATTCTTCACAATTTCTCTGCTGCTGGAGTTCCGCAACAAAATGGCGTTGAGGAAAGAATCGCTCGTTGATTGAGGATGGATAGACAATGATAATAGAAGCAGTACTTCTAATGTATTTCTGGAAAGAAGCTGCCAACGGTGCATGTTTTACTCAGAATAAAGATCCCTCATCAACAAAGCCTACATCAATACTCCATATGATCTATGGAGAGAAAGAGCGCCCAACATTGCTTTCTTCAAGCTCTTTGGCTGCAAACGCTATAAAGGCAAATTCAACGCCAAAGCAGATGAAGGTATTCTCGTTGGGTATGCCAATCATTCAATACGCTTTTCATGATCATAATAGAATAAATCTCTAGTTACTATATATAGTATCCATACATGCTACATTTGACGTACATTCTCTCCTTGAGCCATATTTGGCTCCAAATGATTCTGATGCCTCTACTGAGCTTTTTAGACAGGTGCGCAGTAACACTGTTCCTGCGCAGTATGTAGATTAAGCAGAATCAGAATCAGTTCATCTCATGCGCATACTCCAAATGCTGCGCCTGAAGTCACAACTCCTGATGCGCAAACACCTCCTTCTGCGCATGATGTTTCTCCACTTCAGCAAATCACCTTTGATGTTTTTGGTGCTGAAGTAAATGAAATACCCAATGATCTTCGTATTCCTATTTTCTAAATGTAGGGGTTCGCACATCGAGAGCATCAAACTTTGCGGTGTAGCATTCGTTTATCTCTCATGTCGGATCAAAGAAGATTGATAGAGTGATCCATGTTTTAAGATGGATCGATGCTATGCAAGTAGTGCAAGAAAAGCTCATCCAATATTTAGCGCTTCAATGGGTGTTCGGAAAAAAGATGGATGAGAATGGAAGCATCACAGAATCAAAGCAAGAAAGATTTGTATGGACTTAAGCAAGCACCAAGAGCATGATACGATACTCTTTCAAAACTCCTACTAGAGAAAAGCTTCAAAGCGCGCAAATGAAAAGCAAACTTGAAACGAGCATGATGGGAGAAATCACCTTCTTCCTCGGGCTTCAAATCAAGCAATTGAATGATGGCATCTTCGCAAATCAAGCCAAGTACAAGGGACTTAATCAAAAATTTAGACTTGAGAATGCTAAAGCATACGACACTCCAATAGCCACCAGCAACAAATTTAACAGACTTAAAAGGTAAGTTGATCAGACTATATCAAGGTATGATTAACTCTCCTTTATCTTCTGCTAGTTGGCCAAGATATTATGTTGACTGGATCTGTGCGCACTATCATGCTAATTCTTCAGAAGCGCACATAACTGCTGTAAAATGTATTAGATATATTTTTGGCTCTGTTAACCTTGGACTTTAGTACACCAAAGATTCGAACTTTAAACTTGTAGGTTATTCAGATGCGGGCTATGCAGCGTTCACCATTGACAGGAAGAGCACAAGTGGAACTTGTCATTTCCTTGGAAATCGACTTATAGTATGGGCAAGCTAGAAACAAGCTGTTGTGTCCATCTCCACTACTGAAGCAGAATATATTGTTGCTGGAAGCTGCTGCTGCCAAATCTTATGGATGAAGCAACAACCTGTGGACCATGGGATTCATGAAGAGAATTGTCAAAATCTCTGCGATGATATGTCCACCATAGCAGTTTCCAATTCTGCCAAGCACTAATACCAAGCTCATCAACATCTAATATCATCTCCTCAAGAATTAACAATTGGTCTCTTGAAAGGAGAAATGGGTATGCTTAATCTTAGCTAACTTGTCCATATAATTTATACTAATGTATTTGCTTGATAAGTGTGCAAAATAGGTTAAGTTTCATGCGCACTGCGCAACACCTGCGCAACAAATGTCTGCGCACGAAACAACAGTTCTAAGATTTATAGAATCTCTACGCTATCAATGCGCTGCGCATGACTATCCATGCGCAAATCTTGGTGGATCGCAGGTAAGTGTTCTTAGATTTTACACATAGGTCCTTGACTGAAAAGTCAATGCTTAGTCACAAGGGTACTTGTTTAAATTAAATTTTCCCGCGCCTTTATTTTTGAATTTTCTTGGGAAATTACCTTTTTACCCCTGCGCATGTCCCATTGTCATTTAATGCAAACTGTAATTAATGACAGCGCACCTTGCGAATGTCTGCTCACCATTTAATGAAGAAGGTGATGCGACAGCCGTCAGCCTCTCTTCGCTGACACACGCGCGCGCAAAGTCTGCGCACGCGCGTTCCCCATTCGGCCACGTCACCCTGCTAACGTGTGCCCGTCCTTTCACTGACTCACCATTTATGAGGAAGTTGACTTGACAGTGACTGGCTTAGGATTTCACACGCACACGCGCGCATAGGTCTGCGCACGCGCGTTCCCTTTTGTGACACGTGGTATTGCTATCCTGCGCCACTGCACATTTTCTCAAATATTTCTCAGCTATCGTGCGCCTAACATCTCCTTCCCTACTTAAACCGTTTCTCTCTC
The DNA here is from genome assembly GCA_026119855.1 of Campanula takesimana. Classification (NCBI taxonomy): domain Eukaryota; kingdom Viridiplantae; phylum Streptophyta; class Magnoliopsida; order Asterales; family Campanulaceae; genus Campanula; species Campanula takesimana. Next base: position 684,244 of record JAOWBW010000397.1, on the reverse strand, counting down.
TACTTCTCTACTTCTCTCTTCTCTCTCACTCTCTCTCTAACCTCTGTTCTAAACCTTCATTTTTCATCTCCTGTTCTTTATCTTCAACCTCAACTTTTCTTTCCTCAAACCATTTCAATGGCACCTAAGAAAACCAAAACTCAATCCGAAATCATCATCTCCGACTCTTCTTCTCACTCCAATCCTGGGAACTCTCAGAACGAAGAAGTAATACAACAATCAAGGCATCCCACCGTCAAAGACATGGTATGTTTCTCTAACTTCTTACTTTTCACCATTGTTGCTCTTGGAGGTCTCAATAATCCCTTTTTTGATTTCTCTCTTGTCTGTTAATCATTTTTGAAATCGTTGGTTGTCATGTGTTCGTATTTGCCTGATCTATTCTTTCATGTAGTTTATTTCATGATCAATAGTCGTTACACGTGTTTTTCGTCATTTTCTGAGTTCCGTAACCTCCATGGAAGACGAACCATTTTTCTGAATTTCTGGGTTTGTTTTAATATTGTTGACTGTACTTTTTACATAGTTAACTTCGTCCTGTTTCTGCCGTCATTTCGATGTATTCTTTGTTGAATTTTGTCAACTTTTGTTTTTCGGTGTTCTTGGGTGTTCTTCATATTCTTAAATATTCTTTCTTATTTTTTTATTTTATTTGGTCTATTGTTATATCCCCAAGTATTTGTGTTCTGCGCATAATTTTTCTGCGCATATAGTTTTATCTATTTCTCTGCGCACACTTCTTTACAAGTATTTATTCTCTCTGCGCATGATCCCTTTCTGCGTATATATTCTTTTTATGCTCATCCTCTTTCCATTTTCTGCGCATAAATATTTTTGCTTATCATGGAACTTGTGCCAAGGTATATCTGCATTATTTGCAACTGCGCACAGCTCCATGTGAAATAGGTTATCTAATTCTATCCATTGTTTTACGCATGGACACGTTTACTTCATACCTGGTTGTGAACTTATTCAGGCAGATCTTTCTCTAGACGCAGTTGGACGTCGTCTACTGCACCTTCTCAGTTCTTCTGGCATTCTTCCGTTATTCACTCTTGATCAATCCTTCATAGTGCCTGCGCTAGTAGATGAATTCTTCAAGAGTTGTCCCGGCACAACTTGAAGGCAAGCCAACGGAAATGATCATGGCCACTGTACAGCGCAGTGATGTTCATCCTAACCACATTCGCAGCCTCCTAAACTTCAACGTTGATAATACTTCAGTCAACTATGATGAGGTTCACCAAAATGCTCTTGCACAGAAGCTCATTGGCATTCCTTCTCTTAACAAGAAGTGGCCAATGCATAACCGAAAGGAATTTGGTGAGGTGATGTATCACCTGTGCACCATCATTGGAGATTCTCTCAACTGAAAAAATGGGAATAATGGGCATTTCATCTCAAAGCAGTGGGAATACTGCTCAGCCATCTTCAACGAAGTTCAACTCGACTGGCCGCAGATTATCTTCAATGAGATTGTGAAGGGAATGAACAGCTATGACAAGAAGCTGAATGCAGGGAAGACTAAATACTGTTGGTAGTGGTGCCCTAGGCACGTTTAACAAACGTTGTAATTGTTATCATTTATTTCATATCAATAAAGAGATGTTTTGATTATTATTGTTGTTCATGTTTACTTATAATAATCTCCATCCCTAGTACTTGTTAAGCACTAGTATAAAGGCTAAATGATCATGGGATGATCATGTTAGATTTATGGGTACTTGTTTGGAACAAGGTACTAGACATGACCCGCTGTATGAGATTTATGTCATGGTCTATGTCGTACATATATCTCATATTAGTTATGTCATTTGAATCCTTAGACATGAAGTTATTATAGTCTTCCACTTGATGAACATTGTGTTTGACATATTCAAACGCTACCTTAACACGGTAGTTATAAAGGGTATGATTGGCATAATCGGATTCCCGTTGGGAAGAATAATAAGCTAAATGGATTTGTCCCTCCACGGAGAGATGTCAAGCTTGGGCCCCTCTAAGGAATGATGTTGATGAAATGTTCGGCCGGACTCAAATGGATTGATTGGATCAATAGCATTTGAATTATCAACATATTCAGAATCGAGAAAGTATTGAACAAGACAAGTTGACTGTTTGACCATGACTTGTGTTCAATGACATCGTGGACAAAAGGTTTGTGACATATTCTAAAGGAATGCGAACTTGTATCTAGTTATACTGTTTGGGTAGGTATGACGGTTTGCTAGAACCTAATCATATCTTATGGTTTCATGTTTGAGCCCATTGCCAACTTAGTATAATCCTAGAGAGTCACACACAATAGAACGAATCTTAAATAAAAGGACTGTATTGGATTTTAGGATCGAAGGACCTCAAAGGAATTTTTGGAAAATTCTGGATTTTCTGGCAGCGAGCGGGCGCTCGGTTGGTACCAGGCGGGCGCTTGGTCTAGGCGGCAGAATATTTCCTAATTTGATTTGGGAAGGTTTTTCGCACAAGATTCCTATTTGGAATAGGTCTTAATTGTGTATAAAAAGCCAAGTTCGGCCAGACCATTAGCCCTAGTGTTTTGTGTGCCTCCAAAGAGTTTGAGAGAGTTATTATTTTGTTCCAAGACATCTTGAATTGAAGAACAAAATAATTCACAAAATAATTCCATATAGTTCTTTATTAAATTGTGAAAGTGTGTTTCATAATTATTGGTCTAGCAACCAAGATCAAGAAGCTCCTTGATATTCGTTCGTGGTGTGGATACCGCTAGAGGGTGAATTTTATCATCTTCAAAGTTCGTGAATTTTGTCCGTGATAAAGCTTCAAGTTCTTCACCAAATTCAAAGCTAGAATTCATAGACATCAAGGGTTATATGCTATATGTGATGAACCTTCAAAGAAAGTTTTAAGTCCTTCATTGTCATGCCATGATTAAAACACGTGTTTATAAATGTGTAATCTTGATGTGGGTTCGCCTCCGCGAAGTGCATTAATTTTATTCATGTATGAGCAAGATGAGGTTCATTAATTTAATGTGGGCTTGCCTCCGCAAGGTGCATTAAATTGAATGGTTCCTATGCGTTTAAAATGGTTGGACTTAATTAGGCGTCAAAACAGTTTTGGGCCTAGGCAAAAGATGAGATTAAACATGCTTTGGAAATTGGATTTCTCAAAGAATCTCATAAAAAGGACCTAAGAATCATATGGGATATGATTGACATGATCGTCTACCTAATTAATTTAGTTTTGAGCGGTCCGCCTCCGTGGACTCAAAAGTTAAATTAAAGTTGGATCTTAGCCCAATTAAATTATATTATACATTGGATGTATATGAAGGTTATATAATTTAGTGGGAGTATTTTGTTTGAAAAATACATTATTTATTTCTTTAATGAAAATTGGTACTTATTAAATTTTGGAAATTTTGCATATTTGTAGATAATGACTAATAACACTCAATCAATGTCGTTGCGATCGATCCTTGAGAAGGATAATCTCGAAGAGAATGGTACTAACTTTATGGATTGGATCCGTAGCATAAGAATCGTTCTTAGGCAAGAAGATAAGTTGTACATTCTCGATGGCCTCTCCCTGCTGAACCACCGCCTACTGCCCCTAGGGCAGAAAGAGACAATTACAAGAAACATCGTAATGATTCTAGAGATGTAAGTTGTCTCATGCTTGCTGCTATGTGCTCAAAACTCCAACAAAGTTTGGAACATTTGGAAGCCTATGAGATAGGCGTGGAGTTGAGAACCATGTTTCAAGAGCAAGCTAGGCAAGAGAGGTACAAGACCATTGTTGCATTCACTACTTGTAAAATGAATGATGGGCAACATGTGAGTCCTCACTTTCTTAAAATGAAAGGTTATGTAGAGCACCTTGAGAAACTTGGCTATCCAATCCCATTGGAGCTAGCCACGGATCTCATTCTTAATTCATTGCCTAAAATTTATAATCAGTTTGTGATGAATTATAACATGCATGGAATGGATAAGAATCTCTCTGAGTTGCATGGGATGCTCAAAACTGCAGAGATGAAAATTGTGGAGAAATGTTCTCCCGTGCTCTTGGTTCATGATGGGAAGAAGGCTAGTGCCAAAGGAAAGGGTAAGGCAAAAGTTGTCAAACCCAAAATAAGCAAGGCAAAGGTTGCCAAGGCTTCTGAGGAAAAACCTGATTCATAAAAGGATGCAATCTGTTTCCATTGTCAAGAAATTGGTCATTGGAAACGTAATTGCAAGGCTTTCTTGGTAGAGCAAAAGAAGAAGAAGAGCAGCAAGGCTGCGTCGACTTCAGGTATCTATATGATAGATATTCTCCTTTCTACCACTGATTCTTGGGTATTGGATACCGGATGTGGTTCTCACATTTGTCTAAATGTGCAGGGACTAAAGAATAGGAGACTGCTTAAAGAAGGTGAAGTAGATCTACGCGTGGGGAATGGAGCAAGAGTTGCTGCATTAGCCGTAGGGACTTATGAAGTCACTTTACCTTCCGGATTAATTCTTGTTTTGAACAATTGTTATTATGTTCCGGATTTAAGCAGAAATATTATTTCAATTTCTTGTTTGGATAATGAAGGTTTTAAGTTTCTAATTGAGAATAAGAAATTTTCTATTTATTTAAATGATGTGCTTTATGCTATTGCTAACTCATTTAATGGACTTTATATCTTGGATGTCAAGAATGAAAATAATGTCTATCATGTAAATAAGAAATCTAAACCTAATGATGTAAATCATACTTATTTGTGGCATTGTCGTCTTGGTCATATTAATGAGAAGCGTATCTCAAAACTCCATGGGGACGGACTTTTGGGTTCATGTGACTTAGAGTCATATGATACTTGTGAGTCGTGTCTTCTTGGAAAAATGACTAAGAAACCTTTTACCAAGTTGGGTGAAAGGGCAAGCGACTTATTGGGGTTAATACATTCCGATGTATGCGGACCATTAAGTAGCAATGCTAGGGGAGGATTTCAATACTTCATAACCTTCACTGATGATTATAGTAGATTTGAGTATGTTTACCTAATGAAACATAAAAGTGAAGCATTTGAGATATTTAGAATAATTCAAAATGAAGTAGAAAAACAACTTGGCAAAAGTATTAAGGCACTTCGATCAGATCGAGGTGGAGAATACTTGAGTCAAGAATTTGATGATCATCTAAAGAATTGTGGAATAGTTTCACAATTGACTCCACCCGGAACGCCACAATGGAATGGTGTGTCCGAGAGGAGAAATCGGACTTTGTTAGACATGGTTCGATCAATGATGAGTCAAGTTGATCTTCCAATATCCTTTTGGGGTTACGCTCTAGAAACCGCTGCTTTCACACTAAATCGTGTTCCAACTAAATCGGTTCAAAAGACTCCATATGAGATGTGGAGCAGAAAGAAAACTTGTTTACCTTTCATGAAGATTTGGGGTTGCGAAGCTTTTGTCAAAAGACTTGTCTCAGACAAACTTGCACACAAATCTGATAAATGTATTTTCGTGGGATATCCTAAGGAAACTAGAGGATATTACTTTTACAACCGTGAGGACAACAAAGTGTTTGTTGCCCGAACTGGTGTCTTTCTAGAGAAAGAGTTTCTCTCCAAAGAAATCAGTGGGAGTAAAATAAATCTTGAAGAAATTCGAGACACAGAAAATAACATTGAACCAATAGTGGAACAAGAACAAGAACCACAAGGAGTTGTGGAACCTGTTCAAAATACACAAGTAACTCGCAAATCTAGTAGGTTACGATCCGAGCCCGAGAGATATGGATTTCTCGTAACGGATAGTAATGAGGTAGAAATCATTGAGAATGATGAACCGTCAACCTACCAAGAGGCGATGTATTCTCCTGATTCGGACAAGTGGCTTGGAGCCATGGAATCTGAATTGCAATCCATGCAAGACAATCAAGTTTGGAATTTGATTGATGCGCCCGAAGGTGTAAAAACCATAGGATGCAAATGGGTCTTCAAGAAGAAGACTGACATGGATGGAAGGTGCATACTTACAAAGCTAGGCTTGTAGCGAAGGGTTATAGGCAAGTTCATGGTATTGACTATGATGAGACCTTTTCACCCGTAGCAATGATCAGGTCTATAAGAATTTTGCTTGCCATTGCCGCATATCATGACTATGAAATATGGCAGATGGACGTCAAAACCGCTTTCCTGAATGGAAAACTCCAAGAGGATGTCTATATGACACAACCAGAAGGTTTTGAACAAGATTCTAAGGTATGCAAATTGCAAAGATCCATCTATGGATTGAAGCAAGCTTCAAGGAGTTGGAATCTCTTTTTGATGAATCGGTCAAAGAGTTTGGTTTCATCAAGAACGAAGATGAGCCTTGTGTATACAAGAAGATTAGTGGGAGCATAGTGCTATTCCTTATTTTATACGTGGATGACATATTACTCATTGGAAACGATGTTCCTACACTTCAGTCCGTAAAGACTTGGTTAGGAAAATGCTTCGCAATGAAAGATATGGGTGAAGCAGCATATATACTTGGCATTAAAATCTATAGAGATAGATCAAGGAGGCTACTTGGTTTAAGCCAAAGTACATATATTGACAAGGTCATTAGAAGATTCCGTATGGAAAATTCTAAGAGAGGCACCTTACCCGTATTACATGGAGTTTCTCTAAGCAAGACTCAATGTCCTAAGACAAACGATGAGCGTGAGAAAATGAATGATGTTCCATATGCTTCGGCAATTGGGTCCATCATGTATGCCATGATTTGTACTAGGCCGGATGTATCTTATGCTTTGAGCATGACAAGTAGATACCAATCCGACCCTGGCAAAAATCACTGGATAGCTGTAAAAGCAATTCTTAAGTACTTGAGAAGAACTAAGGACTCGTTTTTGGTCTATGGAGGAATGGAAGATGATCTGGTTGTAAATGCTTACACGGATGCAAGCTTCCAAACCGACAAAGATGATAGCCGATCGCAATCGGGTTTTGTGTTCATGTTAAATGGTGGAGCTGTAAGCTGGAAGAGTTCCAAGCAAAGTACAACCGCTGATTCTACAACAGAAGCTGAGTATATTGCCGCATCGGATGCTGCAAAGGAAGCTGTTTGGATTAAGAAGTTCATAACTGAACTTGAAGTGGTTCCTAGTATTGCTAATCCAATAGACCTTTATTGCGATAATAATGGTGATATTGCTCAAGCAAAGGAACCAAGAGCACATCAGAAATCCAAACACATACTTAGGCGTTTTCATATCATTCGAGCGATCGTTGATAGGGGAGACGTAAATATATGCAGAGTACCTACTGATGACAATGTTGCGGACCCGCTAACAAAGGGACTTCCACAAGCTAAACATGATGGTCATGTTAGGTCCATGGGTATTAGATACATGGGAGATTGGGCCTAGGGAAAGTGGGAGATTGTTGGTAGTGGTGCCCTAGGCACGTTTAACAAACGTTGTAATTGTTATCATTTATTTCATATCAATAAAAAGATGTTTTGATTATTATTGTTGTTCATGTTTACTTATAATAATCTCCGTCCCTAGTACTTGTTAAGCACTAGTATAAAGGCTAAATGATCATGGGATGATCATGTTAGATTTATGGGTACTTGTTTGGAACAAGGTACTGGACATGACCCGCTGTATGAGATTTATGTCATGGTCTATGTCGTACATATATCTCATATTAGTTATGTCATTTGAATCCTTAGACATGAAGTTATTATAGTCTTCCACTTGATGAACATTGTGTTTGACATATTCAAACGCTACCTTAACACGGTAGTTATATAGGGTATGATTGGCATAATCGGATTCCCGTTCGGAAGAATGATAAGCTAAATGGATTTGTCCCTCCACGGAGAGATGTCAAGCTTGGGCCCCTCGAAGGAATGATGTTGATGAAATGTTCGTCCGGACTCAAATGGATTGATTGGATCAATAGCATTTGAATTATCAACATATTCGGAATCGAGAAAGTATTGAACAAGACAAGTTGACTGTTTGACCATGACTTGTGTTCAATGACATCGTGGACAAAAGGTTTGTGACATATTCTAAAGGAATGCGAACTTGTATCTAGTTATACTATTTGGGTAGGTATGACGGTTTGCTAAAACCTAATCATATCTTATGGTTTCATGTTTGAGCCCATTGCCAACTTAGTATAATCCTAGAGGGTCACACACAATAGAACGAATCTTAAATAAAAGGACTGTATTGGATTTTAGGGTCGAAGGACCTCAAAGGAATTTTTGGAAAATTCTGGATTTTCTGGCAGCGAGCGGGCGCTCGGTTGGTACCAGGCGGGCGCTTGGTCTAGGCGGCAGAATATTTCCTAATTCGATTTGGGAAGGTTTTTGGCACAAGATTCCTATTTGGAATAGGTCTTAATTGTGTATAAAAAGCCAAGTTCGGCCAGACCATTAGCCCTAGTGTTTTTTGTGCCTCCAAAGAGTTTGAGAGAGTTATTATTTTGTTCCAAGACATCTTGAATTGAAGAACAAAATAATTCACAAAATAATTCCATATAGTTCTTTATTAAATTGTGAAAGTGTGTTTTATAATTATTGGTCTAGCAACCAAGATCAAGAAGCTCCTTGATATCCGTTCGTGGTGTGGATACCGCTAGAGGGTGAATTTTATCATCTTCAAAGTTCGTGAATTTTGTCCGTGATAAAGCTTCAAGTTCTTCACCAAATTCAAAGCTAGAATTCATAGACATCAAGGGTTAGTTTTTCCTCTATTCATTATGTTGTATTTGATTTAATCATATGAACGGATCCATGGCTTTGGGTTTCATAATAAATTTTAATTGCTAAATTCCGCTGCGCATGTAACTTGGAAACCCAACAAATACCGCACTCACTGCAGATTGCTAACCAAACTCTTATTGACTTATGGTGAACTGGCCACCTATGTTGAAGAAAAGTCAATCAAGAAGCAGTCTTGCGACGCAAAGTACTACTCCAGAGTACATCTCCAGAATTTGCGCAGTGAGATAGGTAATGCTGAATACTATGAAATCTGGCTGTCTGATTCCGCTCCCAACAAGGAACCTTGGATAGGCCCAATTCCTGTGGCCAAGTCCAAAAAGAGTGAAGGAAGACCTCTACCTGATGCTGCGCAAGAGACCCCAGAAGATGCGTATAATCGCAAGGGGAAGGGCATTGCTACGCCCAGTGGCAAAAAGTTCAAGGACATTCCTTTGGTTCAATCCACCAAAGGGATTTCATTCAAAGAGGCAGAACCTACCATAAATCCAGCTCCTGCTCCCTCAAAGCCAACCACAATTAAGCGCAAGGATGATTTTCGTGGTGATTCAGATGATGCTGCAGTTGAGGGGAGCAAAGGCACGAAGCCTCTCAAGAAGCCGTCCCCAGTGCTGATATCGCACATATCTCTTCTCGTCTCAAGCAGAAGGTGCACAGCAGCGCAAAAGGATTGAAGAAGCGCCGCACTAGTTCCGCAGCCTCTGACAGTAGTGATCTTTCTCCAGTTCAACCTTCATCTACTGCTCCTGAGACTCCTACTTCCTCTTCAGCTGAGCTGCGCCAGATCGTACAAAGCTTGAATTCTGTTCAAGCGAATCAAGTCGCTACACAGCTGCAGCTAAATCAACTCCTTACTGCTCAAACTGCTTTACTGTATCGTCTTGACATGCAGCGTTTGGAGATTGATACCATTAAGGGGGAGAAAGCTAAAGAAGCAAAAGCAAAGGCAAGGGAAGCAAAGGAAAGCACGGAGAATGCTAAGACGGAGGCAAAGGCAAGTTCATCTGAGCCTGCGCAAGAAAAAGTTCCTATCACTTTGGATCAATTTATCCTGGACTCCCTAAGAACCATCAGTGCCCAGCTCGAAAATGTCAGATCACAACTCAATAATGTGTGCACCCTTGGAGCGTTTGATGGTGGACTCAGGGACATACTGAAAAAGCTCAAGAAAACCCTCGCAGATGGGTTACTTAGAGGATTTGATGATCTTCAAGCTCAGATGGAGGCTCAGATGGAGAAGATTGAACAAAGAAGCTCTGTGGATAATATTGAAGAAGTGCGTAGATGCATTGCTAAGTCCATGACTGACTTTTCTTCTGCGTTCAACGACAAGATGGACTACGCAATGCTAGATATTCAAGACAGCGTCAACACTCAGCGCCTCCATACTGACACAAGACTAGAAGCTACGCAGACTTCCATCCTGACGGACAGCAGAGCAAAGTTCAGAGAGCTGGTGGATGACAATGCTGATATGCGCAGAGGCATGAACACTTATGTTGGTAAAGCTGTTGAGTTCCAGGACAAATTTCAAAATTTAAAGGTGGAACTCATGAACAAGTTCAACAGTCTTCTGAATGAGATGCGTGAAGCCCTGCAACGGATCAACATAGATTAGGTTTCTTTTGTAAGTATTTTTCTATTTTTTTGAAACTTTTTGATTCTTGTTGCGCACAGTATGTTTTATGCGCTTTTATTTCGTGCGCTTTTGTTTTTGTGCGCACTCTTTTGTTTTTCTATTTAAAGCTTGTACTCTGTAACAGTCAATCCTTCAAGTTTTAATGAGAAGAATGCATCATTATGCTTTCACAAAACCTTGTTCAATTCAAACCATTCGTTTGTGGAACATTAAATGCATTATTACTTAAACTCATGCACATAATCTTTACTGCTCATGTTTTCTACGCATGATGTTTAAACATTCTGTTTAAACGCATACTTAAAACTTCATCTCACATTATTTGTATGCTCTGAATGATATTTCTATCTTTCCTATCTTGTAAGTTTTTAATCTTTTGGATAGATTAGAAATCTATAGCACTGGCTAGTGTGTGCATTGACTTGAGGCATGATTTACCATTCACATTTTTATGGACATGTTATTATCAAGTACAATGAATTGCCTTTGCTATAGTAGGTAATGGCATCAATCATTTAGGGGGAGATTGTTGGGTATGCTTATCACTTAACCCTCCTACATTTGTTAGAATTGATTGATACCATAACCTATGAGTACTTTTATGGAATTTAGGACCTCATGTAAAGAAGGTTATAACTTCAATTTTTAGCCAAGTCCTTTTTATAGTATAGGCTTAGATTATAGGACTTGAAGCTTTGAAGTATCGAAGATTTCCTAAGCAGGATTCATTTCACTGCGCAGGATGTTCTCTGCGCAGGTCGCCACTGCGCATAGATATCTTGCGCAACTTCTGACCCTGCTCAGTTTTCAAGGTCTTATTTCCTAAACTCTTAAGAGATCTTTTAGTGACCAAGCATGGTGCGCATGCTGCTCATGCGATGAATCCATGCGCGCCGGCAATGCGCATGCCTTTGTGCGTGGACACTCAACCTTGGTCAAATTCTTCATCTCCTGATCTCATATTCTAGAAGCTTGGAAAGCGTCAAGACAAGCTACGCTTTTTGGATTGAGTAAGAGTTCTGAGGTGTGCACAATTGAGAAAATAAGTTCGCTCAGCAAAACCATTGGTGGAGACACGCTTCAAAGAAACATCTCAAGAGAAGACAACTGTCAACCTTCTGGAAGAAGATTTGACTTTCGTCTTCATGCTCAGTCTCCAACGGCTCTAAGATACCTGCACACCAATCATTTTGTGCCAGGTCATCATCTTGATCAGAGTCCCAACGGCTATAAAGGACAGTTGCGCACCAATCATATTGTGCCAGCACATTGTCCTTGCTCAGAGCTCCAACGGCTATATTCAAGCTCTCAGCTATAAATAGCCTGCTCATCTTCATTTCCAAGCTGCCCCTCTTGTTGGCCACTATGCTTCAAGAGCTCGAGTTTTATGCTTCATTAAGAAACCTTGAAGATCTGAAGACTGCTGCTCAATATCTCCAGATACCTTAGAACAGCCTTCAAGATCTTCAAACCTTCAAACTCCTGCTCATATCACAAAGCCCTATATCACCAAAATTCTTCGTGCTCTTCATCTTTCATATTCATAGAGCCCAGAATTTCTGTCACACACACACCTCTTGAAGCTTCGATCATTTAGATCTTACTTCTTGAGATACACCGGTTTAGTCTAGGATTTGTTCTTCATAGATAATAGATCTTGAGTTAGTATTGAGCTCAAATGTTGTAATTTGTAATATTCACTCATATTATAAGATCTCCATTAGAAATCCAAGACTAACCATCTTGGTAGAGGATGTAGATCTTTCATCGATCGAATCTCTCCAAATAGCGTGTTCATTATATTTACTGCATATTTCCTACTTAACTATTTATGAACTGCTTTATTTGATCTTTCAGATTGGTACACTTTGATGTTGTAATTGTTATTGCTCATTTGCCTTAGAATCCATTTTTGCGCCACTCTTTAGCCTCATACTTAGCGCGTGCGTTTTTATCTCTGCGCAGTATACCCTGCGCAGAGCTGCTTTAAATTTCCGCTGTGCATTTCACACTCTTGCTGCGCGCTATACTTAGCCAAAATGAGAGTTGTGCGCATCAGCCATTGATTTGCAAAAGGATTTGAAAAGAATTTTAAAACGCTATTCACCCCCCCTCCCCTCTAGCATTTTTCATACCCTTGTTGCCCCTTTGGGACCAACAGATGTGCCCTTGGTTCCTTTGCTTGATCAATAGCACCACTATTATTACTAATAAGGTCTATTAGATTAGCAATGCTAGGAACCATCTCAAGTTCAACAATGAACTTCTTAATCCAAACCACTTCCTTTGCAGCATCCAATGCGGCAATATACTTAGATTTAGTTATAGAATTAGTGACTGTATTCTGCTTGGAACCATTCCAATTTACAGTTCCACCATTTGACATATGCACAAAACCTGATTGCGATCTATTATCATCTTTGTTGGTTTGGAAGCATGCATCCGAGATCATCTTCCATACCTTCATAGATCATAAACGAATCTTTAGTTCTTCTAAAGTACTTTAAGAATCGCTCTCATAGCCATCCATTGAATCTCACCGGTGTCGGATTGATATCTACTCGTCATGCTCCAAGCATTAGATATATCCGGCTTAGTACTTATCATGGCATCATGGATCCAATTGCCGAAGCAAATGGCATCTCATTCATTTTCTCATGCTCATCTTTTGTCTTTAGGACATTGAGTCTTGCTTAGAGAAACTCCATGTAACACTGACAAATGTCCTCTCTTAGAATTTTCCTTGCAAAATCTTTTTATGACATTGTCAATGTATGTACATTGGCTTTAAACCATTTAGCTTCCTTGATCTATCTCTATAGATCTTAATGCCAATAATTTACGTGGCTTCATCCATATTCTTCATTGCGAAACACTTTCTTAACCAAATCTTTACAGATTAAAGTGTAGGAATGTCGTTTCCAATGAGCAATATGTCATCCATATATTAGATAAGGAATAGCACCATGCTCCCACTAACCTTCTTGTATATACAAGATTCATCTTCGTTCTTGATCAAGCCAAACTCTATGACTTATCAAAACAGAGATTCCAACTCCCAAAAGCTTGCTTCAATCCATCCAATGAATCTTCGCATCTTTCATACCTTTTATAATTTTCTTGTCTATCAAAACCTTTAGGTTGTATCCAATACATCCTTAAGTGAGTTCCCGTTGAGGAACGCTTGTTTTGACATCATTTTGTCAAATTTCATATTCCAAATATGAACATGTGATTATGAAGATTCTAATAAGTTTCTTGCTACCTATGTAAGTTTTTTTCTCCAAGAAAAGTCATTCATCTCCTTTAGTTTTTACACCTTAGGTTAGAATGATCAAGTTCCAAACTTGATTATTATACATGAATTGCCTTTTAGATTTTATGACTCCAAGCCATTAATCTAAATGTGGAGTTGATATTGCATCTTTGATAGGTGGTAAATACTTCATTCTAAATGAACTTTACCTCAATACTTTCTATTTCGAAATATCCAATATTTCTTCTAATAGATTGTGTTTTATCATGTGTGCAAGTACTTGTATATCTTGAACGGATTTTCACAACCCCTTGTGAAAACTTGTTCAACTTCCATCTCAGGTTAAAATATATTTTCTAGGTCTCGAACCATTCGAGATACATTTTACTCCCACTGATTCTTTTAGAGATAAACCATTTATCTAGAAAAGTATCATCATAGTCAACAAACCATTTGTTTCTTATGAGTAAAATTATTATCCTCAAGTTTCCTTAGGATATCCCATGAAAGTATATTTATTAGATTTAAATGTGAGTGTGTCCCAGACAGCTCCTTTCCAAAAGGTCTCACCATCTTAAATCTTTACGAAAGACAAACCGAGTTTTCTTTCATCATTTAACCTCTTTTGATGGAACTCAAATTAGTGTAGTTATAGCAGTTTATAATACATAACCCCAAAACAAATAATGGAAGATCAATTTTGATTTTATCATCATATGAACCATATCCAATAAGGTTCAATACCTCCATGTAGACACATCATTCCAAATGGTGTTCTTAGTGGAGTTTATTGTGAAACTATTTCACAACCTTAATGATAACTATCAAAATCTCGGTTCAATTATTCATCATCACGATCGAGTCAGAATCTTTGAATAGGTTTACCAAGTATAACCAAACTTCTCTTTGAGCATTGCTACTTAATACACCATATACATCGACATGTATTAGGTCAAGTAAGATATGAGCTTTTTACCAATCATAGTAAAAGATATCTTGGTCCAAGTAAATAAGTTTGCATAAATCATATGATTCCAAATCATATGACTTAAAACTCCGTTCCATGGAATTTTAGATATGCATTTCTCATTTATTTGATCAAAACAATAATGCATAAAGAATTTTAATTATTTATGTCATAACCTCAGTTATTATTTCGTTCTTCAAGATTTAGGATATAAGATTTATTTATATGATAACACAATTAAGTAAATCATAATAAATAAAACACTTTTCTTATTCCAAATAAGAAATAAATATCCTTCATTATCTTATAACAAAATAATATTTTCTACTCCATTAGTAAAGTCACTTTACAAGTGTTCTACGAACAATGTGCAACCATTGCATCATTACCATTCATAAATCAACCTTTACTATGAGTAGTCTTTCAGTTTACTAATTATTGCACATTTATACAAATGTGGGATCCATATCCGGTATCCAATACCCAATAATTAAAGTTAGAAAGATTAATTTATAACATAAGTATCCCGAGTGGTAGTCCTACTACCATTCTTTTGTTGATCGTCCAAAGTTTTGACTACAATTCTAAATGGTCAATCCAATTGCCATTTTACCGAATTGCATCAATTAGAGTTATTATTTTAACCACAATTATTTCCTTTAGGTTTGACAAATCTTTCTTACCTTTCCTTTGGCATTTGGCCTCCTTTTCCATCATGAACCATGAGCATTGGAGAACCTTTCTCCATCATCTTCATCTCCGCAGTTTTTCAGCACATCATGCAACTCGGAGAGATTCTTATTCATTCCAAGCATGTCATAGTTTATCACTAAGTGATCATAACATTTGAACAATGAATCAAGAATGAGATCCGTGGCTTGCTCCAATCCAATTGGACAACCAGGTTTCTCAAGATGCTCTACGTAGCCCTTATCTTAAGCATGTGAGGTTCCACTTATTGCCCTTTACTCCTTTTGCAAGAAGTGAATGCAATAATGGTTTTATACCTTTTCTTGCCTAGATTTCTCTTTGAAACATGTGACTCAACTCCACGCCTATCTAATAGGCTTCCAAAGTTCCAAACTTTGTTGAAGTTTTGAGAACATAATCGTGAGCTTGAGACAACTCACATTCCTAGAATCATACTCATGATTCTTGTGATTGTCTATTCCGGCATTGGGTTCTTTAGGAATAGGCCCATCAAGAATGTACAACACATCTTCTTGCCTTAGAGCAATTCTTAGGCTCAGGATACAATCCATGAAGTTTGTACCATTCTCTTTGAAGCTCATCCTTCTAAAGGATTGATCCCAACGAAGTTAGTTGTCATTATCTACAACTCATGCAAAATTTCCAAAATTTTACAAGTACCAATCTCATTAAAGAGATAAATAATGTATTTTCCAAAAATACTCCCACTAAATTATATAACCTTCTTATACATTCAATGTATAATATAATTTAAATGGCTAAGATCCAACTTTAATTTAATTTCAAGTACGCTTTGGCGCACCGCTCAAAATTAAATTAATTAGGTAGACAACCCTGTCAATCATATCCCATATGACTCTTAGATCCTTTTCTGAGATTCTTTAAAATTGGGCTAAGATCCAATTTTAATTTAATCCTGAGTCCGCTTTGGCTGACAGCTCAAAATCAAATTAATTAGGTAGACAATTTCTTGTCAATCATATCCAATATGATTCTTAGTGATCCAATTTCAAAAGTATGTTTAATCTCATCTTTGCCTAGGCCCAAAACTGTTTTGACGCCTAATTAAGTCCAACCATTTTAAACGCATAGGAAACTCTTATTCACTCATCTTGCTCATACAAGAATAAAATCAATGCACCTCGCTTTGGCGAGCCCACATGAAAATACCCGTGTACTCACAAGTGTTTTAATCATGGCATGGCAAAAAGGACTTAAAACTTTCTTGAAGGTTCATCACATATAGCATACAACATATTTATGAGCACACAAGATAAACATGTTACGCATCAAGTTTAGCCACTAAATTAATAATCATTAATTTAAGCATAATATTTATGTGTCATTAGTTTCTCTATAATTATGAGGATGAGACTATTTGAACTTTGGTTATCATCTCCAAATCAAGACAACAAGAAGTGCGGTCGAACTAAGCCATTAGGCAACCACAATCCCGCACTAATTCAAGAAACCAAGAAAGTAGTCCATGTGGCCGAAACTAAGCAATAGATGGTCTCGCTGAACGTAGGCCAATTGCATCCACAATTCCACATGAATCTCCAATCATTGAATCAAGAACTTTGTTTCTCAATTTTAGCAATTATGAACTCTTCATAATTCTAACTTCGTTTTATCTTTGAAACCTTGATTGCGATCAATTTTGGGAAACACAATCTCGATGAACGCAGATTAGCCATCCAAACCTTGAACCAATGTTAGAATCACAAGATCAAAACAAATAGGAAAATCAAACCCTAAGATCCACACCCAAACCAACTACCCAAAACCCATTCTAGATCAACAGGTCTGGCCTGGTCTTGTCACTGGTTCGGTCGGATCTTATCAAAATTCCAGATTCTGAACATG
Organism: Campanula takesimana; assembly: GCA_026119855.1. Classification (NCBI taxonomy): domain Eukaryota; kingdom Viridiplantae; phylum Streptophyta; class Magnoliopsida; order Asterales; family Campanulaceae; genus Campanula; species Campanula takesimana. The sequence goes on along the minus strand of JAOWBW010000397.1, from coordinate 667,064 downwards.
ACCGAAATCAAAATCCAGAATCTGACCAACTGTGCGGCCGCCCAAGAAAATATGTGCGGTCGCCCACTAATTTCTGTGCGGTCGCCCAAAGCATCAGACATAATTTTTAAAGTTCGAAAATTTGTCTCAAAATTGTTTTCCCCGATTATTAAAACTTTGATCCAATCAAAAATTAATAATCAAACAATTCAGAACCCATCATAAATTTTAGTGCGATTCAATAGTGCGATTAAAGTTGTAAAACAATAAACCACATAAAATCACATAACACATAAACATCATATAATCCAATATTCATATCATGTTAGGCATACAAACAATTTATATACACACAACATGATCTAAGTATTGAAATAATCAACATGAACGGGGCTCTGATACCACTGTTGGGTTTCGGAGTAACATGCGCAGCGGAATTAAGCATTTAAATTTAATGAAACCCAAAGCCCATAGATTCATTCATATGATTAAGTCAAATACTATATGATGAATACTAGAATACTAACCCTTGATGCCTTTGATTTTGCAACCTTGAATTCGATGGAGGCTTGAAACCTTGATCACGAACATAGTAAGAATCACGAACTTTGAAGATGATAAGTTTCACCCTCTAGCGGTATCCACACCACGAACGAATATCAAGAACACTTGATCTTGGTTGCTAGACCAAAATTGTGAAACACGTTTTCACAATTAATATGAACTATATGGAATTTTATTTGGGTATTATTTTGTTCTTCAATCTAGGATGTCTTAGAATAAAATAAAACCTCTCTCAAACTCTTTGAGATTTGCACAAAAGCATTAGGCTTGATTCTGGCCGAATTTTGCTGTTTATATACAAGTTAGACCTATTCCAAATAGGAAATTGTGTCTAAACCCGTCCAAAATTCTTTTCCAAATCAAATCAGGAAACCAGTCCCGGCATAGTGTGCGGCCGCCCAAAACCACCTGTGCGGCCGAACATCTATCTGGAAGGTTCTGGTACTATTTGACCCAAACTGTGCGGCCGCCCAACCCATATTGTGCGGTCGCACACTTGACCAGATTCCCATAGTTTCCAAAATTCCAATATAATCCTTATTTAAGATTTGTTCTATTGTGTGTGACCCTCTAGGATTATACTAAGTTAGCAATGGGTTCAAACATGAAACCATAAGATATGATTAGGTTCTAGCAAACCATCATACCTACCCAAATAGTATAACTAGATACAAGTTCGCATTCCTTTAGAACATGTCACAATCCCTTTGTCCACGATGTCATTGAACACAAGTCATGGTCAATAAGTCAACTTGTATTGTTCAATACTTTCTCGATTCCGAATATGTTGATAATCCAAATGACATTGATCCAATCAATCCATTTGAGTTTGGCCAAACATTTCACCAACATCATTCCTTCGAGGGGCCCAAGCTTGACATCTCTCCGAAGAGGGACAAATCCTTTTAGCTTATTATTCTTCCCTACGTGAATCCGATTATGCCAATCATACCCTTTATAACTACCGTGGTAAGGCAGCGTTTGAATATGTCAAACATAATCTTCATCAAGTGGAAGACCATAATAACTTCATGTCTAAGGATTCAAATGACATAACTAATATGAGATTTATATATGACATAGACCATGACATAAATCTCATACAGCGGGTCATGTCCAGTACCTTGTTCCAAACAAGTACCTATAAATCTAACATGATCATCCCATGATCATTTAGCATTTATACTAGTGCTTAACAAGCTCTAGGGACAAAGATTATTATAAGCAAACATGAGCAACAATAATAATCTTATTATCTCTTTATCATCATGAATAAAATGATAACTTATACAACGTTTAACAAATGTGCCTAGGGTACCAACACCAACAATATCATCTCCCGTCGTCGTTCCTTCTTCTTCTCTGCATTCCTGCTACTCGCCTGAAGATTAATCTGAAATTCCTTTCTCCTCCCTCTCACCATCTCGTACCCCCCCCCCTTTCCGCCGCCGTCGCCCTCACTTACTCTCTCACCTCAGTCCGTCGTCCACCCCCTCTCCCCCACCATGTTCCATTCGTCGTTTCCCCTCAAAATCACCCCCGGTTGCTCGCCTTGTTGCTAGATCTGGATTTGCTCGCTCTTCAAGCTGCGTTTTATACTCATCATCGTCTGGGAGTTCGACGCGGTTCATTGCTACTCAGAAAAATTGTCAGCCTATGAATATGGTGTGCTGCCCTCTCTTTTTCTTTAATATCGAAGTCTCCCTCCATCTCCTTGTCTCCCCAGGCACGAATCCAGATTCCCCTTGAAGCACCCGGGTTTTTTTTAAAAAAAAAAATATTTGCAGATCTGGAAAAGGGTAGTGGTATATTTGAAAGAGAGAGAGAGATTGAGTTCTTTGATGGCAGTAGTCATAAACTCTTAAGCATTTTATTTTAAAATTTGAAATCCAGATTATTGTTTCTGGTTTTTATTTTTTTTGAACAAATTGTTTCTGAAAACTTGGGAAACTTGATTTGGTCATTTGAACCAAGCTTTGTAATATGATGTAGCTTTAGATTTTAGTGGCTTTAATTGATTCTTCCAAAATGATTATTCTCAAACAAATTTTGGTTCTCTAAATCTGGAATTGTGTGGTGTTGTTTGATTGTACTAATATGATTTTCATAGTGACGGTGAAGGATGTGGTGGCGTAGAAAGTGGCGGTGATGGCGTTAAGGTAGGAAGATGATGAAGCCAAATGATTTTTCAATTAATTATTAAGCTAATTTTTAGGGTTTTTTTAGTATTACACTTTTACCCCCTGATCATTTTATTTATTGTGTGCATCATACAAAGTTTACACTCCTAACAATTTTATCAGTTAATATGTCCACATCATTAATATGTGCTTACTCATCTGCCAAATAAGAAAAAAAATGGCATAATTAGTCCACATCAGTGACATTTAACGGGCATATGGACGGCATTTTAACATAAGGATGTCATAATCAATGAAACACAAGGTCAAGGATGAAAAGGTAAAAAAAAATTGTTTAATGACGAAAAGGTAAAAACTTAAATAGTTTGAGGATGAAATAGGTACTTAACTCATAATAGTTACTATAGTAGTTAACTATTACTATTAATAGTATTACTTAACTATAATAGTTACTATAGTAGTTAGCTATTACTATTAATAGTATTAGTCAGCTATAATATTTACTATAATATATAACTATTACTATTAATAGTATAATTAACAATAATAGTTGATTTCGAAAAAAATAAAAATAAAATAATAGTTACTATACAAGTTAACTATAATAGTTACTTTATAAATTAACTATTACTATTAATAGTATTAGTTAATCATAGCAGTTATAATATATGTTAATTTTTACTATTAATAATATTAGTTAATCATAGTAGTCACTATATAGGTTAACATTATTATTAACAGTATTAGTTAATTATAATAGTTACTATAAATATAATAAGTATTATTAATAGTATTAGTTATTGATATTATTATATAGATTAATTTTTACTATTAATGTTTTAGTTAAGATGATGTTTACTATTTTAGTTAACTATAATTAAAAATAATAATTTTCATATACAATATATTTATATTAAAAAAAAACTTTTATGCTAATTTATTAAATAACAATATAAAAAGAGTAAAATGCAAAAAAAAGAAAAAGAAAATAGCAAATTAGTTATCCGTACAGAGCACGGGTTACCCACTAGTAATACTTCTAAATCAGTTAATACATGTCACTCCAAGATGATAATCTCATATTGCTTCTGAATTTGTTGAAAAAAAATAACTTCATCTCAAAAAGGCCGGCAGTCCTAATTTGTCTTCGATAATCAACTTAATATAATTTTAATTAATTTTAAGAATATTTAATAACCTCATAAATATGTAGAAATTATAAGGGATAAATTAATTTTTAACTTAAAAATTATTAAAAATGGATTATTAATTTTATTAATAATGTATTTTTTTTATCGAACAAACTGAATTCCGTTTCATATCATCTACTCTATTAATTGCATAAGATGGGTGCAGGCCCGTCTCAATAATTATAGGGACCCTGTGCTAAATGTAAAAATTGGGCCCTTAGTAATTCAAAAAATTACACAACAAAATGATTGCAATACTGTTGAAGTAATAAGAAAATACTCCCTCTGTCGCTAAATGAGTGTCCATTTTCAGGAATTTTATGTCCCAAAATGAGTGTCCAATTTGATCAAAACTTTGTTCCTAAATGTTTTTTTTTCGAAAAAAATTTCACCGGTCTCTTAATACTTGCAAAAACTAAATGTTTGTAAAGAGGAATATAAGATTATATATGAATTTTGCCACCAAATTTTACAAAAAGTTATATCCCTTAAAATGAAATTTGGACAATCATTTAGGGACAAATGTAGTAATTCATTAAAATTAAAATATGTTATTTAAAAAAACAAAACTTTCGAATTAAGGTTTTGAAAAAAAATTTGAAAGAAAGCCTAAACTATAAAAGAAGGGGAGGGAAGTCCAAAATGAAATTCAGTGAAAAGCCCAAGTAGGAGAAAAGAACCCTAAAATTGAAATAAGAAAAGTCCAAGAAAAAAAAAAAAAAAAACACCCAATAATGTGCCACTTGCTGGGATTCGAACACGCAATGCCAAGTTACCTTGCAAGAGACTTACCAGCCGGGCAACTTACACAAGTGCTTATTTGCTCGGTATCTAATATATATACAGTATATACATAAATTTGGGGCCCCCAATTATTTTGGGCCCTGTGCAATTGGGCTGGTTGCACAGGCCCAAAACCGGGTCTGGATGGGTGACATTAAGACCATGTACGATGGTGAGCGAAAATTCACTCACCAAGTGAAAACTGGTGAGCGAAAATTCGCTCAAGTTCTGTAATGTAATGGTAAGCGAATTTTCGCTCAAAGCTCTATGCGAAACTGTTTCGCTCACAATGTGAGTGAAACCGTGAGTGAACCGAAAACGAATTAAATATTTAATTTTTAATTTATCTCAAACGACGTTGTTTATGCTAAATGTTTTCTTTCCCTACAAATAGAGTCCAATATTGCATATGTTCTTCACACCTCTTCTTCCATACTTTCTCTCTCTAAGCTTAAGCAAAAAAAAAATATTTTTCATTACGGATAATTTCGGAACCAATTCTTGAAATTCCGGAAATGATTCTAATCAAACTTGGCTCGAGGAAATGCTGGCTATCGATCCAAATTTTATATGCAATTACCGCCAAAACAACTTCTAAGTAATATAACGATTGCTTGCATCATAATGCATAATATGATTGTTGAAGACGAACGTGATCGATATAAAAACTATGACGATGCGAGTGAGTTCGCTTACAAACATAAAATAAGGGGAAGGGAAAACAAAAGTCAACTCAACTTGAGCAATACATTCAAGCACACGAGGGAAAAATCACACGTCAGACATAGTATCACTGCATACATGGCACGCAAAAGGGCTCTCCAAAGTAAATCCACACACTTGGCTCTCAAAGCAGATCTGATTGAGCATATACTCCATCCGTTTCATGTCACTTGAAACCAAAAATTTTGGCACACAAATTAAAGAAAAGTAGGAGAGAGAAATAGTGGGAGAAGGTGTTTGTGAGTATGAAAAATTAAATATGAGGGAGAATGAGTTGGAAGAATAGTAATTTGATTGGTGTTGTAAGTATAAAAGTAAGAAAGAGAATGAGTTGGAGGAATACTAAAGATTCTTTATCATTTTGGGCAGTCTCAAGTCACGTGGAGCGGACGAAAAAGAAAATAAGTCTCTCAAGTGACATGAAACGGAGGGAGAATATGCTATCAACAACTCTTGATATTTATTATGTAGCATTTATCTACTATTGTACTTGCTTTGTTTTCGTATGCATGTTCTGTATTAAGTTATTATTCTCATGTGTTTAAAATTTATGATATCACAATTGACCTTTATTTATGAGTGTTTAATTTACAAAATTATGTAGCTACAAAAAAAATTGTAATGTGGATTAATGAAAAACTAATTTTTATATTAATTTAGATTATTTATTTATTTATAAAATAACTATTTTTATTTATTTTTAAATAAAAAAAATGTGGTGAACGAAAATATTCGCTCACCACTGCAAAATATCAGTTTTTGTGAGCGAAAATTCGCAAAGGACAAGATTCGCTCACCCAATGAACGAATTTTTCACTCACCATTGTACCGCAAAATCTTGGGAAAAACGCGTTTTTCCAAACGCTTAGGAAAAATTTGTTTTTTAAAAAAAAACGCGGTGGCATTTTTGTAAATAATCAGAACTCTCAACGGTTCTGGATATAATTATAAAACCTTCTGGATATGATATTGATAGCCAGAACCTTTGAAAGTGATAGCCAGAAGGGTTATTTTTGTAAATAATCAGAACTTCTTAACGGTTCTAGATATCAATATAAAGCCTTCTGGATATGAAATTGATAGCCAGAACCTTTGAAAGTGATAGCCAGAAGGGTCCTGGACATCAATATAAAGTCTTCTGGATATCAATATAAAGTCTTCTGAATAGGAGATTGATAGCCAGAACCTTTGAAAGTGATAGCTAGAAGATTTTGAAAAACACATTTTTCTTAACCAGGAAAAACACGTTTTACAGGAGACCACCTCCCATGCTCTAAAGGAAAAATGGGTCGTTGCAAATAAATTTGGCCTAAAAATGGGAGTGTCATTGCAATTTCCCGTGCCAAATAAATGACCATATTTGTATAGGTGTCCGTACCACCCACATTCATGGTCCATAAGTTTTGGATCATGTCACTACTAGGGCTGTAAACAAGCCGAGTCGAATCGAGCTGTAGAATTTTGAGCTCGAGCTCGTTTACAAATTATCGAGCTTGAGCCCAGTTTGATCGTTCGAGCTCGACTCGAATCAAGTTTCGAGCTGTTCGCGAGCCACTCTAACTCGAGTTTTAACGAGCCGAGATCGAGCTTGAGCCTTTTTATAAAAATATTTGAAGTCAGACGAGCTCGAGTTTGTGTATTATTATGTACATACATATGTTATACATGTATTATATGTGTATTTATTACAAAACTAATAATAATTCGAGCTTTACGATCCAAATACGAGTCGATCGCGAAAAAACATTACATGTCAACGAGCTTATCGAGTCGAGCTCAAGTTCGAGCCGAGCTCGAACAAAGATCGTCGAACAAACAAGCCTAACACGAGCCGGCTCGATAACAAATCGAGCTTAAGAACTCGGTTCAAGCTCGAGCTCGAAAAGCACTTCGAGATCATTCGAATCGAGCTTTGACGAGTCGAGCTCAAACAGACTCGGTTTGTTTAACAGCCCTACATAGCACGACAAAACATGGTAAACTATAAAATAGGAGCTAAACTTTATGGAGTGTTACCAGGGGTTTATGGTCTAAAATTTAATGAAATTGGGGTCTATGGTGTAATTTTTTTTATTTATCAAAAAATGGTTTGTTTGACGAAATTCATTAGAAAACCCAGTTAATTAAATCACGTGTGTCTTACATGTGATTAACAATTTGGGTTTATTTGAAATAAAAATAGTACTTACGGTGTCAAATGCAATTTTTGAAAAATGATGGGAGGATGGGAAGTTAAAACTCAGTTGTCGCTGTCTACCTCGCTGTTAGCAACAGGGGGCCGACACATAGGGATGGCCAAATCGAACCGAAACCGGAAAACCGGACCGAAACCGGACCGGAAAAGCCCGGAACCGGAGCAAACCGGGGAGGAAACCGGAACCGGACGAACCGGAACCGCAAGGCATACGAGCCGGTTCAGGGTCACATATATGCCGAACCGGACCGGAACCGGAACCGTACCGAAAATCCCTTGTTTTTCAATAATTTTAAAGGGGGGGATCGGAACCGGACCGGAACCATACCGGAACCGGACCGAACCCGAACCGGATTGTGCCAAACCGGAACCGGGGTAAGTGCGGGCCGGTTAAGGGTCACCCTTTTGCCGAACCGGAATCGGCGGTTTCTAACCGGAACCGGGCCCGGAACCGGTTTTGGCCATCCCTACCGACACACCACCCACTAGTGGCGAATCCAGGATTTGGACTCAGGGTGTGCAAAATTTCCACTACAAACAATGCGGTCAACAGCCGAAGCCGATGGCTCACATCAAACTTCAACAACTACCCCTCAAAATTGAGCAAAAACTGCAATTCATATAAACAAACAGTAACAATAAAGAATGTGTACGGGAGACTTACAATTCGTCTTTACCAGCAAGGTTGAGAAGAGTGAGAAGCCTCATTTGCTTTAGAGTCAGATATTGAACAAAAAAGAACGTGTTAGATTTGAACATAAATACCAATCAAAATACCTAGAAATTCACATATGAGAATATGCAACAATACATCTGTCTCAGAATTATTATAGCATTTTCCTAATCAAACTTTTTGAGGTTGTTGGCAATACATCTGATTGATTTCCCCTTCCTCTTCCTCAATTGCTCTTATATCAATTCGGGGTCGAGAAAACAGAAAAAACTACTCCGTCAAGTCTTCGTCTTAGTCTTTGTCAACCAAAAAAAAGCCCTTTTTTTATCGAAACATTTTCCCCTTTTTTTCTGTTTTCTCGACCCCGAATTGATATAAGCAATTGAGGAAGAGGAAGGGGAAATCAATCAGACCCAGTCATGATGAACGAACCAAGAACCAAATTAATCGTACAATTCCAGTTACCTCTTCACCAAATCAAAATCAGCCACCGCCGCCGCCACCCCTCCGTTCGGCTCCTCCGTTGTTTTTCCGGTCATTGGCAACGTCTACCCCAAAGGGTAATCTCTCTTTTTCTGTTTGATTCTTGATCGTCTCTATGTGAGACGCAAGAATAGTGTCTCGCCGTCGCTCTCTCAACTCTCCCAATCGATCGCTGAAATGAAAAAGAAAACTATCCATCCAGCGGCAAACTAAAGGGAAAACGGAAGGTGTCTTTTGAAATTCATAATTTTACAAAATTTAACTTAACTCATATTAAGACTTTGCACCTCTATTCTTTCAAAAATAACACTTTGCACCCCTATAGTTATATTTTTTTTTTATAAATACTCGGTAAAAATTTTGGAAAAACTCAGGGGGCGTTTGGTTCGGCAGAAAAAAAAATGAAGGAATGGAATGGTCAATGGAATGGGAATCCTGAAGGAATTGGAAAGGAAAAATAATTGGTCAAACCTTGTGTTTGGTTGACACGGAATGGAATTGAATTTCCATTCAATTCCTAGGTAATTCATGTTTGGTTTCAAGACAAAAGTGTTGGAATGGAATAATAATAATAAATAATAATAATAATAATAAGAAATAATAATAATAAATAATAATAAAATAATAATAATAATAATAATATTAATAATAAGAAATAATAATAATAAATTATAATAATAATAATATTAATAATAAGAAATAATAATAATAATAATAAATAATAATAATAATAATAATGAATAATATTAATAATAAGAAATAATAATAAATAATAATAATAAGAAATAATAATAAGAAATAATAATAATTAATAATAATAATATTATTAATAATAAGAAATAATAATAAATAAATAATAATAATAAATAATAAATAATAATAATAATTATTATTATAGTAATAATAATAAAAATAAAAATAATAATAATTTTATTATTGATTATTATTATTACTATTATTATTATTATTATAATGATAAATTAATATTTATTATTATCACTATTATAATAATAAACAATAAACAATAATAATAAAAATAATAATAGTAAAAAAATATTATTATTATTTATTATTATCACTATTATTATTATTATTACTATTATTATTATTATTTATTTTTTTATTTATCATTATTATTATTTATTATTATTATTATTATTATTTATGATTAACATTATTTCATATTATTATTTATTTGTATTAATATTTATTATTATTATTATTATTATTAGTTATTATTATTTATTATTATTTATTATTATTCTTATTCTTATTATTATTATTTATTTATTATTTATTATTATTATTATTATTATTTATTATTTGTTATTATTTATTATTTATTATTATTATTTATTATTATTATTATTTATTTTTATTTTTATTTACTATTATTTATTTATTTATTTATTTATTATTATTATGATTATTATTAGTTATTATGATTTATTATTATTCTTATTCTTATTATTTATTTATTATTTATTATTATTATTTATTATTTGTTATTATTTATTATTATTTATTATTATTATTATTATTATTATTTATTTTTATTTACTATTATTATTTATTTTTATTATTATTATTATTATTATTATTATTATTATTATTATTATTCAATTCCATCAATGGAATGATTTTGGTGGAATTGAACTTTCCATCCATTTTGTGAAGGAATGGACAATTCCTTCATTTGAAGGAATTCATCATTGCAATGGAATGGAAGAATTTTACCAAACATGATAAAGGAATGAGTCAACCGGAATTGACCATTCAATTCCATTCCACTCCCCCCAATTCCCCCCAACCAAACGCCACCTCAGGGTATGCAGCTGCACTTCCTGGCGACACGCTGGATTCGCCACTGCCACCCACTACGCCCTCTCAACTCTGGCCTGACGGAAACATACCCCCCTCAAAATTACGGCAGCCCCAATATTTGTTTTAGCTCTGTCCATCTATCTTCTCCGGTCTCCCTCTTCTCAGTCCCACAACACTTACCGACATCAAGCCACACCGGATGCCCCTTTCCAGTGGCGGATGGGGGCAAAATGAATCCTAGTGCATTTTTTCTGATCTTCTTCTCCAGTTCCCGTCCGGCAAACAACATATACCTCCAACACATCTCTAATTTCTTAAACGCTATTCCATAGAACATTCAATTAAACTTCAGCTTGCGATCAAAGAATCATATTTCATTGGTTTTAGAGTAATATTGGATTTTTTCGAACAAATTAGGAATAAGATGTCCATAACTCAAACTCAATATTCTTGATTCAAAGCAGATTTCGGTCTTTGTTATTAATTGGTGTTCAATTAGTTTGACAACTTTTTGATTTGTAGATTGTGTTGTATGTGTATCTGTGTGTTTGATTCTTTGTGCGTATGTATGTCTACTGTTTCTGATTGTTCATTTGAGAAATTTGGTGAGCTTGAAGGTTAATAATGGTGTTGAGACGGTGGAGATGGTGGTGTTGAGTGGTGGAGATGGTGGTTTTGGTTGGGATTGGGGGTTGAGGTGGGGATATGTATATAAATTCATTTTTCGAAAGAAATTTGATATCTTAAAAGTTTTTTATTTTTTACCAATATAAAATAGTTATTTTAAATGCATACGTATTTTTTAAAAATTTGATTTGTTAAATATTTACTTATATATGATCAATAAATAATTATATTTAAAATTTTAATTTGTTAAATGGTGAATAGGAATATTATTAACATAATGATTAATAAAGTATTCACCTCTTCATTTATAAAAAAATCAATTGTCCCCTTGAGAATTAATTTTCATTTCAAACAAACCCAATTTGTCAATTACATGCAAGTCACATGTGCATTAACAAATTTTTCTAGCAAAATTCGTCAAAAGACCCCGCTTTGATATGATTTTGTCACTTGAAGCCCTATTTCGTTAAAATCTGGACCGCATGCCCTAAACTGACTACTCCGTGGAGTTTATGCCTTATTTTGTAATTTACTCTTGAAAATATATCACTTTAGGAACTTTAAATTTGTAGAAAATGTTTCTAAAAATTACCTCCTCCGGCCCTTACTAGATTTTTTTTAAAACAAATTATATTTTACTCATTTATACACTATTTTGCAGTATTCAAATTGCGCTAATACCATTTCTTTATTTAGTAACACAATATTTGTTTATGGCAGAAAAAAGAGAAAATAAATGTGTTTTATTGTTGGACAGAATAAGAATAATTTTGACCTCCTTATATCTAATTATATCTAAAGCTTACATTAAACACCGTAATATTTTCTTGACCCCTATTTTATCTAAATTGAATTATTTTGTATTTATTTTTGTAGCTACACTAATATTGACCCTTTACATTTTTTTAAACTCCGCTAATAAATCATGTCCAAAATTTTCTCCTAAAGAGTAAGTAACATATACTAACCTCCGTCCCAGCTCAATGTGCACTTTTCACTATTCATTTGGTCAATTCAATCAAACTTTGACCATAATTTTATAAAAATATTGATATTCATAAGCAATTTTAAAACTTATTATTGTTTCATCGTTACGAATAGTATCAATAACATTTTATAGAATTGCATAGAGATATCTAGATTTTCATAAAATTATGGTCAAAGATCAATTCAATTGACCAAGAAAAGCCAAACAGTGCACATTGAACATTGAGCTGGGACAGAAGTTAGTATAATTATATATCCTTCATTGCTCAAAAAAATAATTTTATATCCTTCATTTTTTTCTTTCAAGCACATCGATCACTATAACTGAATTTGGGTGTTTATATTCTATTCTTATAGCATTGATAGAAACAGTAAATAGGGGTGTAAATGGTTCGGTTTAGCTCGGTTTGGGATAATTTATTGGTCGAACCGCTAAACATCGGTTTGGAGAAATTACAAACCAAGCTGAACCATTAAAAGTTTCAAACCGAGCTAAGCTGAACCAGAATGGTTCGGTTCAAACTGCGGTTTGATATTGTAATTCAGTATGCAGTTTAAGTCGTGGTTTAAACACAATTTAACCACAGTCAAAACCATATTTCAAATGTAGTTCAAGAATATTTACTACGAAAAGAAAGTTTTCCATTTTGATTGAACTAAATTTTCCTTAGCTACATTTATAAATCCAATTTTTTTTTTTTACTTCAATCAATGGAACAGAAGAACTCAAAAGAAGAATAAGCATATACAAAGTATGTATGTAGTCCATCAATATACACTACTGAATTATGAACACAATGAAGAAAAATACTAGGGGCACAAAAAACTCACAAAATCTTGCTCACAAAATCTTAGGTGTAATGATTTTATTGGTGTTTTTAATTAAAGTGTGGCGGGTCCATTATCGATACAACCAATAAAATATCGCCACCTCATCTTGTGAGCAAGATTTTGTAACCTTATTTTGTGCCCCTAGCATTGCTCCACAATGAAAGTATCCTCCATTAGCTTAGTTTCAGCAAGACTGAAAATAATGTGCACTATTCAAGTGAAAACCTTTAAGAGTGAAACCAGGCCTCACCAAAATTCCAAAATCATCTATTAGCAAGGGTTGTGGTTTTACAAAATCAATGGTGGATTTTAACTAAACATAGGATTGAACTGTCTATATATACACGTGGTTTAATGGTTCGGTTCAGCGGTTTAACTCATCGGTTTGGTCCGGTTTGGAGGGTCAAACCGCAGACCAAACCGAACCGCGTGGTTTATAAATTTTCCAAACCGAGCTAAACCGCTCATGTATAAAAACTGAACCAAACTGTGTGGTTTAATTTGGTTCGGTTTCGAACCGCGGTTCAGACCGAACCGCTGACACCCCTAGCAGTCAATGGTGGAGATTGTTTAATGGGGTTGAGGGCAACAAAGGCCAGAATCCGGATCAATTACGGGGCTGGCTAGTGGCTAGGGGTTCTGAGTAAACATAAGTAGAAACCCTATCTGACCCAAAAGAGAAACCCATTCCTTAACAGGCCTAAGCCTCAACATGTCAATGGACCAAAGTATCGCCCAAATATAATAACATGTCACTAAAAAAGAGTGCAGAAAACAATTTCATCTCCTTTTTTTTTTTGTCCGAATGAAAGACCTAGCTTACATGAACCATCAAAGAAAGTCCTACAAATGAAGACTTGGGCCTGTCAAGCCTGCTTTCCTCGATGGAAGCCCACAGAAGGTCTAAAACAGAAATTTCATCTCTTCCTCTTCTTTTTCTTCTTAAAAAAATCATCTCGGTCCAATACACAAGATAAAATCTGAGGTGGAATTCTTGTGTGATACGGTTTCACACAGTGGCGAGGCTAGGGCAAAGGCAAGGGGGTCACCCCCTTGAATTTTGGAATGTGTCAATTTTAGTACCTTCAAAATTTTAGAAAATGATATTTTTTACTACTAAAAATGATGAATTTATTCATTTTGACCCCCTTAAGTTTGAGAAAAAAATTGCACTATTTGACCCACTTGTATACTAAATTTGTAAACCTCAACAATAATACTTATCCCACAAACAACCTTGACCCCTTTTTGAAAAATCCTGGCTTCGCCACTGGTCTCACACATGAGACGAGACAGGTTTCGATGAGAAAAGAAACGGGCTTGACCCGCTACGCTCATAGGGGGCAAACTATTTATTTTCTCAACGTGATCGGTCTTATGTATGAGACCGTCTCACACAAGTTTTTGTCAAATATGAGGATGAGGATGTAGTTTTCTACATCAAAAAATGTACCCTCTCTGCTCTAAATGTGTCTATTCTTTTTTTTTTTTTTTTAAATGTCCTTTTAGAATCAACTTTGTTTATAATTGTATTTTTACCAAAAATAAAATAAAAATAAAAAAGAAATCAGTAGTTTATCTCTGCTAGATAGATATGTCCAATGTTTCCTTCTTATAAAATCAAACAATCTAACCGAGTTGATAAATTTAATATTCCTTCATTCCTAGAGTAGTAAGAGTCATACTTTCTATTTTGGTACGTCCCAAAGTAATAGTCTCATTCTTAAAATGGCAAGAAATCTTTATTATTCATCCCACTCATTCTCTCTCATACTTTACTTTTATACTCACAACACCAATCAACTTACTATTCCCTCCCACTCATTCTCTCTCTTACTTTACTTTTACACTCACAACACTTAAATCACTTTCATTATTTCTTAATCTCCGTGCATTTGAGAGGTAAGACTCTTATTCTGGGACAGTATAGTAGTACTGTATTTGATAGAAATAGTGAAATGACTTGAGACATTAATGTGATACAAAGTAAGACGTGAGAGTAGTAATACGGGAGTTACTACAAAACAAACGTGAAGTTAAAGTAACAGAATAGCCTTTGTTAACTAACAAAGACAACAGAGTCGGTTCGAGTACACCGGGTCTCTTCACCCTTTATGTTATGTTGAGATAAAAGCTCCTCTTTTTTTTTTTTTTTCGTCACAAAATAAATATTTTAAATTTTTTGATCAAAAGTAATTTTAAATATTCATTTTAAAACAGATACATTATTAAAAATTCACAGCTTCGTAGTAGCAGTTAGTCAACTGTCACTGATCCAATAAACTAGTTATAGAAAGAAAAAAATGTCTTTTTAACCCTTCACTCTTGAAAAACTCCTATTATCAGAAAATACATATTTTTATAAATGTCAAATTTGTACTACTTGTTAATACTCCACCCTATCCGTCCTATTTTAAACTTCAAAAAAATGAGCTGGGTAAAAAAATATGAAGAAAATGGTAAAAAAAAATGTGATGTGTTGTGAGTGTTGTTGGTTCGCTAAGAGAAAGAAAGTGGTGTAGAAAATATTTAGTACATAATTGTTGTGGATTTCGAACCGCTGCACCGGGGAGTTAGCTCCACCCAATGGTTCCGATTGGAGCCACCTCATTTTAGCTCCACCCAATGGATGAGATGTGTCCGATCTCGGTGAGACCCACAAAAAATTGAAATCATCTTAGCCGCACAGATGATGAGCTCGCCTATATGACCTTGATCGGAGACGTTGGGTGGAGGGGTGGAGCGGTTCCGGGTCCGTTGTGGTTATGATATGTGTGGTCTACAAATTAATAAGTATAAAAAGGTTTCGTTTTTATATTTTTAAAGTTTAAAATTAAATTGTTTAAAAAAAAGGTTTAATTTAAAATTAAATGATACGAAAAGAGTACTCCCTCCGTCCCATACTTATCGTTACTTATTTCATTTTGGGCGTCCTATACTTATTTTTTTTCTCGAAAAGAGTACTCCCTCCGTCTCATACTTATTGATACTTACTCAAAATGTTCATTTTTCTCAATCCTATCAACTCACAACAACTATCCATTAACTTATTTTCTCTTTTCTACCAACTCACAATACTTACTTTTTAATATATTTTCTTAATTCCCGTGAATCGCATTTAGTAGCAATAAGTATGAGACGGTAGAAGTATAGTATGAGACGGTAGAAGTATACTGAAACTATTGTGCAATCAAACTACTCTCAAATATTATCACCATCATATCACATCAGGACTTTAATTACACTCTATTAAGCCTAAAACTTATTGGGCACTTCACTGAAACTCTGAAAGTAATCATACATTTTAGTTACTCATCCTTTCAATCGCAATGTGGTCTCATATCTCATCTCACCATTACGTAGTAGTTGTTCCATGTTCACCATTAGTATATAAATTCAAAAGCACCGTGAGTGGGAAAGAGGTCGTGAATATGATAAGTTGAATGAGATTTATAGATGAGATCCAAAATTAAGTGTGTGAGTATGACAAGTGGAGTAGTAAGAATAACAAAATACTCCCTCTGTCCCTAAATGAGTGTTCAAATTTTATTTTAAGGGACACTGATAATCTCAACTTTTTGAACAAGTTGGTAACAACGATTCATATATAATCTTGTAATCTCCTTTCCAAACCTTTAGTTTTGCACGTATAAAGAAACCGGTGAAAAAAATTTCGAAAAAAAAACGTTTAGGGAGAAAGTTATGTTAAAAAAAGACACTCATTTAAGGACAAAAATTTCTTGAAAATGGAAACTCATTTAGGGACAAAGGGAGTAATAAAATTTGAACATTTTAGAAAAGAGAACTTATTAATCAGACATCCAAAAAAAAAATTAGTGCAAAGTATTTTGAGACGGAAAAACTACAATCGTTTAAGGGCCTGAGGTGCAACAAAGCGTCACAAAGACACAAAGTTTAAATTCTCTAGTTCAATTCCTATGCAGGATACTTATTCCATCCTTAGGGCAACATTGTTGCGATTTCAAGCGTCACAAAGACACAAAGTTTAAATTCTCTAGTTCAATTCCTATATATGCAGGATACTTATTCCATCCTTAGGGCAACATTGTTGCGATTTCAAGTAGGATGGCCAAACGGAACCGGAACCAGACCGGAACCACCAAACCGGCCCGAAACCGGAATCGGAAAGCCTGGAACCGACTTGAACCGTGATGAAAACCAGAACCGTGTGAACCGGAACCGTTTGTAACACGGGCCGGTTCCGGTTCATCCCCTCTGAAAACCGTGAACCGGAGGTTCCGAACCGCCATGAACCGCCTAGACCAAACCGGAACTGGATCCGTCAGCAAAACCGTTAGAAAACCTTCAAAACCCGTCTAAATCGTTAGATTTCTAACGGTTTCATCAAAATTAACCGGTGGTTCCAAACCGTAAATCGGCGGTTCCTAACCGTAACCGGAAGTGAAACGGTTCGGTTACAGTTCAAGCTTTTCTGAAACCGGAACCGTAATCGAAACCTTGTTTGGTCATCCCTAATTTCAAGAGCTTTATCTTTAAATTCTAGTTCCTTCAAAGAAATCTTTAAATTCTAGTTTGCACGGTCATAGAGAATAAAATGGATATGCCAGTATGTAAATATCAACCGCTCTACCTTTTGACATTTAGCAGTTTTTTATGTTTTTCATTTTCTTTTTCTTTCCAATACTTACGTAGTTTGTTATAGGCATAGATATCTATATCGTTTAATAAAAAATTAATTTTAAGTTTTATTATTATTTAAAATTAATTTTAAGTTTTTAAATATACCATCCTTAAATAACTTTCAATGATATTTTAATAATTGTGATTTAAAGAATAGTTAGGGTTCACAGCGCTTCATCAGCACAACAATAGCCTTCTTGTCATTTTAGGACGAAAGTAGTAATAAAACGCTAGCCGCCACACCATCCTCCTCAGCTCAGCCTCTTTAATGGCCGAAACCCTACATATATCTCAACCTGCGGCAAAACCTAGCCGCCACACCTTAATAACCACCTTACCACTTGCTTTGGCCCCTCTACCATCTCCAAATATTCATACACCACCCTCGGAAAAACCCTTATGGCCGAAACCCTAAAGCTATCCCCCTCCTTGGCAAAACCCTAACAGCTGCAACCCCAAATGTGATCACACCACCTACCACACCAACCCACGACCAACCCTTCTTGCCATGTTTAAAACCCAAAACTGGTGCACCCTACTTGCGGCACAACCCTACAGCCGCCGCACCCTCAAATACCACTATTGGCATAAACCCTAAAATTGTCGAACCCCTCTCCGCCAATGAAACCCTAGCCACCACCAATCTTCCTTCTTAAAAGCTTTCCGCAACCTACAGCCCAACAAATACCATCCTCGGCACAACCCTAATAGCCGAAATCCCATCGTATTTTCTTTTTTTTTTTTTTAAAAAAAAAAAGACGAAGGCAAAACCCTAGCCTCCAACCAACCCTATCTTCTCCCATTTTCAACAAATGTCCCACTTTATTTCAATTGGTTTACTTCATTTTTCCCACCCAAAGCACCACCATCCTTTGCCTCTTATGACTACCACCCGGTGCTCACCACCCTCGGCACAACCCTATCGCCGAGACCTACCAGCTCTCTCCTTATCACATCATCAACAAACCCCACCTTACAAACCCCTGCCACAACCTGATATCATATATAAACGACCTCCGTCCCAACACCACACTCCAACAAACTTGCGCTGATGAAACCCCTAGTGTCATCACACCAGCCCTCACACCTACTAGCTCGGCCAACCAACAAGTTGTTGCAACCTCTAATGCGCTCACACCGACAAAAACATCACATCAGAAACCACAAGCACGTCCGGGACCACATTCATCTCCACCCGCTCCACCATCAGACCCGGTTCGTCGCATCACTCTTCAAGATTGGACTTATCCAAATATCGTTCATCTTGTGGAGGCATATTAGAAATATAAATATTATTATCAAGTAAATACTCCATCAGTCCCAGCACAAGTAGGACTAGATGAGTCTTCACTAATTAAGAAAAATTAGTAAATGTGTGGTAGAAAATGAAGAGAGAGAATGAGTGGCGTAAATAGTAATGTTAGTTGGATAAATTGAGTGGTGGAAAATGAAGAGAGAGAATGAGTGGGATAAATAGTAGTGTTGGTTGAATAAATTGAGTGGTGGAAAATGAAGAGAGAGAATGAGTGAGGTTGAAACATTTCCATTTTGGACAGTCTCAATTTTAGTGGGACGACCCACAAGGGAAAGAAGTCTCACTTGTGCTGGGACGGATGCAGTATTTTGTATTTATCTACTTACCGAACTTATGATTATGTATATCAATATTAGAGATTCAAATCATTGTAAACCTAGACCTAGATTATTCTAGAATGTTCCATTGTACCCTATAAATATGTAACCCTATTGTTCATAATAAAACAAGTTATTCATATCAAACCTTCCCTCTCATATATGAATCGACTTCGTCTAACCCTCCTTTGATCCAATAAGGTAAACCCAAAACTCAAATATGCCATGCTTCGCCCGCTTTAGTCTAAGACTTGTAGTACTATTTTATGCAATTTTACTATTTTAATTTTGTTTCTTATAAAAGTAAAGACCATAAACAATTTATAAAATAAAAAGCACATTACAACATTATACACAAATATTATTAGTATTATGTAAGAAGTTATTATAATAAAACTAAAATTTATGTAAGTCCGGGTTAAACGGGGCATGTATTTGATAATTTCACCATGTCTCGAACTGGCAAATTTTGTAAAACACTTCCCAAACTCTTTCCACTAAAAGTTGATCGTCGTGGTTTTGAGATTGAGACGAATTCCAAATTTTGCCATCCCTGTTTGTCCTGAGAGAAAAGGACTAATACATAAAGAGGATCACAAATCATTATTAACTAACAATATACTCCCTCCGTCCCATATTTATGAAATAATTCCTTGAGCCCCCTCAATCCAAATCATTCTCCATAAAAACCCAGGTGAGATCTAAAAGTCCATTTACACCCAATGCCCAGATCATAATTCCATATTTACCCAAAACCTACCACTCAAGCCCACTACCAGGCGGCCCATGCCCGATCCCCTAACCTGCTGCGGATCCAGATACAACAGCCCGCCCACCTGATCCAAATCCCTCAAATAGTCCGCCCGTTTTATAACAAAAAAAAATATGTTGCCAATGAGTCTTAAACCCAAGACCAACCTATGGAAAGCTATGCCTTAACGACTAAACAAATGCACTATTTGTTCCTAGTTTAACAATATCTATTATAATACTGATAACTATAGACAAAATAAATGACAAAACTCGAGATTTCACAATCAATTAATGAGATTTTATAATATTGACAAAAATATCAGATTTTGTAAAAAAAAAATTAAAAAAAAATAAAAAAACAAGATTTAAAAAATATCAGAGATCTAAATCTATTTTTAGAAAGAAAAAAAAAATAAAGACCTAAAAGGGAATTAAATTTCAATTGTGAAATATAGTATTTGAGAAACTTTTATATTTTTCATTATTACCTTTCAGTTAAGGCACTTATTTACATAAATGACACTAGATAAGTCATTTATTAATAATAATGTGAAAATTATGAAAATAAATTAAATAACTCTTATACCTTAAGTATAAGAGTACTTACAGTCTTATACCTACGTATAAGAGCGGAGTAGTTATAGAATATGTGATTTCTTTATGATTATAAAAATTGAAAATTGTGATTTTTTTTACAATTATACTTTTGATATAAGAGTAATTATAGTCATATATCTCAGCTAAATTATAAGACTAAAATGGGTCTTACAGTTAGACTGCAAGAGGCATTTTTTTAAAATACATTTTTATGGCTTTTGAAAAAAATGAAAAAAAATAATGACTCTTATAACTCAAGTATAAGGCAAAATCAAGTCTTATACTTTATGTAAAAGAGATAATATTAACAAGTCTCATAACAGCTTCATGAGACTATAGTCTTACACCAAAGTCACAGTACATTTAAAACATAAAACTAGAGTCATAGAAGCAAGCACATTACATTAGGTCTTTTACAAAAATAAAATGGACTTATGAGGCAACTATAAAACTTGTGAATGGACTCATAACTCTATTATGAGACCTAAAAATGGCTCATAACTCTGCTATGAGACCTTTAAATGGCCTTATAACTCTGATAATATGAGACAATTTACAGGTCTTATAATAACAGAGTCATAAAAAGTCCATTTACAAGTTTCATATCTTAGGTATAGGGTATTTAAGAAAATGTGAAAGTAATTACTCTTATACCCCAAGTATAAGACAAGATCTAGTCTTATACTTCCAATATAAGGGATAATATTAATAAAATATGAGACTTTTTTTTAAATGATTTTATGAAATGTGAAAAATTGTTAAAAATAAATAAATAACTCTTATACCTTAAGTATAAGAGTAATTTTAGTCTTATACCTATGTATAGGAGCGAACATGTTAATATGAAATGAGACTTTTCTATGATTTTCTTTTTAAATGTGAAAATTGCGAATTACTCTTATACCTTAGATATAAGAGTAACTTAGTCTTATACCTAACATATGAGAGGACTAGTTAATAAAAATATGAGACATTTTAAATTTTATGCATTTCATATTTTTATAACTTTTTAAATAAAAAATAAAAAAAAAAATTGTATTTTTTTAAGTTGATATTTTTGTAAATATTCTAGAATTTCATAAATTAGTTGTGAATCTCATTTTTTTCATTTTTTTTTTGTTTTGTTCTTATTGTTATAGTAATAACAAATATTGTAAATTTTAGAACAAATGAGCTGTTAGTTTAGTGGTTAAAACCTTGTTTATAAGTGTTTTGTCTCAAGTTCAATTCCCACTCTTTACATGTATTTTGTTCTTATTTTTCGGAATTAAAAACGGGCCTGGGTCTACTGGGTGGGCGGGGCGGGCGTGGGTGGTTTCTGGAGTAAAAACAGGCATGGTTCTGAGGCTGCTAGGTGGGCGTGGGTCAGGGGCGGGCTATAGAATCCGTTGGGCCTAGGCTGAAGTTGTGGGTTTTTAAGGAATTTTGAATCTCGCCTGGGTATTTATGGGTTTTTTATTTAGCCTAGGGGCACTAAGGTCCATAGCCCCATACTTATCGCTACTTATTTTCATTTTAGGCGTCTCATACTTATTGATACTTATCCAAAATGTCTACTTTTCTCTCTCCTATCAACTCATAACAACTATCCACTAATTATTTTCTCTCTCCTACCCACTCACAATACTTACTTTTCCAACATACTCCCTCTGTCCCTCTTTAATCTACAAAATTTGCCATTTTGGTTGTCTCACTTTAATCTACAAAGTCCCAAAAAGGAAATGTTTTAATACTTTTAAAATAATGGGTCCCACTTGTCCCACTCACAACAACTATCCACTTGCTATTCTCTACTCAATTTTCTCTCTCTCACTCAACTATCTACACTCACACTACATCAACTTTTTCACTTTTTCCTTAAATAATGTGCCCAACCCAAAATTGTAAGTTAAAGAGAGATGGAGGGAGTATTTTCTTAATCCCCTTACACTCTCGTTTGGTAGCAATAAGTACGAGATCAAGAGAGTAACTCGTAATTATTAATAAGCGTGCAAATGAGGGTGCGACTCTTATACTCACAACACCAATCAATTCACTATTCTCTCCCACTCATTCTGTCTCCTATTTTACTTTTATACTCGTAATTATTCACCCCACTCATTCTCTCTCATATTTTACTTTTATACTCACAACACCAATCAATTCACTATTCTCTCCCACTCATTCTCTCTCATACTTTACTTTTACACTCACAACATTTACATCACATCCAATATTTATTAATAAGCGTGCAAATGAGGGTGAGACTCTTACTCCAGGACGGAGGGAGTATTTACGATATTCATTTTAAAAATAATTGCCCAAATAATTAAATGTACTTTTGATGGCGATCCAGCACCAATCCTGTAATTATTTACTCCCCCCGTTCATACTTATTGTTATTAAATAGGAGTGCACGAAAATTAAGAAAATATGTTGGAAAAATAAGTATTGTGAGTGGTAGGAGAGAGAAAATAAGTTAATGGATAGTTGTTATGAGTGGATAGGAGAAAGAAAAGTGAACATTTATTTTTGGTAAGTAGCACTAAGCATGAGACATCCAAAATGGAAATAAATAGCGATAAGTATGAGACGACTAAGCATGAGACGTCCGAAATAGAAATAAAGAGCGATAAGTATGAGACGGACGGAGTATCACGAAAAGGCATGATGTTAAACATTAACCCTAAGTCATCTTTTTTACTTGTTGTCTTCCTAAGTAAAAATAGGTAAAGCCTAAGCTGTCATGTTGTCGGAGTTACAGAACTCAGGAATCTAAAACTCCGGCATCAACCTGCCGACAAACCCGCCGAGCGTACGGTGGTGCATCGGCGGTGTCGGTGTACGACTCCATTTGGCCCTTCCTTTGGAACTTGTATTGCACCAAAACACAGCATAAAGGAAAGGACACACACGCGTAGAAACTAACCTAAACAGGCCCACACTACCTACCTACTTAAACCATGACATAATCTCCACCCTACTTCTTTCCATTCATCCATTTCTACCACTAGAGTTTTCCCTAACAATAATAATAGGGGTATAAAAAAAATCACAAAATTTTTGCTCACAAAATTATAAGTGTAATGATTTTATTGGTGTTTTTAATTAGAGTGTGGCGGGTCCATTATCGATGCAACCAATGAAATATCGCCACCTCTTGTTGTGTGCAAGATTTTGTATTTTGGAGTATAATTTTAGAGTACAAATAAGAAAGGGTATGACTATGGTGAATAAAAAAAAATTAAAGTAAGACGGAGATAGAATATTTTTAAGAAAGTGTTACTTATCAATTAGACGCTCAAAAATAAAATTTGTGCACATAGTTATGAGACGGAGATTGTATATTTTTATGAGTATTGTGAGTGGAAAATTGATTATGAATTGATGATTTGAAAGTGAGACTCACAAGTTAAGTATGTGTGTGAGTATTACAAGAAGGGTATATGACTATGGTGAATAAAAAAAAGTTGAACATTTTTAGAAAGTGAGACTTTTTAATGGGACATCTATAAAACAAAATTATTGCAAGTTGTTTTTGGACGGGGTGAGTAGTTCATCACTCCACCGTACCCGCCAAATGAAAGACATCTTTTAAAATTTTATAGGTACTAAAATGACTTTTTTTTTAAAAATTGAGGGGGGTCGAGTGACCCCCTTCAACTCTACCTAGCCTCGCCGCTGTCTATTAGCACTATGTTTTTAAATGTATATATTCACCTTTTATTTCTTTGCACACCAAAAAAATTATTAACATCATTATGGAACAAATGATGTGGAATATTTATTTAAAAATTGTTCTTTTAGTATTAAAAAGTAAATCCAAATCTTCGGAAACAGAAAAACTTAACTAAACCTGATCTGTAAAATTGACCCTTTGACCATGTGTAGTGGTGAACTAATTAATGCACTTAAAGATTTATTTTGTAATTTGGGAATCAAAATTAGTTCATGGCAATTAGAGATGGTTCAATTTTTGTTCAAGGTTGTGAACTAAAACTATCGTTATCCATGAAATAAATTGGATTGTGATATACTTCTAGTGTATTTTGTAATTTTTCCAAACTCAAAATTATTTTATTTGGATAAAAATATTAAAAATAATGATAATTTTTTTTCTCCATACATTGAGCCTAATATTGTATTTATTTGACATAATTTTAATATTATAGTACTATTAAAAATGATTTTCAAATATTATATTAAAAATGAGGTGGCTCTAATCTCCACCCAAATGGTGCAGATTAGAGCCACCTCATTTTTGTTTGACGGATGAGATGTGTCCGAGCTCGGTAGGACCCACAAAAAATTGAAATCATTTTAGCCGTACAGATGATGAGCTCGCCTATGTGGCCTTAATCGGAGCCGTTAGATGGAGTGGTGGAGCTAATTTGGGTGGAGCGGTTCCGGATCCCCATTTAGGGTACCTATCATTGGGCTTTGGAAATTGAAACTGTCTATCCACTGGATTTAAATTGTTGAGAGTGAGAGATGTTAAATTAGAGTCCATTTCCCAAAGCTATAGATAGATTAATGGGTGTGAATTGTTTTCAAGTTTAATTTACTGAACCCCCCACTATTTATGGCTCACATAGCTACTACTGAATACTACTAGTACTACTTCTCCCTTGTCATCTATTCTTGTCTTGCCTAGCAAAACATCATTTTCATTTCATTTCATTTCATTTCATTTCATTTTAGTACTACTACTCCACAATACGTGCCCCATTAAATATTGCTATTGCTAGCTTCCATGACCACACTTTTTTTTTCCCTATCTTTTTATTTTTTACTCAACTTGATCCTTCCGTCCCAAAATAATTGTAGTTTTAAGATTTTTACACATATTAAGGAAAGCAATCAATGCATGTCTAATGGACTAAACTATCTTTGAAACATTTCAAGTACCTAGGTAATTAAATGTTTTATTAGTCACAACTATATAGTCATAAATAAAGGCATATTTGGTAAATAATAATATTAAAGATACCTAGGTAATAGCAAAAGTACAATCTTTTTAGGACAAACTTGAACTCCTAACTACATGTATTTTAGAACGGAGGGAGTACGTTCCATTGTTACATTTTGAACTTTACGTGAGTTGACCAGCTTAAATTTATCATTTGTGAATGGTTTTGTTATGTTTTGAAATGAAGCAAACTGAAGGATCGCAACTGTACTTGTATCATATTAAATGTAGACAAAAACTTGTATAACAACAGGACTCGGAACCGCTCCACCCAAAACCGCGCTGCACCCCTCCACCCAATGGCTCAGATCGAGGTCACATATGCAAGCTCATCATCTGTGCGGCTAAGATGATTTCAATTTTTTGTGGGTCCCACCGAGCTCGGACACATCTCAACCGTTGGGTGGAGCTAACTAAGGGGTGCAGCGTTTCGAAATCCTATAAGAACACCATGACCCGTCTCATGGTAAAGATTGGTCATTTTTTATCTATGATCCGGACCCACGGGCAAAAAAAAGTTTTTTTTTTTTTTTTTTTCAGTTTGCCAAAAGTAATACTCCCTCCGTCTCACTATATTAGGCCACATTTGATTTTTTATGGTCAACACAAGTGAATTTTGACTGAACATTAATGTCAATATAATCACCCTAATGGAATTGTAGAAGTTGTTATTGATAAAATACTAAGTGATTTATTTATAACAATTTTCAAAATTTCATTAGGAGTATTAGTTTGACAATAATGTTCAGTCAAAGTTCACTTGTATTGACTATAAAAAGTCAAAAGTGGCCAAACATAATGAGACGGAGGGAGTAGTTACTATAACTATATGTAACAAACGTGTTACTTATATGTAATATTATGTATACATAAAAGTAATACATATATACAGAAAAGTAACAGTGTTTTTTTTTATGTTTTCTTCGTTTGCCAAAAGTAATACTTACCATAACAAAAATTTAACGAATGCGTTACTTATATGTAACAGTGTTAATACATAATTGTAACACATATGTATAGAAAGTAATAATTCAACCATTTACACTTTAGAACTAAAAACACTTGTGTTAGTAACATTGTAAAAATAAGAAAGTAACAATTTTATAAACGAATGATACATTTTACTTGTATAATAACATTGTAAAACGGTTATGTTTATTTGTATAATAGTATATCTACTATATGTTTTCAAACAATAAGTTACAATGGGTTCAATTTATCATGATACATGTAAAGTATTACATTATCTATAGAAATCTGTTACAATTTCATCAACTAAAGTGTTACATTTACTTGTACAAATAATTACATTCATGTATATAAGTTGTTATTTTTCAAGTGTTACTTTCTTTCAAAAAATAAAATCAAAACACTCAAAAATAAAAAATATTCTAGAAAAAACACTATTACATTTCAGTATAACGATAATTACATTTAGTTATTGTTAGTGTTACACGTATTTATAGTTAGCCTTTAATTATTGCTCAAAAATCCTTCAGACAAACAACAAAAAAACTAAGAACCTTAAACTGGGACGGAGGGAGTATTACTTTTGGCAAACAAAAAAAAGTGAAAAAAAATAAAGAAAAGTAAAAAAAAAGTGAAAAAAAAAAACGGTTTTTTTTTTTCTGGAAAAAAACATTGGGCCAATGGGTCGCTGCAACGTGGAGGATGTGTTGGGATCCTATGCTTCGTGGAGAATGTTGTACACGGGTCATGGGTCAACCCGTCTCTTCTATGAGGCGGATTTAGGTGTTCTCACAAGAAACCATCTCTTCAATGTATGGGCAATGCTAGGGGCACAAAAGAAGTTCACAAAATGATGAATACCAAATAAGGTGGCGATACTTTATTGGTTAATCGAGAGTGGATCCGGCACACTCTAACTAAAAACACCAATAAAATCTTGACACATTATTTTGTAGACCAATTTTTGTGTCACTTTTTTGTGACTTTATATTTACCCTTAATGTATTGCTTCCGTGCTAAAATAGTTGTAGTTCAAGAGGTTTAAGTTTATAGTGAATGGTTTTGTCCACTATATAATTGCCATTGTAAAAATATGTAATCACTTAAGTAATTGAATTGTTTCAAGAGTAATTTAACAAAGGAAAAAATGCACCAAAAGTATCTGAACTATAGGGGTTGTTTGGATTTAGTAACTTATCTCTTTTTTGGCCATGAAAAATACCTTAACTTTTTTTGTGTGCAGCGGAAGTACCTATTGCTAACGCCGTCCACTTTTTGCCGTTAAGTTATCATGTGCCACGCACATGACGTATTTTTTGAGGGTAAAAATGTCAAAACATAACAAGGATAGTGTGAGAACATTTTACAAAATAAAGGGGTTAAAAGTATTTTTTCTAGTTTCAATTAACCCCCTTCCCCCTTACCCCTTACCCCTTACCCCTTACCCCTTACCCCTTACCTTCAAACCCAGGTCAAAATCAGCAAAGGAAAGGGAAATTCCCAAATCCCTAGCACTTCATCTACATCATCAGACCGTTCTTTTCCGGCCAATCCCTTCCATTGCGGACCCATATCCCTCTCTTCTCCGTTCAATCGCCATCAAACCTTCAAACTTACACCGACCTCCCTCTACAATTCCGGCGCCGTCCACCATCCAGCCACAGTCCTCAATTCGTCGTCTCCGGCTCCTAAGCTCCATTAGCGCCACATCATCAACACCTTCGTACCAGATCCGGTCCCTACTGCTCCAAATTCTGGCCGACTCTCTCTTTCAACGCCGACGGCACCCTCAATCGCCGACACCCGTTGGCCCTCTCCCTCGACATTACTATCAGTCTCTACAGAAAACCAGTCTCCCTTCACCCCAGTCGCCGGCCGTCCCTCTCCACACAACCACTGTTCTCCGGCCGTACTCCCCTATTCCACCATCTTCTCCGGAAAAAATAAAAAAATCTTGATTCCTGGAATTCCAATTAAAATTGGGAAAAGAAGAAATTAGTTGAAATTTGAATGAGGGGTGAAGGGTTTGAAAAGATGGAGATGGGACCTTGAAGTGGCGGGAATCGAGAAGATGATTGTAGAAGAATGGATTGCTGATGTTCATTCATTAATGTTTGCTTTTTTGCCTTTGTTGTTGTTGTTGTTAGAGAGTGAGCGTGAGAGTGGGAGGGAGATGGTGTTCTTCAAGAAAGTAGATGGGGGTGGGGGTCGGATGGGGGTGGGGATGAAAGGGGGAGAGGTAGCAGGGGTTGGGATTCATTGTTAGAACTGGGAAGGGGAAGAGGAAGGGGAGGGGGTTATTTGAAAGTAAGAAATTTATTTAAACACCTTTGTATTTGTAAAATGTTCTCACACTATCCTTGTTATGTTTTGACATTTTTACCCTAAAAAAATACGTGATGTGCGTGGCACATGATAACTTAACGGCAAAAAGTGGACGCGTTAGCAATATGTACTTCCGCTGCACACAAAAAAAGTTAAGGTATTTTTCATGGATCAAAAAAGAGATAAGTTACTAAATCCAAACAACCCCTATAGTTCAGGCACTTTTGGTGCATTTTTTCCTTTAACAAAACAATAATACTATTCATTGAGGGGCCCAAGCTTGATATCTTTCACGAAGAGAGACAATTTCCATCTTGATTTATTACACTTCCTTACATAACTCCGATTATGCCAATCATATCTTTATGATTACTTGGTTAAGAGTAACGTTTGAATGTCAAACATAATGTTCATTATGTTTGACATTCAAACGTTACTCTTAACCAAGTAATCATAAAAGATATGATTATGTGGAAGACCGTAATAATCTCAGGTCTAAGGATTCCAATAATATACTCCATTTGGTCCAAAATAACTGTCGCTTTTGGTCAATCAGATGTAACTTTGTCCAATAACTTAAATAAAAAATAATGATGCTAATAAAAACCTAAAAGTTATCATTATATTATAATTTATAATACTTTTAATAACAATTTTTAGATTTTTATTAGGATCATTATTTTTTTGTTTAAATTTATTGGTCAAACTATCAGTTTGACCAAAAGTGACAGTTATTTTGGACAAGAGTTATGAGATTTAATTATGACAATTGACAAATGGTCATGATATAAATCTCATAAACGGGTCAAATCCAGTACTATGTTCACCAACAAGTACCAATAAGCTTAATTGTATCACATACACATAATCATCACATGATTATCTATTAAATTATACTAGTTCTTCATAAGTATTAGAGACGGAGATTATTATTAACAAAACAAGTAACAATAAATAATAATCAAATAACATCTCTTTATATAATGAATAAAATGATAATATTAAACGTCATAACATAATCCCTAAGGCATACACACTAGCATTAAGACAAATTAAAAAGGAATTGAAAGTAAAAAAGCTTAGTTTGGTTTTAAAAAGTTTGGTTTTATAAGTTGTATATCTAATAACTTTTAAGACATTATAAAATTCAAAATAACATATATTACTTCCTCTGTCCCAGTTTAAGGTTCTTACTTCCTTTTTGGTCTGTCCTAGTTTAAGGTTCTTAGTTGCTTTATTCCATAAATGACAAAATATGAATAGTGTCTTGGATAATCTTGCCCTCAAAAGGTTCATTTAATTACAAAAAAAAATTACTTACTCAACTTACTTTTCACTTATTTGCTTTATGAATAGTGTTTGGACAATTATATCCCCACCTTCCTATTTTTGTTGACCCATTTTTCTTTGTTTTACATTTGATTTCTTAATAAGCGCGCAAAGTCAAACTAAAAATCTTAAACAGGGACGGAGGGAGTACTTGTTTAATATTTTAAAAATATCACAATATATTTTGATTCATGATTAAATTTAGAATCTCAAAATTCAATATATAACAATTGGTTTTAGAAACCAAAACATAATCATTCGGTAGAAAAATAGGTGTTTAAGTCCTACTGTCCCATTTTAAACTGCAAAAAAAATAAAATCATTTTGGGTGCTCCATTTTAAAATTCAAAATTTAAAAAGGAATTTTTTTTATACTTTTTTATTTGTGGATCCTACATGTTATACTCACAACATTTACCCACTCACTATTTTATACCCGTCTTTCACTCTCCTACCAAATTATCTACACTCACAACACATCACCTTTTTCTTAATTCTTTTTACTAATTCTTGAACCCAAATTTCTTTTGAAGTTTAAATTGGGACATATAGAGTATTCATTACTAAAGTACTACGTCTTTTAAATTTACCTTCGAAAACCGTTTCATATCCTATGGATTTTAGAAGATGAATGTCAATTAATAGTATTTATTCAATGCTATAATACAAAATTCTAAAAGAATAATTATCGTCAAATGTATTTTTTAAATTTATTTTTGAGTAATTGTGATATTTAAAAAATATTACATTTTGTCAATCTATCTATATATAAAATATAGGAGAGTAAAATGCCATTCATAGAGAGCGCCACATGGATTTATGACGTGGAATTCCACGTGGCGCAATGGTGAAGCATGTTACTCATTTTGGTATGTTTAGAATATTTGAAATTCAAAACTCAAAATTCAAATTCAAATTTTTAAACTTTAACCATCAATAATTATATATAATGTTGTAAATGGTTTTTTATTAATGAATAAAGGTGATAAGATGATGCTTCAAAATTTATATGATCCAATGATTTATATATTTTATTTTATTATTTGCTTAGGTTGAATGCTTTACAAAAATTTATACTCCATGGTTGAGTGTGAATATAAATTGAAGCATTTCAATTGCTCAATTGACCGAAAGACTGTCTTTTCTGAGTATTTTTTTTTTAACTTAAATGAATTTTGATAATGAAATTAAAGAAATTCAGCTATCCGCTTTTTGATTTCTACAAGTATAAATATTTATTTACATCACTTTTTAATGAAGTAATTACTGATTGCGTTTTTTTTTTCAAGTTTCAATTTTAACCTAATGTAAAAATAGAGAGTAAACTACCAAAACGACATGAGTACTAACAACTTTTTACATATTTACATGCCTACTAACAGAACAACCAATCCAACATGCGTATTATATACAAAATAATCAAACCAACCGAAATCGTTAAAAAAATTAACAAAAGTTTGTGAGTGTTAGTTTTCTAACAGATATAGCTATCAATATGTTCAAAATGCCACATAACCCAACAAAATCTTAACTTGTTAAATTAAGTGCTAACATGACCCATTTACCCTTATTAATATTTATATCAACTTTAACAAAATTAATTTTATTTTTATTTTTTGATCACAACTATCCAACCACCGATAAAGTTGCCCCACCATCACCACCATTGAACCACCGCCACTGCTCAACAAGCAACGCCACCATCCAACTATAAATTTTAATTAACATTTACGTGCAAACTTGATTCTTCCCATATGTGCTTTACAAAATCGCCAAACTACTGTAGTACTATACAGGGAAATTCTGAAAAAAGGAACATTAGTCACTAATCAATTGCTAAACTGTTGGTCTTTTCACTTGATTTGAACAACCATTCCAAAAATAACAATGATAAATGAAAAACCCAAATCAAAATAGATCTGGAAAAATAAACAAAATAAATTGAAAAATGAAAACCAAGATTTCTTTACAGATGGAAAGAGATCTGATAGAGTGGAAGGATGAGAAGAAGAAATCGAAGAAAAATTGTTGGAATGAAGGGCGAGATGAAGAAAGTTGAAATCAAGGAACACAAAGGCGGCGGCGGTTTCGGTGGAGCGGTGTGGGAGGAGATGGGGCTTAGAAATGGGGGAATACAAGAGAAGGGAGGCGGCATGGGGAATACATGATAATGAGACTGAAATAGAGGGGGTATGAGGGTGGGGTAGGGGAAGAGGCATCAGTGGCGATGAAGGGGGGGGGGGGGTGAGGAGGGGTGGAGAAAGTGGAAGATGAAGCAGACGCTTCTGTTTTTTTGTTGGGGGGGTTATGTTTGGGTTTGGAGGACGGCGCTGGGAAGAGGTATGATAGATCGGTGGTTTTCAGTTTTCTGTTGTTTTTTTTTTTTTTTTTTTTTTTGTTCAGATTTGGGTTTGCAATGATGGTGGGTTTTGTTTCAAACTTACACTTTGACCCCTTATGTTTAACCTTTTAAAACCATAAATATCGCAAAAAAAAAAAAAAACAAAAACAAAAAACAAAACAAAAAATATTAATTTTGTTATAGTTGATATAAATATTAATAAGGTTAAATGGGTCATGTTAGCACTTAATTTAGCAAGTTAAGATTTTGTTAGGTTATGTGGCATTTTGAACATATTGATAGTTATATCTGTTAGAAAACTAACGCTCATAAAATTTCGTTAATTTTTTAACGATTTCGGTTGGTTTGATTATTTTGTATATAATACGCATGTTGGATTGGTTGTTCTATTAGTACGCATGTAAATATGTAAAAAGTTGTTAGTACGCATGTCGTTTTGGTAGTTTACTCTAAAAATAGCATTTCTTAAGACAATATGAGAATAAATGTCCTGCTACATAGGATATGTACGCTTATTAAGAAAATAATACAAAATGAGTAATTAATATAAGTTGTTGGGGGTATAATTGTCTAAAACACTTCATTGTACAAATGGACAAAAAGTAAGTAGGAAGTGTCGATCTTTTAATTAATATAAGTGGTTGAGGGTATAATTGTCTAAAACACTTCATTGCACAAGTGGACAAAAATTAAGTAGGAAGTTTCAATTTTAACCCAAAGTAAAAATAGCTCGCTCATTTCTTAAGACAATATGAGTATAATTGTCCTACTACACATGATATGTATGCTTATTAAGAAAATAATACAAAATGAGTAATGAATATAAGTGGTTGAGGGTATAATTGTCTAAAACACTTCATTGTACAAGTGGACAAAAAGTAAGTAGGAAGTGTCGGTCTTTTTGTAATAACACAAGAATTAAAAGGATAAATGTGTCCAAAAAACTATTCATCATTTTTCATTTTAGGAATGCCACTCTTACTCTACGGTGTATTAAAAAAGAAAGTATGACTTACTCTGAGACGGAGATAGTGAAAAATATTCACATCAGATCAACTAATAGTGTAAGTGTTAAGTTTATGTACCAAAATATTAATTAAATATTTTTGTTTTATTTGAACGTTTCATACTTGAAATCGACAAACTGGCGATAAAAATCCACTGTGAAAGACAAAACTATTAAAAAAAATATGAGCGACCAAATCAGTAAAAGATTCAAGTTTAGAAGTTAATTAATTTACATAAATAAGTGGGGAAATATAACATAGCCTTTTTAGATTTGATCAATTAATTCAAGGACTAGACACCTCATGTGGATTTCATAATTGGAAATTGATTGAAAGTCGTGAAAATGACGAATTGGATAGGAAAACGATCACGAGGGACCAAACAAATACAAAATATTCATATGAAACCAAACTAAAGTAAATGTCATGTTTTTATACCAAACTATTATTTAATCAATAGGTATTTTTGGTATTTTTATATTTTTGATGTAATATTAATAAAAAGTTGCAAGTTTAGGGATCAAAGCCTCTCTCTCTCCATCACTAAGGAGGGGTGCGAGGGATAGAAACTTTGATTGAGATTAAATAAACGGGCTTCATAGATTAATGTTTCTCCAAAATAACAAGTTATTGATTAATTTTCTTACCCATTTTAGAAATGTATCTCAATTATAAATTTTAATTAATTGATTTAGCATGCCCCGTCGAGTATTGACGGGTCAATCACTAGTAAAAACAGAAACAAAGTAAACAAATTTTACCATAGAAATTTTTTATTTTTATTTTGTTTGGAATTAGTTCATATATTTTTGATTTTGCAACCAAAGGTTTCTGTAATTGTTTTAGGTTAAATGAATATTTACAAATAATTATACAATGTGGCATCTGTACTTATATTTGGTATTTTGATTTTTATTTTATGTATGAGAGCTAACCAATAATATCAATCCGTAAAAATTTTAACAAGTGATTTTGGAATAACTTGTATTTATATTTGTTATTTTTTTATTATATATTTTTAAAATTTATTTTTGAATAATTATGGTAAAATATTTTTTACATTATATTTAGAAACAAAGTGAAATCAACAAAATAAATTTTTTATGATCAACTTAGTTACACGTTGACCAATAATTTAAATAAAATATAATTTTCTTTATGAAAATTATAAAATATTATTCAAAAAATTATCTATCGTGATGTATTAATTGTTTGTAAATTTCATTAGGATTTTTTTTTTCAAATTATTTGTCAAAGTGCATTAGGTTGACCAAAAATCTCAACTATTATAAGACAAAGGGAGTATACTTCTCCTTAATTCCCGTGCATAATCAATTTTTTTTTTTTTGCAATTTGAGCTGAGGCGAAGAGAGTAAAGTTTATAACTACCTCCTCTGTCCTAAATTAAGAGTATTGCATGACTTTTGCATGTTTATTAAAGAAATATTATAAGATGGAAATATTAAAATTTGATCAATAAGTTTTTTGTCCAGATGAAAACGATCAATAAAGACAAATATTTTTGAAACTCGCCAAAAGTCAATGCAAATTTCGCGGGACAACATTGCCCTTGATTTGAGAACACACGCGTGTGAAGATGGGCGAACCTGGAACCTGCGCTTTCTCCCTTTTTCTACTCATTTTCTTTCCTCTTTCTCTCTCTTCCTTTTTTTTTCCACCCAAAAATTTAAAATGGTATATCTAAAAACCAAAAAACCAAAAAAAAAAAAAAAAAAAAAAAAAACAATCCGTAAGCATTATTTTAATCGTGCCGTCAAGACGAATCAAACAAGTACACTCAACACATAATTCAAATTTTAGAAATAAAATTTTCAATTTTTACTTGTAAAATTTTGAGAAAATCATTTTCTATTGTCAACTGATTTCACAGTTGTGGGTGACTTCACAGTAATCTCATTGTTCACTTGTAAAATCATTTTTAAACTGATTTCACAATTATATGATTTCACACTTGTGTGATTTTGGTGTGGTTTGATTTCACAGTTGTGTCAAATGTTTTTTATTTTTCACTTGTAAATCATTTCACAACTGATTTCACAGTTGTCTGATTTTATAGTTGTGTCAATTTTTTTTTTTATTTTTCACTTGTAAAATCATTGCTTAACTAATTTCACAGTCGTATGAGTTCACAATTGTGTGATTTCACAGTTATGTCATTTTTTTCATTTTTCACTTGTAAAATTATTTCTGAATTGATTTCACAATTGTATGTTTTTGTAGTTGTGTGATTTCACATTTGTGTGAATTTCACAAATGTGATGCTATATGTCTTTTAAACAAGTGAGAAATCAATTTATTATAATTGATACTCAATTTGTTCATAATTTAGTCTAAATACATTATAAATCTATCTCTTTATTTTTCACAATTATTATAATATTGAGACATACATTTCACAGTTGATAACAAATCTGATTCTGCATATTATTGATGTTTAACCTTAGCGATTAGACATAGGGTGAATGAAAGAGTTGAATAGATAAAAACCATAGTAGATAAAGTACACTAGTTCTTTTTCTTTTAGATTTAAAGCTTGTCGACTAGCATTACAATGAACAAGATTCTTAGTAAAGTTTTGTGAAATGGATACATCCAAGGGTAGATTATGTGTCCTATGTACCCTGAACAATTTTTAAGGAGGTAGTTTCATCAAATTCAAAAGTTTCCACCATATAAAATTTAGAATGCTGGGAATACTATTGTAAGTACCTTAATCTGGACTACACCCTCTGTATAAATTTAATTATATAAGTCTAAGGGTATTTCAGGCATTATTTAGGCTTACTAGATAGGCAATGACCTCTAAGGAATTAAAAACAGTATTAGGACCTCACTGGGATGTCTTGGAAGCTAAGTTTTCCCGTAGGATATTTGGCAGGAAGGTTCAAGAACAAGTTAAAGCCGCCTACCATTATGAACTGTACATACTAAATTGACACCGAGGAAGACATATCCGTATGGACCCTTTTGGCAAGATCAGTCCCTATAAATAGGACTCTTATCTATTCAGTTTAAGGGATGAACACAACAGCTAAGGGGAAACTTTGCCGGACTCAAAGCCCAAATTCTCTCTCCTCCAAGCTAAGAAAGAAGAAGATAGGCTAAACCAAGATAGGTAAAACCTCCTTCTTCCCCTTCTCAACCTAATCTTTATATTGTGATTTAGTTAAAATCATCTTACTATTGTATTATTGTTATTGAGATATTTTCCTTGTTATCTTACTATTATTACTTGGTTGATATCATTATTTACAATGTGATCATCTAGCTATCTTGTGATTTGGACCCAAATAACCCCAATGGTTTATCTTACACATAAATGTGTAATAAAATGATGAACGGAGAGGAGATGATGATTTGTTATATAAAAGTCTCAATCTTTAATGTTTATGATCACTTTTATGTTCATTATTAGTTGCAATCTTGTTCTTGTAGTAGTTTTTTCCCTTTCTCACATGATTGCTCATTCCATGGCCTTGGCTCCTCTTACGTGGATTTGATGCATATGCTTAATGTTTTTTGGTTCCCATTCCCCTATTTTCCCCCTTTGTTAAAGATTTTGATTTTGTCTAGATTCAACAGAACCCCTGTTTCTGCTTAAGTCTGGACAAGTTCACAAAAGTCTGTAGGAATATTTGTCTTGGCCAAATAAGCCGTACAGATACTCCTGCCACGTAGAAGACTTATCCGTATGGGCTCTTTTGCCTTGGTGACAGAACATTTCCAGTTTCAGTTTATTACTTTCTGTATAATTTGTTCCTGCCTCAAAAACAGTTTTAAACCACAGCTTCTCAATAAGACAGTCTTTTGAAGCTTTCTTTCAAAACCACACACACACACACATTAAAACATGATTTTCAATGAGGTATGAAAACTCGTGGATACGAGGCATCCTGGGTAAACACGAACGTTCTTCCCATGACGTAACCTGACCTCCGGACTCAAAATCCTAAAGTTAATGACCTTTTCATTGTTGGGTTTAAAATTAACAATGTGGCGAATCCATGTCATGCTTCGGTCCGTCCCACGTGTTTGATCATTTCAATAATCATATTAAAGAGATTGATGATGCGATAAATAGATTAATCACATTAATCATGCAACTTGAAAAACCTTATTCATAATTATACTATATCATATATAATTGTTTCCCCAAACAATTCACATAAATCCCTTATTCTAAATTCACATCATACTAGATCATATAATTAAATCATATATTTAACATGATAATATTAAAATAATCACAAATGAATGGCGCTCTGATACAACTGTTGGGTTTTGAGGCACCATACGTAGAGAAAACAACGTTATTATGAAAACAAGAACAAAACCAAAGAGCCCTGAATCCGTTCACGACGATTAAATTAAACACGAGATGAATTTATAATACTAACAGTTGTTGTGCGTTTAAAATTTAGATCTTCAAATCTTCAAGTCTTCAAGCTTTATGATTTGATCTTCTCCACATTCTTCGAATCACGATATCAGAAACACGAACTTGAGATGCTAAAGCTAGCACCCTCTATGTGTATCCACACGCGAACGAATATCTAGAACAATTCTAGACTCGGATTTCTAGATCCAATTATTAGAAAACACGTTTTTCTAATCTTCAAAGGCTATATGAATTTATTGGTGTAATAGCCTTATTTATTATTTTATTTTTCAAGATTTAGGATATAAGATTTATTTATATGTTTTAACAATACAATAAAGCAAATCATATAAATAGATCACCTTCTTATTCTCAATAAGAAGTACATATCCTTTATTACCTTATAACAAAATAATATTTTCTACTTAATAAGTAAATTCACTTCATGTGTGTTCTACGAACAATGTTGCAACACTTGCATCATTACCGTTCGTAGACTAACTTTACCTTTCATAAGTAGCCTTTCTATTTACTAATATTTGCACATTTATACAAATGCGGGATTCACATCCAGTATCCAATACCCAATAATTAGAAGTAGAAAGATTAACTTTATAACATAAATATCCGATGTGGTAGCCTCACTACCATTCCTTTTCTTTGATCATCCAGAATTTTGATTACAATTTTAAATGGTCAATCTAATCGCCATGTTACCAAATTGCATTAGAGTTATAATTTTAGCCACAATTATTTCCTTTAGGCTTGACAATATTTGTCTTGCCTTTATCTTTTAATCTTCTTTCCTTTTAGAAATTTATGAAGTTAAAAATCAAAATTTTGACTTAGAGCATCACCTTTCCGTACCAAAGTTCAGAAATTGAGAGCACAAACTGTACGGCTGAAACTAAGTCATAAGGCAACCACAATTCCGTACATCATTCAGAAAACTAGAAAACAGTCCATACGGCCGAACTAAGCCAAAAGGCAACCACAATTCCGTATGAATCTGTAATCTGTTTCTAAATTCCTCGTCTCATCAATTTAACTGATTTCAGCAATCCAGAACAATTCAGGATTCTGATTTCAGTTTTTCTGAATTCTGAATTGAAATTACATTCCAGGAAACACAGTTTTGAAAACCAGCCATCTGAAACTAGATTCAACTTCAGATTCAAATTCTGAACAACACCTGCTGGACCGAGTCTTAGGACCCGCTCGACCGTGCACCACAGAAAAACAAAATTTTCAATTTCCAAAATTTATCCTAGAATTGCCTTCAGTGATTCAATTAGGATTTGGTGTTCGTGGTGATCGAATCATCATGATCATCAAACCAAGAATAAACAATTTATTCATGAATCTAAGATCATCAACAAGTTAATCAAATTAAATTTTGATGATCATATGGAACATATTAATCAAATTAATATTGCAATTCAGGTTACTTAGGATTATTAAGAATGTATAATTTCTGTTCTTACTTTAGAACAATTTTTAAGCTCATCATTAAATCAATTAAATTAATTTCATTCTTCTTTTAACTTTGTCCTTTTCAAGAACAGATCGCAGTAATAATACATAATTAAATTTTGATTAAATAGTCTACATAAATATGCAAATAAATATACATCTATATTTTATACCAATCAATTAAGAGATAAATATTTTGTATTTCATAAATACTCCTACTAAATTATATAACCTTCATATACAACAATTGTATAATATAATTTATGTGGGCTAAGATCAAAATTTAATTTAATTTTAAGTCCACTTTGGCGATACTGCTCAAAATTAAATTAATTAGGTAGACAACTCCTTATCAATCACATCATATGTGACTTTTAGATCCTTTTATGAGATTCATTTAGATATCTTATGTCAAACATGTTTTAATCTCATCTCGTGCCTTAGGCCCATAACTTTTCTTTTGATAGCCTAATTAAGTCAAACCACTTTAAACGTATAGGAACCACTCTTTCACTCTTCATGCTCATACAAAGATAAAATTAATGCACCTACGCTTTGGCGTAACCCACATAAAACTATCCGTGTACTCACATGTGTTTTAATCATGGATTGACACGTGACTTAAATTTTATGAAGGTTTTTTCATATAGAAATGCACATAACAAAGATATAATTAATCTAATTAATTAATAAATGGATATTATGTGAATATATTTATGAATTTGAGATTTTTATATAGTCCTACTCTAGGTATAATATGTATTGAATAATGCATTCTTCATAGAGTCCAACTCTATTAACAATACATTACTTCATAGAATCCAATTCTAAGAACAATACATATTCTACAATGCATCTCAAAGTCTGAAAATCACGAATTCAGAATTCTGAACTGCACGAAAAATATGCACGAATTCGTGCATTGCACACGAACTGCATGAAAATTCTGGACTGCACGTGCGTTGCACGTAATCTGCACGAAAACGTGCATTGCACGCGAACTGCACAAACGCAATTTATCGAATCTTGATCCATTAAGGATTCAACTATTCATGATAATCAAATAATCATGAACATCAAACCCTAAGAACAAACAATTTGTTCTTCAAGATCAAGAATCATCAATTAAATAATCATATTAAAGAGATTGATGATGCGATAAATAGATTAATCACATTAATCATGCAACTTGAAAACCTTGCTCATAATTATACTATATCATATATAAGTGTTTCCCCAAACAATTCATATAAATTCCTTATTCTAAATTCACATCATACTAGATCATATAATCAAATCATATATTTAACATGATAATATTAAAACAATCATACATGAACGGGGCTCTAATACTACTGTTGGGTTTTGAGGCACCATGTGCAGCGGAAACGGCGTTATTATGATAACAAGAACAAAACCCAAGAGCCCTGAATCCGTTCATGATGATTAAATTAAGTATGAGACAAATTTAGAATACTAACCGTTGTTGTGCGTTTAAAATTTTAGATCTTCAAATCTTCAAGTTTTCAAGCTTTATGATTTGATCATCCCCACATTCTTTGAATCACGGTCTCAGAAACACGAACTTGAGATGCTAAAGCTAGCACCATCTATGTGTGTATCCACACGCGAACGATTATCTAGAACAAGTCTAGATCCGGATTGCTAGATCCAATTATTAGAAAACACGTTTTTCTAATCTTCAAAGGCTATATGAATTTATTGGTGTTCTTGAGATTTTGATTCTCAATTTAAACTCAAGAATGTGTTTCTCAAACACATGGAGGATACTAATAATAATACAATATCAATTAGGTCTGAATAGGGTCTAGAGAGGGTCTTTTATACTTATTAATCCTTAACCCTTAAGAAGAAATAGGCTAAATCCCGTCAAGGCCCGAGATAAGAAATTTGGACATGTTCCAGCGCTAAGCGCGCTCGCGCTTTTAAAAAGCGTTGCCGCGCCTTTTAAAAGAGCGTTGTCGTGCTTATGAGCGCTGTCACGCCTTTTCAAAAAGCGTTGTCGCGCCTTTCCCAAAAATCCATATTTTGCTCTTTTAATGATTCGTTCTTTTGTGTGTGTGACCCTATATGATTATATTAAGTTGGCAATGAGCCCGACCAATGTCGTTCTCCTAAATCATGAGCGGACTCTAGGAAGCCATCATTACTGCCCAATTAATATAACTTAACAAAGTTCGTTTATCCTCATAGAACATATCACAATCCTTTTGTCACGCGATATCATATTGAACATAAGCCACGGTCTAAGTCAACTTAAGTGTCCAATGGTTTCTCGATCCCGAGCATATTGATATGAGCAAATGACATTGAACACATCAATTCATTTGGGTATGGCCATACACTATCATCAATCTCACTCCCAAGTGGCCAAGCAGATATCTCTCTTGAGATAAGAGGGACAACATCCTGTATTGACTTATCATTCTTCCCTACAAGAATCCGATTGTGCCAATCGTAGCCTTTATAACTACCTGGTTAAGGGTAGCGTTTGAGTACGTCAAACACAACGTTCATCAAGTGGAAGACGATGATAATCTCAGGTCTAAGGATTCCAATAATATAACTAAATGAGATTTAATTATGACATTTGACCATGACATAAATCTCATAGTGGTTCATGTCCAGTACTTTTTCACCAACAAGTACCATAAGTTTAATTGTTTTACATATACATAATCATCACATGATTATCGATTAAGCTTATACTAGTTCTTCATAAGTACTAGGGACGAAGATTATTATAATAAACATGCAAAACATATAATAATCAAAGGTTTTTATCTCTATAACAATGAGAACATGACATAACGTAAGGCATTTCTCAAGTGTCTAGGGCATAATCTCCAACAAGGGGAGGGGTGCGTTGCCGGATTTACGAAAGACGCTTTTTGGCTCAAGAGAAGAAGACGGTCGATGATAGCGATGGGAAAGGTGGTCAGAGGGGGAGAGTTCGCCAGAGGTGAGAGTGGTGCTGGAGGGCTTCGACAGAGGTGGGGGGGGGGGGGTTGCCGGAGATTGGAAGCGAGTCGCGTGTAGAGAGAGAAAGTGACTTCAGGGTGTGTGCGTTGAATAAGTGGAGAGGGGAGGGGATGTGGTTTTATTGGTTTGTGGGTATTTTGTAATTTAAAAGGGTAGTGATTTATTAGTAAAATTGATTTTAACCCAAGGACCCTAGGATAGAATCTGAAATGTTGTGTTTTTATTGGCAGAGAATTATTGGTAAAAATCCCTAATTATAAGTAAATTGAAATACAATTATCCCAAACATTATTCATAATGCAAGTAAGTAAAAATTACTTAATTGAGTGTGATTTATTTTCAATTCCACAAACATTTTTATTAGAAAAAAACAATTCATAATATTTATTCATGACTTATCATTTTGAGAAGGGCAATGATAGACTTACAAAAGAAGTTTACAAAATAAATGATATAAGATGCGGGGTGATATTTTATTGGCTATATCGATAGTGAATTCGGCACACTCTTATTAAAATAACTAATAAAATCATGACATATCATTTTGCAAAACACATTTTGTGTCACTTTTTTGTAACTTTTTATTTACCGTTAAGAATGAGACTAGTCTATACAAAAAATTACAATTATTAATGGGTGGGGTGTGGGACCTTGGGGAAATAGGGTGTCTAAAGGCACACGTAGTATCTAAGTTAATGATGACAATGAGATTTAATTTTCTAAACCCCACCCTTCATTCTTTATCGCATAATGTTTTTCATGTCAATGAATCTTTGCTTAATGGAACTTTGTGTGGCCTCAATTTCTCTACAAGCAACTTAATATTTCCAATCATCTACACTATAATGAACAAGGCCAACTTAATCAAAGTTTTACATCAAAAGGCATATACTAATCTTCTGTGTACAATTTTCTGTTGATTAATTTAGTGAATTCTACTCCAATATCTCCAAATAAATATTTTTGTATATAGGAGTATTTAAAATAAAATTGAATATTAATTTTTGGAGGTAAAGATTATTTCTTGTTAAACAGAGAAACATCAGTTGACTCATTATAAAGTATGTTGATATACACTAGGGGTGTAAATGGTTCGGGTTAGGTTCGGTCTCGGCCATTTTAGTGGCCGGACCACTAGTCATCGGTTTGAAAAAATTCCAGACTGAACTGAACCACGAAAAAGTTCAAACCGAACCAAACTAAACCGTCGTGGTTTGGTTTAGACCGCGGTTCAGTGATGTGGTTTAGATTGCGGTTTAGACCATAGTTCAGACCGTGGTTTAGATAGTGCTTCAAACCACCATTCAGACCGAGGTTCATATGACGATTCAAATCATGGTTTAGACTTTATTGAAAAGAGAAAATACGGAGGAAGAAGAATAATTAACGAATAAAGAAGCCGAATGAAGTGAACACACTGCAGAATTTTGTTAACTATGTGCCTCAACAAATATAACATGTGCTGAAATTAATATTGATTAAGATGCTAAACGAGATTTAAGAATGGTCTAATGTAATGTAGTTTTTTTTTTTTTTTTTTTTAATATTTCAAAGGTTGATGTTACTCAACATACAAATATATGACTAATATATGCGGTCTAACGGTTTGGTATGGTGGTTCGGTCTGATGGTTCGGTCTCGTGGTTTGATTTGGTTAGGTTCGGTCTGATTTGGTCTGAAGGGATCAGACCATAAACCAAGCCGAACTACGCGTTTTACCAATTTTTAAGACCGAACCGAACTACTTGTGTTTGAACACCGAACCAAACCGTATAGTTTGATTCGGTTTGATCCCAAACCACAGTCTGAACCAAACCACTGACACTCCTAATATACACTATATATATATATATATATATATATATATGCTCAAAACACCAATAAATAAATGTCATAAAATGTTTCACTATGTCAAAATATATAATTTTTTGTTTTATTTTCTTAGCATTGCGCAATGTGCTAAAGCATGGTTAGTCTTTTAATTAGTGGTTAATGATGTACGAAAGTTTGATGAACTCAAACACTCATTAAAGAAGGCTCCCTAGATTCCTATTTAGTGGGTCCTTGATGTCTCCTCCATTGGATAATTCTTCTTCTAGACAATCATTCTTTCTTTTGCTTTTCATGCATAAAAATATTGGCTCGCTCGACTAAGATTCCACTTTGCAGGAAAAAAATAATACTCATATTCAAAAAAAAAAAAAAAAAAAAAAAAAAAAAAGAAGAAAGTAAGGTACAACACTAGCACGTGAATTCTAGACGTAATCTATGACAAAATATTGTAAATTTGTAGTACTTGAAAATCAGTAGGACTAACATTTTGTACTACCTTGGTTGAAAATTAAATCTCATTAAGTTTTTTGTGTTATTGTTGGAAATATTCCACAAGAAAGAACAGAATCACAGAATAAATTAAACTGAAATAATAAACAAGATAAAATAAATAAACAAACTGTAAAATAAAACTGGACAAAATTT
This sequence comes from Campanula takesimana, assembly GCA_026119855.1. NCBI lineage: Eukaryota > Viridiplantae > Streptophyta > Magnoliopsida > Asterales > Campanulaceae > Campanula > Campanula takesimana. Next base: position 622,128 of record JAOWBW010000397.1, on the reverse strand, counting down.
TGTTGATGTCCCGAGGCGTGTGTTCAACACACTGTCCTTAAGACTTATTCGCCCCCTCACCGTTAGTGCTTGAGGATATTCTTGGACGCTAGTCTCCCAGGATTACTGGGACTGACCGGATGCTTCCCAGCACTATGAGACTCCGGCGAATTGAGGTTGTGCCTGAACAATATCACCAATACAATGCAATGTAGGAGGCCAAAGGAGGAATGAACAATATGTAACAAAAGGGATGTTGCAGAGGTTGCTGGAAAATTGTTGTGTATTCTGGTGTGTTTTTGCAGACTGAATTCTGCTCTTATTTATACTGCAAAATGAGAGCAGTACTTTGTATCCGAAAAATTAATTACAGGATAAGTCCTTTAATTAATTCCAGATAAAGAGATAAGAAGATAATGGAAGGCTGTTCAGTTGGCATTCCAGTTCAGATGGATGGAAAGGAATCTGTTCTGAGTTTTCTAGGCAAATTTTGACTGTAAGAGTCAAAAAATATAGCAAAAGGTGAGCTCGCACGGACAAGTCAAATTGGTGCTACATTCGTGTCCGCAGGTCGCGTGCACACATGAGTTCGGACCTCGCAAGCCAAATTGGGTCCATGATTTGCACCCCCCCTGCGCGCGAGAGAGAGCCTCTATGCCATACAAGCTTGAACACTAGTCAAGTGCTCAAGCCTTTATACAAGCTTCCTTTTACATTTCTTTCCAATGTGAGATAATTTCCATATTCCCATTTCAACCCACCAACTTTGAGCCTTCATATCTTATTCATCCCAATACCAAATTGGACAAATGAATACATTATCTCAATGTTCTCACGGAGTAGAACACAAACCCACAAATAACTTTGTCATTCGACAAATTATTTATCAATTAATTAATACACAAAATTAAGGAAAATACTCATTTCCTTCACATTTTTCCAACAATTCCCCACATGAAGGAAATGATGAGGAATTTTGGTGATAAAGTCCAACAGTTGAAAACCTGCATAGGATAGGTATGGGATTGCCCTTTGAACCTTCCCTTGTAAACGTATACTTATTCTACTCGCTAATCAGTAGACGCGATGTCCTTGAACTGTCAGCTTTTTGTGTAGCCACTCATATACGTTACACAGGTATCTCCCTAACACAATTCAATTCTCATAGCTGTGTCCGTTTATGGCCGTGGAACACAATGCCTGGTTCTGTGAGAGGGTCTAAGAATTGAGCCTCACACAATTCTCCTCGAAGCGGCCCCACTTCTCTCTCACATAGGTGATTCTTCTAAGTAACCCGGTTTACTCCATAAGAATCATTAAACGCCATAGGCTTAACCTTTATTCATCTCGGGATGTCACCTTTTAGGAATGGGTATGGGGTTAATCCCCACAGTGACGCTACAAGTCTTTTAACGGTTAGGTGGTCCCTTTTGAACCTAGATCTTGGGATCTCCAGTCAGCTAGGTTGGGTTTTCCGCCGTGGTTAACTTCTCAAGAGGCTTTAAACCCATTCCCCTTGTTGATCTCGCAACTACCTCTCTATTTAACCCTTTGGTTAACGGATCCGCTAAGTTATCATTTGACTTCACATAGTCAATGGAAATGGTACCAGTTGAGAGTAGTTGTCTTATGGTATTATGTCTTCGATGTATATGTCTCGACTTACCATTGTACATGTTGCTTTGTGCCCTACCAATTGCAGATTGACTGTCACAGTGTATACAGATTGGTGGCACTGGTTTTGTCCATCTTGGAATATCTTCTAGGAAATGGCGTAGCCATTCCGCTTCTTCCCCACATTTGTCCAATGCTATAAACTCAGATTCCATCGTGGATCTAGCTATAACAGTCTGTTTAGAAGATTTCCATGATATAGCTGCACCTGCTAATGTGAATACATATCCACTTGTAGACCTTGAGTCTTTGATATCAGATATCCAATTAGCATCGCTATACCCTTCAATCACTGCTGGATGTCTAGTATAATGTAATCCATAATCACGAGTATGTCTCAAGTACCTTAGTACTCTCACAATACCCTTCCAATGATCTGCTCCAGGATTACTTGTGTACCGACTCAGTTTGCTAGCAACATAAGCAATATCTGGTCTTGTGCAACTCATCAGGTACATTAGACTTCCAATGATCCTAGAATATTCTGTTTGAGACACTGGTTCTCCTCTATTCTTTGATAGATGTTGACTTGGGTCAATTGGAGTACTAGCTATTCCATTGTCATCCTTGCTAAATTTCTCAAGAATTTTATCCACATAATGAGCTTGGCTCAATACAATTCCATTGGATATTCTGGAAATTTTCACTCCAAGGATCACATCCGCTAGACCCATGTCCTTCATGTCAAACTTTGAGTTCAACATATCTTTTGTGGATTTGATCATCTTGTCACAACTTCCTATGATAAGTATGTCGTCTACATAAAGACACAAAATGACATAGCCATTTTCAGTGTTTTTGGAATAAACACACTTGTCACATTCATTTATCTTGAATCCACTTTCCATCATGGCTTGATCAAACTTTTGATGCCATTGTTTTGGTGCTTGTTTCAAGCCATATAATGACTTCACTAATTTGCACACTTTCTTTTCTTGCCCTGGTGCAACAAACCCTTCAGGTTGTTCCATGTAAATCTCCTCATCTAAATCACCATTCAGAAAGGCAGTCTTTACATCCATTTGATGCACTTCAAGATTGCGCAAAGCGGCAATTGCAAGTACAACTCTGATTGACGTTATTCTTGTGACAGGAGAATACGTATCAAAATAATCCAGGCCTTCTTTCTGTCTGTAACCTTTAATTACAAGTCTGGCCTTATATTTATCAATCGTGCCATCTGGTTTCATTTTCCTTTTGAAAATCCACTTATATCCAAGTGGTTTGCTTCCCGGAGGGAGATCCACTAACTCCCAAGTGTGATTTTGCAAAATAGAATCAATTTCACTTTTGATGGCTTCTTTCCACAAAGGTCCTTCTGAAGAGCTCACAGCTTCTTGATAACTTTGTGGTTCACTTTCTAGCATGTAAGTTAGAAAATCCGTCCCAAAGGATTTTTCTACTCTAACCCTTTTGCTACGTCGAGGTTCCACCTCTTCTTCCTCACTTTTGTCTTGAATGTGTTCTTCTTCTATTGAATCTTGTACCCGTGTTGATGAGCTTGCCTCATTTCTTGACTTGCACGGAAATACATTCTCAAAGAAGGAAACATTCCTAGATTCCATTATAGTGTTCTTGTGTATATCTTGAATTTTCGATTCATACATAAGGAATCTATAAGCACTACTGTTATGAGCATACCCAATAAATATGCAATCTACAGTCTTGGGCCCAATTTTCACCTTTTTAGGTGGAGGTACGGCTACCTTTGCAAGACATCCCACACTCGCAAGTATTGGTAGGATGGTACTCTTCCATGCCACAATTCATAGGGACTTTTGTTCAATTTCTTTCGAGGTACCTTATTCAACACATAGTTAGCTGACAACACAGCTTCACCCCACATGTTGGAAGGTAGTCCCGAACTTATCAACATGGCGTTCATCATTTCTTTCAATGTCCGATTCTTGCGTTCGGCAACACCATTTTGTTGATGTGTATAAGGTGCCGTGGTTACATGTTTGATTCCATGTTGAGCACAAATTGCTTCAAATGGAGATTCATATTCTCCACCACGATCACTTCTTAGCACCTTTATTTTCCGGTTAAGTTGATTCTCAACTTCATTTTTATAGAGAATAAACTTCTCTACTGCCTCATCTTTACTTTTGAGGACATACACATAGCAATACTTTGTACTATCATCAATAAAAGTTATGAAGTACTTATTGCCACCTCTTGTTTGAGTTGACTTAAAATCACATAAGTCTGTGTGAACTAACTCAAGAGGTTCAGAATTTCTTTCAATTGAATGGAATGAACCTCTAGTTAGTTTTGCTTCTACACAAGTTTCACACTTGTGTTTGAAATCAACTTTGAACTTTGGGATGCAATTCAAGTTAATTAATCTACGCAAAGTATCATAATTAACATGTCCTAGTCTACCATGCCACAAATTGGAAGACCCAAGCAAGTAAACGGAAGAATTTTTCATTTCATTATTCTTTGGTTTAACAACCATTACACTGAGCTTAAACAGCCCATCAGTTACATACCCTTTGCCAACAAACATCCCACTTTTGGACAAAGTTACAACATCAGACTAAAAAACAATACGAAATCCGTGCTTGTTCAAAAGCGAACCGGATACCAAATTCTTCCTTATATCTGGCACATAAAGAACATTGTTGAGAGTCAGTTCCTTCCCGGAAGTCATCTTCAGAACTACTTTCCCTTGACCCTTAATGTCAGAAGTAGCTGAATTTCCCATAAAAAGCTTTTCACCATTCTCAAAAACTTCAAAAGTACTAAACATGTCCTTATTGGAACACACATGTCTAGTTGCCCCGGTGTCTATCCACCACTGATTTGGGTTTGAACCCACCAAATTCACCTCGGATATTACTGCCACAAGGCTGCTACTTGTAGGATGCCTAAGAAAACTCGTGAGGCAAACATGGTGGAAGAGATCTCAATTTGTCCAGTTTTATTTTACAGTTTGTTTATTTATTTTATCTTGTTTATTATTTCAGTTTAATTTATTCTGTGATTCTGTTCTTTCTTGTGGAATATTTCCAACAATCTTAAGACTTATTCGCCCCCTCACCGTTAGTGCTTGAGGATATTCTTGGACGCTAGTCTCCCAGGATTACTGGGACCGACAGGATGCTTCCCAGCACTATGAGACTCCGGCGAATTGAGGTTGTGCCTGAACAATATCACCAATACAATGCAATGCAGGAGGCCAAAGGAGGAATGAACAATATGTAACAAAAGGGATGTTGCAGAGGTTGCTGGAAAATTGTTGTGTATTCTGGTGTGTTCTTGCAGACTGAATTCTGCTCTTATTTATACTGCAAAATGAGAGCAGTACTTTGTATCCGAAAAATTAATTACAGGATAAGTCCTTTAATTAATTCCAGATAAAGAGATAAGAAGATAATGGAAGGCTGTTCAGTTGGCAATCCAGTTCAGGTGGATGGAAAGGAATCTGTTCTGAGTTTTCTAGGCAAATTTTGACTGTAAGAGTCAAAAAATATAGCAAAAGGTGAGCTCGCACGGACAAGCCAAATTGGTGCTACATTCGTGTCCGCAGGTCGCGTGCACACATGAGTTCGGACCTCGCAAGCCAAATTGGGTCCATGATTTGCACCCCCCCTGCGCGCGAGAGAGAGCCTCAATGCCATACAAGCTTGAACACTAGTCAAGTGCTCAAGCCTTTATACAAGCTTCCTTTTACATTTCTTTCCAATGTGGGATAATTTCCATATTCCCATTTCAACCCACCAACTTTGAGCCTTCATATCTTATTCATCCCAATACCAAATTGGACAAATGAATACATTATCTCAATGTTCTCACGGAGTAGAACACAAACCCACAAATAACTTTGTCATTCGACAAATTATTTATCAATTAATTAATACACAAAATTAAGGAAAATACTCATTTCCTTCACATTTTTCCAACAGTTATAAGGTCCGAGTCCTCCTTATCCAAACATATATTTGTGACATGAAAAAATCTATTTTGATTGTTTTATTTTAAACTTTAAAATCTAAAAAGGAAAGTGTTTTATACTCCGTATTTTTTTATTTGTGGGCTTATATGTTATACTCACAACAATTATTCATTATTAACTACCCCACTTTCTCTTTCCTACCAAACCATCCATTACATAAATACTCCCTCCGTCCCATTTCAAATTGCAAAACTTGCCAAAAAGGGTGTCCCAACTAAAATTGCAAAATCCAAAAATGGGAAGTTTTAACCCACTTGAACACTCACATCCATTAACCCACTAACTATTTTCTACCCCACTTTCTCTCTCCCACTCAACTATCAACACTCACAACACATCACCTTTTTCACTTTTTTTCTTAGTCCCCGTGCCAACCTAGTATTTGTAAATTGAAATGGGACGGAGGGAGTATGAAAAATTGTGAGAGATTGATGTGGCTGCACTGAAGAACATCAACTCCAAGATTTATTAAGTGACAATCCATCCATTACATAAATATGAGAAAATGTGATGAGAAACAGCTACAACTAGGCTGGTAGTGTTGGGGTGTCAACCCAAGTCCCACATTTGCAATTGAATGAATAATTGTTTAGTATATAAAGGTGTCCACACACTCCATTAGTATGAGGCCTTTTGGGAGATGACACAAAAACAAATCCATGCGGTCTGAGCACAAAGCGGATAATATCATACTAATGTGGAGTGGTGGGGGTGGTCGCGGTCCCAACAGGTAGCTTTTAGTGAGAAGAAAGAAAAGTAAAGAGAAAGAGAAAGAGAAAGAGAAAGAGGGAGAAAATGACGTAGTCAGGGCATGCCTGACGCCATGCATGCGCATTTTTAGCCCCAGGCATCATGCCATTGGCAATGGCAGAATGCGATGCATATAAAAACAGAATTGGATCAGAAAGGCCACAGTTGATGTGCTTGTGTAACAAAATAAATTAAACAATTCTGACTAAGAAAGAAAAAAGAAGGAACAGTGTCAATATCAATGATCGATTAGTGCAGTAATAAGAGAGAGAGTGTTGACATTGTCAGCAGTAAGGTTCTGGTGTTGTATACTATGCAGTTGCCGGCCGGGATGGGGATACATGGAAACACAATCACTACACTCACTTAGAATGTCCCATTGTGCAGGAATAGATATATACTCACTCACTCCGTCCTAATTTAAACTTAAAAATTGGTTTCAAAAATTAAGAAAAAAATTATGTGTTGTAAGTGTAGATGGTTTGCTAGGAGAGAGAAAGCGGGGTAGGAATATTTAGCGGGTAATTGTTGTGAATATGACATGTAGGGCCTACAAATAAAGAAGTATAAAAAACTTTCTTTTTAGGTTTTAAAATTTAAAATGAAACACTCAAAATAGAAATTTTTGAAGTTTAAAATAAGACGGAGGGAGTAATTACTTGTGATTGAGACCAATTCTACTCACTCTCATGTACACTTACCTTACTGTTGAGCAGAAAAATACGAGTATATATTTAAAATTGGTGAGTAGAGAAGAGTTTTGGTACAATTAATATTTAAAATTGTTCATTTTAAGAAGTGAGATTTATAAACAACACTCTCAAAAAGTAAATGTGAGCATTGAGTTGAGACCAAAAGAGAATATATATATATATATATATATATATAGGTGCTCAAATTAGAACCTAAATATCGCGAGAACTGTGAGAACTTAATGTATCCAATGATGTATCCAAGTGCATATTGGATACATTAGTTTTTACCTAATATATCCAAGTAATGTATCCAATGATGTATCCAAGTCAAGTAATATATCCAATGATGTATCCAAGTAACTATTTGATACATTAGTTTTTTACCTAATGTATCCAAGTTCTCACGGTTCTTACGATATTTAGGTTTTCACAGGAGCACGACCATATATATATATATATATATATATATATATTCATTCCCTCCGTCTCACCCGAATTAAGATTTTTTGGGTGAGCACGGGGATTAAAGAAAAATGTTAGTGGAGTAGGTGTTGTGAGTATGAAAAGTAAAGTAGGAGAGAGAAAGTTGGGTAGAGCATAATGAGTGGAACGTTGTTGTGAATGTGAATGTGAATGTGAATGTGAGTCTCATTAAATAAAACACTTCTATTTTTGGGTTGTCCTAATTCGAATGGAACACCCAAATTGGAATTTTATCCTAATTCGAGTAGGACGCATGGAGTATATATATATGGTCTTGCTCCAATTAAAAATGAGCAAGTCTCCTGTGAGAACAAGGGGATCCGTCTCATGGTAGAGACGGGTCATTTTTGACCCATGACCCGGTCTTGCCACGTGGTAACCACCCATTGGCCAAAAAAAATTGTTTTTTTTTCGAGTTTTTTTTTCCCGACTTTTCCGTCGTTTACCAAAAGTAATAGTTGCCATAGCTTAATGCAATGACTGTATACATATAAAGTAACATTGTTCATAAGTAAACGTAACACCTGTTTTACAAAAACTCGTTTTACCCATTTTTTTCAAATGTAATACTAACTATAATTACGTGTAACCTAAACAATATCTAAATTTAATTATCATTTATATTGAAATGTAATAGTGCTTTTGCAAAAATGTAAAATATTATATATTTTGATTTAATTTTTTGAAAGAAAGTAACATTTGAAAAGTAACAACTCATATACATGAATATAATTGTTTGTACAAGTAAATGTAACACTTTAATAAAAGAAATTATAACATATTTCTATATATAATGTAATACTTTTACATGTAATACTAATCAAGTATTTTTAGCTCTAAAAATGTAAATGGTTGAATTATTACTTTTTCTATACATATGTGTTACAATTATGTATAAACATTGTTACATATAAGTAACACATTCGTTACATTTTAATTGTACTAAGTATTACTTTTGGCAAACGAAGAAAACATAAAAAAAAACACTGTTACTTTTTCTGTATATATGTATTACTTTTATGTATACAAACTGTTACATTTAGTTATAGTAACTATTACTTTTGACAAAGCGATATATATATATATATATATATATATAAATAAAAAAAAACAAAACAAAATAATAAAAATAAAAATTTGAGACCTATGAGAGGCTGCCACGTGGCAGGGTCACCCCCATAGGTCATGGAGCCGGTTGTAGGGTCGGGTCATGGGTAAAAAAAACCGTCTTTACCATGAGACGGGTCTCCCATGTTCTCATGGAAGTTTTTGTCATTAAAAATTATTTAAAATGAGAATCGTGAGAATCAATCATAATAATTGGATTAGACACAAAATCAAGGGTCTATATTATAGATATACACTTGATACAATAGCCACTGATTTATAAATAAGGTAGATACACTTGGATATAATATCTAAATATTGAATATTGCATTTGGATACAATAGCTAAATAACTATTGTATCCATAAATTAGTAACTACTGTATCCAAGTGTATCTGCTGCATTTATAATCCCGACCCTTAATTTTATGTATGTATATACTCTCTCCGTCTCATTTGAATTAGGATAAGTTTTTATTTTTTTGTGCCAAACTCAAAATAGGACAACTCTAAAATGGAAGTGTTTTATTTAGCGGGACTCATATTCACACCCACAACAACTTTCCACTCATTAATTCTCTACCATATTTTCTCTCTACTACTTCACTTTTTATACTCACAACACGTACTCCACTAACATTTTTTTTCTCCATAATCCCCATGTTCAACTCAAAAATTATATTTCGAGCGGAGTATAGAGAGTATACTCTCTCAGTCCCACCTCACTTGAGACATAATAGGTGGGCACAATAAAAGAATAAAATAAGGTAAATATGTTGTAGAAAATGAAGAGAGAGAGTGGGGTTAATAGTAGTACTGTTAAATAAATTGAGTGGTGTAAAATGGAGAAAGAGAATGAGTAGTGCAGTAGATTCAATATGAAATTATTAAAAGTTTGCTATTTTGGGGAGGTATCAAGTGAGCTGGGATGGAGAGAGTATAGTATTATCACTATTCTAACGTAGAATTAACATTGGGTTAGGAGTAAAGAAAGACCTTGGGTTGAGCATGAAATGTACTAGGTTTGTAGTAAATTATATTGGAAGTTCCACCTTCAAACTAATTAGTGATAAGGGGGTAAGCCTCTCAAATCTAAATATTGGTTCATGTTTAGTTCTTTATTAGAAGTGAAAAATATTTTTTAACACACCCCTCACGTGTGATCCAGAGAGAAGGTCGAGGGTTGAGCACGTGAACCTTGTAGAAGATAAGAGGTAATACGACTTGTAGATGAGATGGCTCATGTAGAAGCATCGAAAGAGTGGCCTAAGGGAGTCTAGAGATCTAACTTCTCTAATGCCAACTTAGAATTAGAATTTAGGTAAGAAATAGAGGAAAGTCATTACTTCAACCAGTCATTTTTATATTTTTCAATTTAAGAATGTTTCTATTTCCATCCCTATTATTTAATTTGTGTTCTTAGCGATCAAATATTGCTAAAGAAAATCAAGAGGAAAGATGAGGGAGAAGATGAAGCAGAGGTTGGTAAATGGCATAAAATTTTCTGGTCTTGAAGCAAGAAAAACAAGCATGGAAATAGTTTTCCTCATAATAGCAGTAGCTTAGTAAGTAGAAATTTCAAACTTTTATTAGACTAGGCTTAAATACGTTTACCCCTCTTAAGTATACACCGAATCCCACCTTGCACCCCAACGTGAAATTTGTGTCTAAGTGGTATCCAATGAAATTATCCCACTTTACCCCCTGAATCCTAACAAATGTTAGAAATTTAATGAAATTGATCATGTGCATGTCACATGATGGGTATTTCCGTTATATTTACTCTCAACCTTCCTTCAATTTAATTTTCAACTCCTGTCATATATGATAAATTTTAAAAAATATTTTTGCACTATTTATTACATAAGAAACTTATAAAATTATAATATCAATATAAATTACTAACATAATATTTAATTAATTTCTTTATTTTAATGATACTAATAAAAAAAATTAATCATACAAATGACTCATGTAATAAATAAATAAAATTTATTTGGATTTTCAAATATTAGTAAAATAAAAAGTATAAAAATAATTAAACCAGAAAAATAAAAATAAAAAAATCATATCAAACTAAAACCCACCAACTATAATTTATAATCCAAATATAAAATTATTATTTTTTACATGAGTCATTTATTTGATTTTATTTATTTTTTATATAATATTTAGTGTAAAAATATTTTTTAAAACTTATAATAAGTGGGAGGAGTGGAAAAAAAATTAAAGGAAGACTAAGAGTTAAAATGACGAAAATACACATCATGTGACATGCACATGATCAATTTCGTTAAATTTCTAACATTTGTTAGGATCCAGGGGCAAAGTGGGATAATTTTAACATTGGATACCACTTAGACATAAATTTCGCGCTCGGGTGCAAAGTGGGATTCAGTGTATACTTGAGGGGGGTAAACGTATTTAATCATTTTAACTATAATACTATTAATAATAATAATTAATCTATATGATTACTATTATTATAATAACAATTATAATTAACTAATATTATTGATAGTAATAGTTAATATATATTAATAGCAATGATTAATCTATGTAATAATAATAATTATTATAATTATTTAATAAACTAATACTATTAATATTAATAGTTAGTAGATATAGTAACTATTATGATTAATTAATATTAAAAATTAATAATTTAACTTATATAATAATTATTATAATTAACAAATACTAATAATAGTAATAGTTAATGTATATAGCCTATTATAGTTAACTAATACTATTAATAGTAAAAATAAACTTATAAAATAACTATTATAGTTAACAAATACTATTAATATTAATAATTAATTTATATAGTAACTATTACAGTTAACTAATACTATTAATATTAATAGTAAACTAATATAGTAACTATTATAGTTAACTAATACAATTAATAGTAATATTTAACTTGTATAATAACTACTATTGTTAACTGATACTATTAATAGAAATTGTTAACTTATATTATTAATAGTAATGATTATCTTATATTATTAATAGTAATAGTTAACTTATATAATTACTAATATGATTAACTAATAGTATTAGCTACGAATAAGAATATCAAAAGTCATTAGAATGATGTTGATGTGGCTTCTCCAAATTCAAGCTTTTACTAAAACATGTACACATGTCAAACCCACAACCCTACTCACCAACTTTAATATATAAATATACTCCCTCCGTCCCACCGAATTAGGATTTTTGGGTTGGGTACGGGGATTAAGGAAAAAGTGTTGGTGGAGTATGTGTTGTGAGTATGAAAAGTGAGGTAGGAGAGAGAAAGTGGGGTAGGGAATAATGAGTGGAAAGTTGTTGTGAGTGTGAATGTGGGTCCCATTAAATAAAAAATTTCCATTTTGGGTTGTCCTAATTAGAATGGGACACTCAAAATAGAAATGTATCCTAATTCGAGTGGGACGGATGGAGTATATATATAGGGTCTTGCTCCAATGAGAACTATTTAAAATGAGAACCGTGAGAACTAACCATTGGATTAGACACAAATTAAGGGTTTAATTACTTTTTACTTAAAAAATTCGGTGGCAATCTTGTAATTAGGTTGAATGACCAACGGAATGGAAAAATACCATGTGTGTTCCAGAATCTGCCACGTCATCACCCAAAATATCCATAAATTTTCAAAATTAAATATCTCATTAACCATAAATCGAAAAAATAATCTGAGAACGCTGATTTTTTTGTCTCTTCGAGACGAATCAAACTAAGTCCCTCAAGATAGGGTTTTAAAAAAATAATACTGAATAACGTCTAAATTTCAAAATACGCTTAGATACATTAGCTAGTGTATCCAAGTGTATTTTAAACATTACAATTAGATACATTAGATACACTTGGATAGATTGCCTAGATTTTAATCAATGCACTTTGATACAATAGATTTAGTTAGATACAATAGCTAATTTTTGAACATTGCACTTGGATACAATAGTTGGTTAGGTACTGTATCTGGAGAACGAGAAGGTAATCAACCATTGTATCCAATATCAATTGTTATTAGATACATTAGCTAGTTAGCTAGTGTATCCAAGTGTATTTTGAACATTGCAATTGGATACATTAGATACACTAGGATAGATTGGCCAAATTTTAGTCATTGCACTTGCATACAATAGATTTACTTGGATACAATAGGTAATTTTTAAACATTGCACTTGGATACAATAGTTAGTTAGATATTGTATCTAAGTGTGGATAACGAGAAGGTAATGAACCAGTGTATCCGATATCAATTGTTATTAGATACGTTAGCTAGTTAGCTAGTGTATCCAAGTGTATTTTGAACATTGCAATTCGATACATTAGATACACTTGGATAGATTGGCTAAATTTTAATCATTGCGCTTGGATACAATAGCTAATTTTTGAACATTGCCCTTAGATACAATAGTTAGTTAGGTACTATATCCAAGTGTGGAGAACGAGAAGGTAATGAACCATTGTATCCAATATCAATTGTTATTAGATACATTAGCTAGTTAGCTAGTGTATCCAAATGTATTTTGAACATTGCAATTGGATACTAGATACACTTGGATACATTGGCTAAATTTTAATCATTGCACTTGGATACGTTATATATACTTGGATACAAAATCTAATTTTTGAACATTGCACTTGGATACAGTAGTTAGTTAGGTACTGTATCCAAGTGTTTGTTGAAAATTGCACTTGGGTATAGTAGATAAACTAGGATACAATAGCTAAATTTTGAATATTGCACGTAGATACAGTAGATACACTTAAATACAATATCTAAATTTTAAACATTGCACTTGAATACATTAGATTCACTTGGATACAATAGCTAAATTTTGATCATTTCACTTAGATACAATAGACACACTTGAATACAACAACTAAAATTTGAATATTGCACTTGGATACAATTGATACACTTGGATACAATATATAAATTTTTACTTATATACATTAGCTATATTTAGATATAATAGCTAAATTTTGAACATTGCACTTAGATACAGTAGGTAACTAGCTAGTGTATCTAAGTGTATTTTGAAAATTTCATTGTGGTTCAATATATTTTTTTCAAGACTCTATCTTCAGGGATGTAGTTTTATTCGTCTTTCTGAAACGAAAAATTCAGTGTTCTCATATTTTTTTTTCAAATTATAATTATTGAGATATTTCATTTTGAAATTTGAAGGAAATTATGGTCAAAGTTTAGATAAATTTCAAAAATGCCACTGTTTTTCCTTCCTATTGCCTCTTAGGCTCCGTTTGTTTACCGAAAAACATTTTCCGGTGTTTGTTAAGCACCGGAAAATGGGGAAAATGTTTTCCGGAAAATGATTTTCCCCATTTTCTAAGGGAAACGTTTTCCTTACCTCCACCTAAGGAAAACGTTTTCCGGAAAATAATGATGAGACAAAATTATTTTTGAACACTCCTCCACCTCCGCCTCGCCCCTTTCCCACAGGCTCTACCCCCCACCCACCTAAAAAAAAAAAAAAACAAACAAAAAACTTTTCACTCATATTAAAATTATTTTTGAACACCTCCCCACCCCCACTACCCCCACCACCCACTCACACACCCACCTCCACCCTCACCCTACCCCACCATTCACCCACCCCCAAAAAGAAACTTTCTTTTCACACACATTAAAATTATTTTTGAACACCTTACCCACCCCGCCTCACCCATACCCCCACCCACCTCCCCTACCCCCCCCCCGCCTCATCCATCCCACCTCCATTTAAATTTTTTCTCTTTTTTTTTTTTCTCATAATAAGTTTTTTCTCATATTAAATTATTTTTTGCTCATATAAAAATATTTTCCGGAAAACATTTTCCGTAGATTTACCAAACAACCAAAAACATGTTTATGTCATTTTCCGGAAAACATTTTCATTTTCTGAGAAATCATTTCCCGGAAAATGTCTCCCCCAAACAAACGGAGCCTTAATCTGAACCATTCAACTATTTTAATCTAGAGGAGGTCTCCTGTGCGGCGGTTGCACCGTGCGACGGGAGCCGACCTTCCTTTTTTTCTTTTTTTTTTCCTGTTGAGATTTTTTTTTGCCACCCCAACCTTTTTTTCCTCCCAACAAAAGTAACACTTATTATAACGAAATGTAATATTTTTTTCTTTTCAAATGTAACACTTTTTTTTTCTTCAAAATGTACCACAATTTTGTTGCAATAGATTAAAGATAACATATAAGATTGACAACTAAACTAATGTCACACTTTTTATAAAGGAATGTAACACTCTTTTTTTCAAATGTAACAATTTTTTCCAAAATTAACATAAGATTGACAAACTAAACTAATGTTACATTTTATAAAAAATGAATATAACATTTTTTTCTCAATTGTAACAGATTATATTCTTAAATGTAACATTATATTTGAAAATGTAAAATTTTTTTATTGAGAAAGTAACAATTGAAATGCATACCCGATTATATATATGAATTTTTACTCTTTTTTTAAAGAAGAAAAATAACATTTACTAAATAAAAATGTTACATTCATCTATATAAAAAATTATAATCATATATTCACTTTGTTGCACTTCAAATATTACTTTTTTTTAACCACAAAAACTATCAAAACAATTTATTTATTTTGTAAAATAGCTGTTACATTTGACTGTAAAAAGTGTTACTTTTTGAAGATAAATCTATTACTTTTATCAGAACAGAGTGTTACATCTCAACTGACAAGCAACTCAAACTTTTTATGTGTAAAAAATATGTTTTTTTTTTAAAAAAAAAATCAAACCATATCATGACCTATGTAGTTTTATTCGTCTCGTCGAGACGAACATAACAGTATTTTAATTTTTTTTTCTGAGTTATAAATCTCAAGATATAGCATTTTAAAGTAATTAGGGTTTTTTTTTTAAGGAAGACACGTGGAGCGATCTGGGAAGAGGGAGGGCTGGATCCGACAGTCGGCTGTAGTGGAGCAAGTGGCTGCGAGAAGCAGCGGAAGAAAACAACCTTGCCGTACCATGTGCGGCGGATGCACGCAAGACTTTGTCTTTAATCTTATCGTGGTTATTGGTTCTCATGGTTCTCACACAATTGTGGTTCTCATTTGAGCACTCTCCTATATATATATATATATAGGGTCGTGCTCATGTGAGAATCTAAATATCGTGAGAACCGTGAGAACTTGGATACATTAGGTTTTTACCTAATGTATCCAATGGTTCACTTGGATACATTATGTAAAAACTAATGTATCCAATGGTTCAATTGGAAACATTGTCTACACACACACACACACACACACACACACACACACACACATATATATATATATATATATATATATATATATATATTGGTAGGTGCTCAAATGAGAACCTAAATATCGTGAGAACCGTGAGAACTTGGATACATTAGGTAAGAACCTAATGTATCCAAGTAATGTATCCAAGTGAACCATTGGATACATTAGGTAAAAACATAATGTATCCAAGTTCTTACGGTTCTCACGATATTTAGGTTCTCACAGGAGCAAGATCATATATATATATATATGTATATATATATATGTATATATATACATATATACATATATACATACATATATACATACATATATATATATATATATATACATATACTCCCTCCGTCCCAGTTTAAGGTTCTTATTTTCCTTTTTGGTATGTCCCATTTTAAGGTTCTTACTTTCCTTTTTGGTATGTCCCATTTTAAGGTTCTTAGTTGCTTTATTCCTTAAATGGCAAATGATGAATAGTGTTTTGGACATTCTTGTCCTCAGAAAGTTCATATATTACAAAATAATCATCACTTACTCATCTATTTTTCACCCAATTGCTTTATGAATAGACAATTATATCCTCCACACACTACTATTTTTGACTTAAATTTGCCTTAATTTTTTAATAAGCGTGTAAAATCAAACTAAAAACGTTAAACCGGGACGGGGGAGCATAAGATTTGTAGTCATTGAATTTTTTGGGTTCGAAGTAGTTTCCGAGAGAAGTCCATGCGTTTGAGGGTACAGTGTTGTGTCCACGTAACAATTAAGTAAACTCTCATCAACTCTCATTAGGTTAGGTTTTGTTAGGTTTTTTTTTTTTTTTTTTTTTTTTTTTTTTTTTGATGCCCAGGTTTAGTCCTGGGGGTAGTAGTTCCGGTCCCTCTTCCCTATCACCCGGCAAATCGCGGGATGTGCCTCAATAGCTAGGTTTAGAGCACATGTCAACTGGTAACACAATACAAGGTCCGACCCCGGAAAAGAGCCCGGAGAACTCTTGTGCCTACGGTTGCTCAGCACCAAAGAACTCCGTTGTGCCTACGGTTGCTCAGCACGGATTGCTCCCACCAGGAATCGAACCCACGCTGCATGCCTCCAGCGCAACTTATGTCCCCCCTCCTAAACCACTGAGCTATGCCCCGGGGGACTGTTGTTAGGTTTTTTTTTTTTAACAATAATGGATGTCATTAGGCCATTTATGTTTAATAAAAACGTATTTGAAGTAGGATGGTTAAAACTGCTAAAAATAAACATGAGTAATTAAAAGTAGAACTTAAGCATAGTACAGAGGTTCAGAATGTCAATTGGCCTAATTTTGTATGTTGAGTCACTAAGAAAACCTACATTGCACTTGCACCTAACTACTCACAAGTCATAACCTTCATTTCGCTTCTTATTAATTATTCATTCTAATTTTTCATGTCTTCATTTGGGCGCATAGCTAATCGAGTTGTGCTCATGATTGACATTGCGTAGTCCATTTGTGGCTTTTTTCCTTCGACTTTCCTCCAGTATCCCTCGCTCTTCTTTCGTGAATATCAAAATTTTTGAACAATTCTGATAGTAAGTTGGTGTCTAAAGCGTGGTGTGAACCAAGGTTCAAATCGTAGTCTGAGCCATAATTTGAATCATTGTCTGAACCACGGTATGTACACCACAAAGCTGAATCGCGATCTGAACTATACTGAACAAGACCATTGTAGTGTGGTTCGGTTCAAATTTGAATTTCTTATGGTTCAGTTCGGTTCGGTCTGATTTTTTTCAAAATTAATGACTAGCACTTCAGTCTAGACCGAATCACTTACACCCTAAATGACGCTTGATGCTTGATTTGATGAAGTACATAAGTCTTAACCAAATTTCTTACAAATTCCGTTTAAAATCTCCGATTCGCAGAACCTAAACCGACGAAATTAAATTATGCTGTCAAATTCTAGGGACAAAAATGATGATGATATGGGGAGGGATATGGATCAAAAATAGGAAGAGGACCACAAGGATATGCATGCCTTTAGTATCTACTATCTACTACACACAGTTTGTTACTTGCAGGTCCACAACATGTCCGTCTCTCAAGTACTAGTATTTCTTTTTCTTTTTCTTTTTCTTTTTTCTTTACTTTTGACCAACATTTACATATAGGACTAAATAAAAACAACATTCTAATGTTATACTCCCTCCGTTTCATGTGAATTGAGATCAAAATTTTTGGAACACAAACCAAGAAAAAGTAAGAGAGAGAAATAGAGGGAGGAGGTGTTTGTGAGTGTGAAAAATTAAATAGGAGAGAGAATGAGTGAGAGGAATAGTAAGTTGATTGGTGTATGTGAGTGTAAAAGTAAAATATGTGAGAGAATGAGTGGGAGAAATAGTAAAGATTCTTTGCCATTTTGGACAGTTTCAATTAATGTGGAACGGACAAAAAATGAAATAAGTCTAAATTCACATGAAACGGAAACGGAGGGAGTATGCTTCTCATGCTTAAGTGACATTATCAAGCTCAATTTGTACGGTCGCTCGTACTGTAATTGTATCACAAGTAAGTGGGGGTGGTGACAAGTAGAAAATCAACAAATATAAAACTCTTACCATGAACTTTTTTTTTAGACTAAGCCTTAAAAGTTTTACAATACTTGAATAAACTAAAGGAAATAATAATATTCTAATAAAGCTCTCACTAATAATACAAATCCTAAAGAAAAAATAAATTTAAAAATTACGAATTTGCCGTTTAATGATGCAAAAAGCCTCAAGCCCCTAAAAAACCCAAAAAAATAATGATTTTGTTTTTCTTTCAAGACTTAAAAATTTTGTTTTAGTTAATAGTCATTAGTACTAGTTAGGTCTCTATCTAAATGAATGTCAAAAATTTTATTTTATGGGGCCATTTTGAAAATCAATACTCACTCCGTCCCGGAGTAAGAGTCTTACCTCCCATTTGCATGGAGATTAAGAAATGGTTTAAGTAAAGTAAGTGTTGTGAGTGTAAAAGTAAAGTAGGAGAGAGAATGAGTGGGAGGGAATATTAAGTTGATTTGTGTTGTGAGTATAAAAGTAAAGTATGAAAGAGAATGAGTGAGATGAATAGTAAAGATTCTTCGTCATTTTAGGAAAGAGACTCTTACTTTGGGACGTACCAAAATAGAAAGTAAGACTCTTACTCTGGGACATGGAGAGTACTTTTTATAATTTAATGGTAAAGTTTTATAAATATTTTTGTTTTCCATTGTTTAGGCATTTAGCTTTGCAAGTATAAAAAGACTAGTGAAAAAAGATCAACATTTATTTAGCATTCATTAAGAAATAATTTTTCTATTCAGAAAAGACATTTATTTTGGGACAAAAAAATCATGAAAATTAATATTTGTTTAGAGAGAAAGTGGGTACTTCATGTTTCAATATTAATTAATGGGTATAATTACTTAATGAAAATATATTTACTATTTATTTATTTTTATTTAGTTAGTTTATTGATGTAAAATCTAACCAAACAGTACTATTTTAGTGTTTGATGTCAAGAGTAGCAGGCATATCTTTTAATGACTTCTTTAGTTAGTCAAAGAATGAAAAATCTAATACTAAAAAAGATTATCTTTTTGGTGATACATTATAATCAAATGAATATTAAGGGGTGTATAAGTGCATGTTCATAATTTATTTTTAATGGTTATATTGCAATGAAATTATTTATAAAAAGTTATTTTATGCAATTATAATCTATATAAGGTTTAAATTGCAACAAATAAACTTGTAGAGGGTTTATTTTGTGATTTTCTCATAAAAAAGAAAGATGAAGAATTCTGGATAAGTTGGCAAATTAATTATGATGGAGACCAAACAA
Source organism: Campanula takesimana (assembly GCA_026119855.1). Lineage (NCBI taxonomy): Eukaryota > Viridiplantae > Streptophyta > Magnoliopsida > Asterales > Campanulaceae > Campanula > Campanula takesimana. Next base: position 602,344 of record JAOWBW010000397.1, on the reverse strand, counting down.
GTTCAAAATCATAAGCTGAAAAAATAAATAAAAAAATCAATTCAACTACTTTAAATTGTGTAGGTTAAGACTCCCAATCATTGATCTTAACCATTCATTGAAGAGGAAGGCGTTTGGGACCTTTTGGTGTGGACCTATATATTCATTCTTCCCTCTTTCCCAGTTCCTTCTTCAATGATTTCGAACCGCTGTACCCCTAGTTAGCTCCACTCAATGGTTTTGATTGCAGCCACCTCATTTTAGCTCCACCCAACGGATGAGATGTGTCCGAACTCGGTGAGACCCACAAAAAATTGAAATCATCTTAGCCGCACACCCAAACCGCTCGCCTATGTAGCCGTGATCGGAGCCGTTGGGTGGAGGGTGGAGCGGTTCCGGGTCCCTTCTTCAATCTCAAATCTTGACCTTTCTTTCAAATATGGACCCACTCTTTATTATTTCCAGATGGATACAGTTCATAGGTTCTGGGTCGGGTTTCGTAGGGTCCGATTGCCAGCTCCATATGTTTTAGGAATTTTATCATTAATTCATTTTGGGTTCCACCCCAACCAACATTTTGTGCGTTTCTACAAATTATTTCGTTTAATTTGTCTTATGAGAAATAGTACGTTCACAATGTATTTGAGCTTTGACTATATTGAAAAGACAAGACAAAATTTGTGTACAATGAAGTTTCCTGTTGGTTATTAACATTATTCGATTTTATTCATTATCGATGTATGAATATGATTTTTTTTTTTTTTTTGAAAGATGTATGAATATGATTTGATCATTTCGAATAAATAAATAAATAAATATATGATTTGATTTGATAAGAAAGGCGGCTTGTGTACATGTGAAATTGGATATTGGATTTTACTCCTTCCGGTCCAAAATATCTGTCACTTTTGAGTCAAAAAATTGGTCCAAAATAACTGTCACTTTTGAGCTAAATGACCTTCTTACCCTCGCTTTGAAACTTGTTTTGCTTTATTAATTGTCTTAGTTGTGAGACATTAGTGTAGTAATGATGCCCTATTTAATAGGGGTAAAATTGACACTTTTGTCACTAAATCATGATATTAATTACTTTCCTTAAAAATTGTGCAAAAGCAAAAAAAGACAGTTATTTTGGACCGGAAGGAGTATTATACATGCACATGGACAATTGCAAACTCAATCTAGGTTGAGTAGGTTTTAAGAAATAGTTGGTCATGGGTAAAACACGTTTTTTTAGTGTTTAGGGAAACGTGTTTTTCAAAATCATCTGGCGGTCTTCAACACAATCATTAAACTTTCGTAACACAGCAACTCGTCATCCTAAACATTGTCACCGGCTATCTATTAACACTTCTGTTACTCTAAAAATAAAAATCAGAAAAAACCTTTCCAAAAAGCTTTATATTGATATATAGAAGGCTTTATATTGATATACAGGACCCTTCTGGCTATCACTTTCAAATGTTCAGGTTATCAATCACATATCCAGAAGGCTTTATAATTATATCCAGAACTGTTGAGAAGTTCTGATTATTTACAAAAAATGACCCTTCTGACTATCACTTTCAAAGGTTCTGGCTATCAATCTCATATACAGAAGGTTTTATATTGATATCCAGAACCGTTGTGAAGTTCTGATTATTTACAAAAATGTCACCGACGCGTTTTTTAAATACGTTCCACATATTTACAAAATGCCACCGCGTTTTATTTAAAACACGTTTTCCTGGGAGTTAGGAAAAACGCGTTTTTTTTCCCCAAGATTTTGTGTTTAAGAAAAACTAGTTTCTCTTTAAATTACAGAAAGTCTACTTTTTTTTAACTTAGAAATATTTTGCGAATATTTAGGAACAGTTTTGTTAGGATTCATTGTTAGTACACCCACCTGATTTGATTGACCCATTCCACGTGTCTTTTTATGGACTTTAGGTTTACATGTAATGAAGTTTTACTTCAATTTTTAGACAAGTCAATTTCTAGATTTTTAGTAGTTAGGCTGAGTTATGATCGGTTTATTCATAGCGGTTTAGTGTCCCTCAAGCCGCCATCTTCAACCGCCAGCATGGTGCCTTAAGTCCTTCATCAAACCGCAGTTTGTGTCTTTGATGAAACCGCATTTCAAGTTCATTCATGAAAACGCACATGCATTTGGTGGAACCGCCGACCAAGATATTGAAGAAGTTATTGCTGTCATTTACTCCTTGAAGACAAACATTCGCTTTTCAACCGTAAATGAATGACTAGTGACTTGTCCTTAAACTTCAAGTCATGGTTCAGTTATTCTTGGAATGTCGGTTTGTCTAGCTTTTTGAAAAGTTACCGTTGTACTTTTCCAACAACTAAAAGGACAATGTCAGGTAGTGATCCAACAACTTCCTGCCACAAAGCAAAAGCAAAGGACGACAGTGACAGGTCAACCAATGGGATTGTGACAACGCATAAAACCGCCATACAATGACTCACCTCATTGTCCAACGGTCACTAATGCCATCACTATAAATAGCCTTCATTGTTCAACATTGAAGGTTGCTGAGCTTCAAAGAGAATATCCCAAGTATTCAAGTTTGCTTTGAAGATTGAAAACCCAGATACTCATATCTTCATCATCTCCTTAGCAAACCCAGAGTTCTTCATTAAAGCTTCAAACCTTCAAATCATCACAACTCAGCCTTGCACAGAAAGTAATCACTTGCTCACCATCACTTAGATATTTTGAGCTCTTGATTTCTTTCCACACTACACACCCGGAGTATATTTTCTTATAGATTATATACCTCGAAAACACAGGTTGTTATAATAGCATTGTTAGGTTAGATTGTTTATTTAGAGTTTGGATTCATTTGTAATCTTGTAAAAACTCCTCTAAATCAATACAAGTCTAGTAGCTATTAGAAAATCCTAGGCTAACCACCTAGGTAGAGGACGTAGTTCTTTCAAGAACGAACCTCTTCAAATTGTGTGTCTTTGATCTTTATTTTCTGTCTTGTCATTTACATTTATTTTTATGAGCTTTATTTACTTTCATGTGAAATGACTTGATAAATAATTTGCATACTTTTGTGATACTTCAGTTGTGCCTTGTCAGTTGCATCATTCCTTTTTCAACCACTTAAACCGCCCAACTCTTTATAATTCAGTTTGGACAAAACCGCAAAAACTCCGCTGTGCATTTTATCTGAGCGGTTCTAGTGCTTTAAACCGCAATAGACCAAACTGATAAGTACTTGGTTGATTTTCAAGGGTATTTCGAAAAAGATTTTAAACCGCTATTCACCCCCCCCCCTTAGCGGTTCTATACCCTTGTTGCCCTTTGGGACCAACAAGTGGTATCAGAGCTTATCCACCAAAAATTATTTTACAAGCTTAACCGCTTGGGTGCTGATCCAATGGCAAACATAAACTCCCATATGATGCAGACATCCAACTCTAATCACTTACCTATTCTTAATGAAGATAGTTTCATCTTCTGGAAAGATAGGATGAAGAAGCACATGATATCTGAGGATCGCAGATTATGGACTGCAATTGTTAATGGACCCTATGTCCCGATGAAGGCTAACCCTGATGCAGGTATTGCTGGACAAACCGCGGAAATCAAGAAGCCGGAAGCTGAATGGACCGAAACTGATCAACGGAATGTGGACTTTGATGGTAGAGCCATGTCAATGCTCGTATCAGCTATTGATCTAAGAACTCACTCAAAGGTTCTAGATTGCAATACCGCAAAGGAAACATGGGATGGCATCATTGACTTTCTGGAAGGAGATGCCGACACCAAGAAGAACTGCCTCTACCAACAGAGAAGGCTCTTTGATTACTTTGTCAAAGACCCAAAGGAATCTCTTCGCCAATGCTATGAGCGGTTTGTGGAAATTGTCAATGTATGTTTCTCTCTAGGGCACAAGTATTCCAATACTGACCTGAACATGAGATTCATGCAATCTCTTGGTAGCAAATGGCTGATCAAAACTACCAACATTGAAGACAACAAAGATCTGGAAGCTCTTGATCTTCGTCATCTTTATGCCATGCTAAGGGTATTTGAATTCAAGCTTGAGGAAGCTCATGAAACCGAAAACAGATTCAAGTCTCTTTCTCTTGCCGCTTTCAACAATGCCACATCTCCGGTTTACAATCCAGATCACCATCAAACCGCACCTAATATCCATTTACAAACCGCTTCTTTTGATCCAAATATTCCAAGATATATTTCTCAAACCGCACCTCCAGAGTATTACCAACCGCCTCATCAACCTTACCCTCAACATCATCAACCCTATTCTCAACCTCAACAATCTCATCAATCCTACACTCCATCTCAAAATTCCCAAAGTGTAGCATCCAGTTCTACTCAAGTTGACTTTGATGACATGGATGATGACGAGTTTGCTCTCTATGTGAAAAACTACACCAAGTTTAGAAAGAACAGAGCTCAATCTCAGTCAGGCGACCCTGCAAAGTTTGTCCCTCCAACCAGATTCAACAAAGCAGCTGATGCTAAGAAATGGGATGATCTTGTTTGTTACAACTGCAGACAACCAGGTCATTTTGCCTCCAATTGTCCCAAACCGCGCTATGAAGCCGCTCCTGCCAAGAAACCGTTCAACAAGAAGTTTTTCAAGAGAAGAGGAATGGTTGCTGAACAAGGAGAACAACCATTAACATGGATGGGTTCTGATACAGATGATAGTGATGAAGATGAAGGAGTTGCAAATCTTTGCCTAATGGGATTTGAAGAAAAGGTTGAAATTGACGAAAGCCTTCCACTGCCACTCCATCAAATGAAGTCAGTTTCACCAAGAACTCCTGAAGCTAAACAAGGCAAAACTCCTACTTCACCAAACTACTCTCCTGAGGATCAAACCGAACAAAGACATGATGACCAGGTACTTGAACGTGCTAATGTCATTTGTCAACAACACACTGTGCTTAAAAAGGCATATAAATTAATGGCTGCGGAACTTGAATATTCCCAAAAAGAGTGCAAGTCCCATAAGGAGGAGATTGAAAAACTCAAGCTCCAAATTGTTGGGATAGCTTCTGTTGTGGAAGAAAACCGCTACCTTAAGGACAGAACCGAGGTACTTAACACCCGAATCCATGATCTTACTGCACAAAGGGATGAACTTCAAAAAGTGACCGATGTGTGGACTAAGTCTGGTGTCACCATGGAACAAATCGTTAATTCACAAATTCTCTCTAAAGAGAAAAGTGGATTGGGATTTAAAACTGATGATGGGTGTAAGTGTCCTTGTCTATGTGCTGAAGGTGGTGTGAAACCTACTGAACAAACCAAAGAAATTCCTAAGGTGAATCATGCTGGTAAAAAGGGCTCAACACAAGAAATTAAAAAGCAAAATTATTTCTATGAGTATCCTAAAAACCAGACTGGGAGAGATCCAAAGTGGAAAGAGAAATCCACAGCGGCTGAGGCAACCAAGGAAGTATTGAGTGATGAAACCGCTCCTAGTCGGTTTAAGGAATATCCTGTTATATTTCCTAAAGCCGCACCTAAGAGAAAGGTGGAACTCAAGAAGGTTAACTTTGTTAAAGCCAAAACCGCTGACCCAGTAAAACATGATAAACCGAAGGTCAGTAATGGATTTGTAAAACCGCAACCACAACCTGGCTTAATTCATTGTTCTATTTGTGCCGACTTTGGTCATAGTGCTGGTCATTGTCTTTTAAGATTCACACCAAATGCCAAGGGACGTAAAAATCCTAAGGTCAAACAGGTGTGGGTCCCAAAAAGCTGCTAACCCTAGGACCCAAGGAATAAGGGGGACCAAAACCTTTCATGTTTATTTTTCAGATTTCATGTTTTATGGCTGGAACCGCTAAGAAGAAGAAGGATCTCTGGTATTTGGATAGTGGATGCTCACGACACATGACTGGAGATTCAGAACTACTCTGCAGTTTCATCCAAATGAAAGGTCCCCCAGTAGTGTTTGGTAACAACAAGAAAGGAGAAACAGTAGGATATGGAGCAATCAAACGAGGAAAAGTGTCTATTGAAAATGTGTCACTAGTAGAAGGACTCAAGCACAACCTTCTCTCCATATCTCAGTTTTGTGACAAAGGAATGAACTGCATCTTCACATCAACTAGCTGTTATATCAAAGATGCTTCCTCTGGAGTCACTCTACTGACTGGCAACAGAACATGTGATGCTTATATAATTGATTTAAGCAATATTGTTTCTATTGCTGACCTCTGTTTTGTAGCAAAAAATATAAGTGAAAGCAGCTGGTTATGGCATAAGCGGCTCAGCCACTTGAACTTCAAGTATCTAGCAAAACTGCACAGGTATGGTCTAGTAAAAGGACTACCCAAAGTGGCTGACCATCATGACGAAAAGTGTAAAGCATGCCAGCTTGGAAAGCAGCCCAAACAGTCATTTCCTAGTAAAACCGCTCCTTCAATGAACCGCTGTTTGCAACTGCTGCACATGGATTTATTTGGACCTGTCCCAACCGCCAGTATAGGAGGAAACCGCTATACACTTGTGGTGGTTGATGATTATTCAAGATATACATGGGTGGAAATGATGGCCTCTAAAGATGATACTTATGGCATCGTAACCGCTCTCTTTAGACAGCTCCAAACTCAGAAATTGGATGACATTGTTGCAGTGCGTTCAGATAATGGAACCGAATTTACAAACAATGGTGTTGCCCAATATTGTGATGATCATGGAATTGATCATAATTTTTCTGCCGCTGGAGTTCCACAACAGAATGGAGTAGTGGAAAGAAAGAACAGAACTTTGATTGAAGCAGGAAAGACTATGATTGCTGAAGCCAAGCTTCCTAAATACTTCTGGGCCGAAGCCGTCAATACCGCATGCTTCACCCAGAACCGCTCCCTCATCATCAAAGTTCACAACAAGACTCCTTATGAATTGTGGAGAGGCAGACCACCCAACATTGCCTTCTTCAAGATATTTGGATGCAAGTGTTACATCTTGTACAATGGCAAAGAGCATCGAGGTAAATTTGATGCTAAGGCCGATGAAGGTATTTTTTTGGTTATTCTAAACACTCCAAAGCTTTTCGTTGTTTCAATAAGACATCTTTAAAAATTGTAGAGTCAGTCCATGTTACATTTGATGAACATGCTCTCCTTGAGCCACATATGGCTCCAAATGTTGCTAATGATTTTAGTGATTTTGAGACAGGCACTAGACATAGAGCAACTGACAAAACTATCCTACTCAAACCGCTACATCCAGTTCTTCAGTTGCACCTACTCAAACCGCTGATGGTGTAACTGTTGGGACCGCTGTCTTCTGACCCCATTCAAACTGTTGAACCAATTCCAAATCTAACCTTCAATGAAGATTTCAATGATTATCAGGATGATCCTCCTCTGGAAAATCTTCAAGAAATAGTGGTTCAAGACAACCTCCCTCCTGAAATTAATGAGCATAGAGACCATCCAACTGCCAATGTTATTGGTCCTATCAGTACTGGTGTCCAAACCAGAGGGAGGTTGACTCACAGAGATAATCACAGTTTGTTCTCAACTGCTCTGTTATCTCAGATGGAATCGAAGAAGGTAGATGAAGCTCTAGCTGATCCAAGTTGGGTAGCTGCAATGCAAGAAGAGCTAAATCAATTTGAAAGATGCAGAGTTTGGACCCTAGTTCCAAGACCCAATGATCATACAGTAATTGGAACAAAATGGGTGTACAGAAACAAGATGGATGAGAATGGTACAATAACAAGAAACAAAGCTAGGTTGGTTGCTCAAGGTTATATGCAAGAAGAATGGATTGACTATGATGAAACCTTTGCCCCTGTAGCCAGACTTGAAGCCATAAGATTGTTCCTGGCCTATGCATCCTTCAAGAAATTCAAGTTATATCAAATGGATGTGAAGAGTGCATTTCTGAATGGTGAACTACAAGAAGAAGTTTATGTAGCCCAACCGCCAGGATTTGAAGACAACAAACTTCCAAATCATGTCTTCAAACTCAAGAAAGCATTGTATGGACTCAAACAAGCTCCAAGAGCATGGTATGACACTCTATCTAAATTTCTTATTGAACAAGGCTTCTCTCGAGGTAAAATTGATACAACTCTATTTATAGCTAAACACAAAAGTCATTCATTATTAGTTCAAATATATGTTGATGATATTATTTTCGGTTCTACTAATGAAACTATGTGTGTTAAGTTTGAGAAGCTAATGAAGAGTAAATTTGAAATGAGTATGATGGGAGAATTGACATTCTTTCTTGGACTCCAAGTCAAGCAATGCCATGATGGGATCTTTATCAACCAAGCCAAATACACTAAAGATTTGATAAAGAAGTTCGGGCTTGAAACCGCTAAACCAGTTGATACCCCAATGCCTAAGGCCTGCAGTTTGGATCGAGATGAACATGGTAAGAAAGTTGATCAAACTCTCTACCGAGGTATGATTGGCTCTCTACTTTACTTAACTGCTAGTAGGCCAGATATCATGTTTAGTGTTTGTGCTAGATTTCAAGCTGACCCTAGAGAATCTCATCTTATTGTTGTTAAACGTATTATTAGATATTTATGTAGATCTGTTAACCTTGGACTTTGGTACTCCAAAGAATCTTCATTTGATCTATTAGGCTATTCAGATGCTGACTTTGCAGCATGTAAGATAAGCAGAAAGAGCACAAGTGGTACTTGTTTAGTTCCTTGGGACGCGGCTTGTGTCATGGTCCAGCAAGAAACAAGCGTCGGTTTCAGTCTCAACCGCTGAAGCTGAATATATAGCGGCTGGAAGCTGTTGCTCTCAAATTCTCTGGATGAAACAACAGTTGGAGGACTACGGGATATTTGAACAAAACTGCCATATCTACTGTGATAGCGCTGCTGCAATATCCATCTCCAACAATCCAGTTCAGCACTCAAAAACCAAGCACATCGACATAAGATATCATTTCCTCAAAGACCATGTTGAAAAGAAAAACATTTTTCTAGCAAAGGTGGGAACAGATGATCAAATTGCTTACATCCTCACCAAACCGCTTGAAAATTCCAGGTTCTATCATTTACGAGGAGAAATTGGTATGTTAGAACTAACTTAAGATATCATATATATATATATTATTATTAATATCTTTTGTTTAAGTGTTTTGGCTATGCTTAGAAAAGTCATCTAGTGTGCGGTTCTGTCATCATTGAAACCGCATCAATAAATGTTTCGGTACAAGATTCTCCATCAAACTGACGAGTCAAAATGAATGAAATCGGTTCTTTCAAAACCGACAAGAAAGCAAAGTCATTCGGTTTAAACATATAAACCGCCTTCAGATTAGAGAGACATCAGTTTCATGAAAAACCGCTAAAGACGTAAGGTAAGTCGGTTTGCTCAATCAAACTGCTCAGGTATGAAATTGCATTTTAGTCCCTACTTTATGTCATATCAATTATAAGGACCCTTTTGCAATTTTCTCTGCCGCATTAAATTCTATGTGACGTGGGACGCCATCTGGAGATAATCGTGCGCCGTTCTCGTCGTTCCATTACCCGAGGAACAGTTAATTGAGTATAAAAGACAAAGTTTATTTCTTTTTACCTTTTTACCTTCTTCCTCATTTGCGTATACTCTCTCTCTCATCTGCACTCTGTTCTCAACCTCCAATATTTCCCATATTTTTTCTTTCGATATTTAAAATGGCACCTAAGAAATCATCTGATCCTTCTGCTCCATCTACATCTAAAACTTCCAAAGGAGATATGGTATGATTTCTTGAACCCTTCACTCTAGCATTTCATATTTTTCCGCCATTTTTGTTCGTAAAAGCTTCTTCGTATTCCAATTCTTTTTCTAGCTTTTTCGTTCAATTTTTGGTTGATTATTGTTTACATATGTTCATATATGCTGGGTTTAATGTTTTATGTCTTGTCTTTTGTTCATTTTTTGAACAATTTTGATTTTTTGGGTTTTTGGGTGTTCCTTTGTATTTCTCTGGATACTATATTCTGGGTTTATTATTTGAACTTGTTATTTTAGAACTTTGTTAGTATCTGCTATTTTCAAGTCTTTTGGTATACTTCTTTCTTAATTTGGTTAAGTTTTTGTTTTGCATGTTTATCCCCTGTTCATCATGTTCTTCATGCATTCAAATGCTTTTTCAAATTCTTTCCATGTCTAGTTTTGGGTGTTTACCATTTTACCCCTATTTTGCTTCAACCGCTTATTTCATTGTTAGGATTCCTTGTAGCAGTTTGAATTCTTGGTTTATTCAAACTGCTTGCACCAAACTCTTACTAACTTTGATTATTTTTTAGGATGAATCTAACTTTGTACCTGGATCTCAGATCATCAAAGCCGAATTTGAAGCTGATGCAGTTGGAAGAAAACTGCTTGCCCTACTGGAATCGTCAAAACTGCTGCCTCTATTCCAATTAGATGAACCGAAGTTTGACAAGAGGCTTTGTGCAGAATTCTTTGACAATGGGATTGTCTGTGAGGTACCCCTTTTGAATGGTAAAGGAGAAGAGATTAGAGACTTAGAGTCTGGGGAGGTTAAGACTGAAAATGCCATCAAGTCCACTGTCAGGACAAAGGATGTAGTTTTATCTGCTTTAAAGGTTGCTATTCTGGCTGGGTTAGAAAATTCTGGAATTCTTTCCATCAAACCAGAGTTAGTCAGCAGAACTACTGAGGAGATCTTGGGGGTCTCTGTCTTCAACACTAAGTGCACCCCTAAGAAGGAGTTTGGAGAAGTAATGGTGATGTTGTGTGATTTAGTAGACACTGGAGTGATGTGCAAGAATGGCAATCACAACAATTTCACTTCTGAGCAGTACAACTACTGCGTGGCTATCTACAAAGGGAAGAAGCTGCACTGGCCAAGGATCATCATGCAAGAAATGATCAATGCCCTCAGCCGCCACACTTCTGCCAAAGCCTCTAGTAAAACAAAGATCAGAACTCACTGCAGACTCTTAACTAAGTTTCTTCATCAGGATTCTGTGATCTTTAAGGCTTCTGTGGCCAATGAAGCTGAGTGGGTGCAACCGAATGAGAAGACCTTGTTTGGTGCTTCTAAGCTTGATGCTTTCAGAACCGGGTTTGGATGGCGGTTTGCACAAGCGGTATGGTCTGCTGATCCTCTGCCTGAAGAACAGAGAGGTCCCTTTCCTGAGGCTCGGTTCAATAAGTCAGGCAAACCTTATGCTGGTGCCATAGCAGATCAAGCCGCTGCTACTAGAGCTAGAGAAGCAGCTCAAACTGCCACCCTGAATAGGCTAGGAGTTAGCCTGGATGGAACTGAGGCTCCGGTTAAGAGGGAGTCTGCGGTTGAGGGGGAGCCTGCAATCCCTGCGGCTCAACCCAGGGAAACCGCGGCTCCAAGAAAGAAGAAAGCCAAAGTATCTGAAACTTCCAAACCCTCATCCATTCTTCCTCCAAAACCGTCCTTACCAAAATCCTTCCTTATTCTATCCAATCCCTCTTTAAACCGCTTCCACCTTACTCTAAACCAATTCCCTTCACAAAATCAACTCCTCCTACCTCTTCTAAACCTCAGATAAAACCCCTTTCCCCAATCAAGCCAAATGTTGAAAAATCAATGAACTTTGCACAAGATGTGAATCTGTTGAGAAAACTGAAAGCCTCCACCTCTGAACCCAAACCTATCTCACCTCCAAAATCCCTTCTCAAACTGCCAACTGTTCAATTCACTGAAGAACAGTTGCAGCTAATCTTTTCTACCCTTCCCAACCTTAAACCCTCCACTCAAACCGAGCCTGAGCAGACCAAAGTGTCTGAGGCTGCGGTTCCAGTTGAACAAGCCGAAGTATCTACAGATGCGGTTCAGCCTGAGCAAACTGATGAGTTTGAGGCTGCAGTATTGCCTGAGCAGACTGATGTGTCTGAGGCAGTTCAAGATGAACCTGAGCAAGATGATGATAATCTTGAGGTTCAACTGCTGAAGAAGAAGAGAAGGTTAGTAAAGAAATATGACTTTGTGGAGCACTGGCAATCAAGGCCACCTGGTGCAGTGGACTTCACTGAAGCCCATGACAAGAAGGATCATTCACCCAGTGAAGGCCCATTTGTAAAGGAGTTGAGAGAAAGGGCTGAAATGAGAAAAGCTGGAATAGACCCTATGCTGGTTGAAACCGCTACTCCTTCATTAAAGCGAAAGCTAGAGTTTGACTCACCAGAGCACACTCCTTCACCTTCTGAATCCCCTACACTGCCTTTTGCTTCAGCAGTTCAACCGTCGGCTCAACCTCAACTGATCAATATCTCTGCCCCTTCGGTTCTGCCTGAATTCACAGTTGCAGTTAGGTCTCCCAAACCGCGTGGTTTGAAAAGGAAGTGTGCACAGGACATAGCGGGTTACCTGAAGAAGTTTAGAGCTACTACTTCCAAAGCCAACCGCCATGGAGCCATCATTAGAGCCGCCAACAAACATGAAGAGCAACGACTCAAGTCTGGTCGTCCAAATCCGTTTGTAATCTTTCCAGCCGATGAGTCTCAAGCTGCTTTAGATCAACTGATTGCTTCAACTCTTGATCAAATTATTGAAGATCTGGCAGTTGAGTTCATCTTCTCTCTCTGCTCTCAATTTTTCTTTAGGATAACTGCATTGTCTTTCCTTATCTTTATAGATGACAGTTCTCTCCTTATTCTTCCTTTCCTCTCTCTAATACCCAACTTCTTTCCATTTCCCCTTCTCTTCCATACACTTCATTTTCTATCATTCCTTTCCCTTCCTCCCTTTTTGAAACTGATCCTGTAAAGATTCAGTTTGTGCTGGATTCTTTTTCTACCCAATCTGCATTTCTTTCCTCTCTGCCCTTCCTTGTTGATGCCATTAAGAGGGAGAATGCTGTTAACCCTCGGATTGGGAGAATGGAATTCAAAATTGAAACCCTTCTGGAGAACCAGTTCAAGTTAGAACAGAAGCTTGAAACTTTGAATGAGCTGTCTTCTCTTAGACTTGAAGCGGCCCAAGAAATGAATGAGGCTCTGGAGAAGAAGTTAGACCAACTAGCTGATCTAACGGTTTCATCAACTGACTACTTAGTTCAGTATGCCAACAACCTGAAAAAGCTTTCTGAGAAAATCTTAGAGAAGGTAAATGAACCGACCCATCTTCGTCTCAAGTCAGCTGAATATGTATTTGAAACCGCCAGCTTAATTGAGCCTTCTGATGCTCAAACCGTTGTCCAAGCCGCCGCCAGGGTTCCTGATAGAACTGATTAGAATTCTTTCTATCTTTTGTAAATCAGTTTTTGCCTTTCATTATTTTCCTTGTAATTTGTAACTTCTAAAACCTTTGAAGGATTATAATGAAAATGAATGCATTGCATCCAATATTCTAAAACTTTGTTTATTCAAACTACTTGTTTGTGGAACAATGCATTTCTAAAAACTCATGCACTATTCATCATGAAAAAATTTCTAAGTGTATGTGTTTTAAACATTCAGTTTAAACATGCATATCTGATTTTCATAATCACATCCCTTTATATGCATCTGAATGAATTTCTTATCTATCTGTTTTTTATTTCATTTGTCTTTGATAGATTAGAAATCTATGGTATAGCATTGTGTGTGCATTTGACTTGGGACATGCAGTTTCAATACATACTCATTTGAGCATGTTCTTACCAAGTACAATGTTTGCTCTATCATAGTGTGGTAATGGCATCAATCAAATAGGGGGAGATTGTTAGGATTCATTGTTAGTACACCCACCTGATTTGATTGACCCATTCCACGTGTCTTTTTATGGACTTTAGGTTTACATGTAATGAAGTTTTACTTCAATTTTTAGACAAGTCCATTTCTAGATTTTTAGTAGTTAGGCTGAGTTATGATCGGTTTATTCATAGCGGTTTAGTGTCCTTCAAGCCGCCATCTTCAACCGCCAGCATGGTGCCTTAAGTCCTTCATCAAACCGCAGTTTGTGTCTTTGATGAAACCGCATTTCAAGTTCATTCATGAAAACGCACATGCATTTGGTGGAACCGCCGACCAAGATATTGAAGAAGTTATTGCTGTCATTTACTCCTTGAAGACAAACATTCGCTTTTCAACCGTAAATGAATGACTGGTGACTTGTCCTTAAACTTCAAGTCATGGTTCAGTTATTCTTGGAATGTCGGTTTGTCTAGCTTTTTGAAAAGTTACCGTTGTACTTTTCCAACAACTAAAAGGACAATGTCAGGTAGTGATCTAACAACTTCCTGCCACAAAGCAAAAGCAAAGGACGACAGTGACAGGTCAACCAATGGGATTGTGACAACGCATAAAACCGCCATACAATGACTCACCTCATTGTCCAACGGTCACTAATGCCATCACTATAAATAGCCTTCATTGTTCAACATTGAAGGTTGCTGAGCTTCAAAGAGAATATCCCAAGTATTCAAGTTTGCTTTGAAGATTGAAAACCCAGATACTCATATCTTCATCATCTCCTTAGCAAACCCAGAGTTCTTCATTAAAGCTTCAAACCTTCAAATCATCACAACTCAGCCTTGCACAGAAAGTAATCACTTGCTCACCATCACTTAGATATTTTGAGCTCTTGATTTCTTTCCACACTACACACCCGGAGTATATTTTCTTATAGATTATATACCTCGAAAACACAGGTTGTTATAATAGCATTGTTAGGTTAGATTGTTTATTTAGAGTTTGGATTCATTTGTAATCTTGTAAAAACTCCTCTAAATCAATACAAGTCTAGTAGCTATTAGAAAATCCTAGGCTAACCACCTAGGTAGAGGACGTAGTTCTTTCAAGAACGAACCTCTTCAAATTGTGTGTCTTTGATCTTTATTTTCTGTCTTGTCATTTACATTTATGTTTATGAGCTTTATTTACTTTCATGTGAAATGACTTGATAAATGATTTGCATACTTTTGTGATACTTCAGTTGTGCCTTGTCAGTTGCATCATTCCTTTTTCAACCACTTAAACCGCCCAACTCTTTATAATTCAGTTTGGACAAAACCGCAAAACTCCGCTGTGCATTTTATCTGAGCGGTTCTAGTGCTTTAAACCGCAATAGACCAAACTGATAAGTACTTGGTTGATTTTCAAGGGTATTTCGAAAAAGATTTTAAACCGCTATTCACCCCCCTCTAGCGGTTCTATACCCTTGTTGCCCTTTGGGACCAACAAGTTTGAAAAACATATTCCCTCTGTCCCAGACTAAGGTTCTTACTTTCCTTTTTAGTTTGTTCCAGACTAAGGTTCTTAGTTGCTTTATTACCTAAAATGGGCCATGGGACCCACTTGTCATTCTCACAACAAAACCTCCCTACCCACTTTATCTATCATACTTTCTCTTACTTACTTTTTCATACTCACAACATTTTTTTTAATCTCCATGTAAAGTTAAACTGAGAACCTTTGTCATCTAAGTTTAGCATTTTATGTTTAGTTAGTCACTAGATTGTTGATTTTCCTTTATTTAGGATTAGCTTTCTAATGAGTTAAGTACATGGGTAAATATAAAGTCACAAAAAAGTGTTACAAAATGTGGCTTACAAAATGATGTGCCAAAATTTTATTGGTGTTTTTAATTAGAGTGTGTCGGGTCCACAATCGATGCAACCAATAAAATATCTGTTAGAATATTCGTTTGGTTGCAAACAATATTCAGTACATATTCTCTTATTTATGTAGATATTTGTATAGGGTTTTTATTCTTTGTATAGTTATCTCATACCTAGTATAGTGATCTACATTCCTAGAATAGTGGATCTGACTAACAACATTGTACTCTATTTAATCTCTTGGAAAAGGATGAAATAGACACGGAATATATTTCTTCATGGTACTAAGAGACCTAGGTTTCTTTTCTCTCTTTGCCGTCTCGAATATAAAGAACCATGTTCCGGTAACCTTGGACTTAGAAGATGTTCAGTATGCCACCTGGTTTGAATTGTTTAAGGTTCACACCCGATCAGTCCGTGTTCTTCACCATATTATTCCACCGGCAAAGGGCAAGGAGAAGATTCCCACACCTATGAAGAGTTAGAATTGTGGTCTACCCTTGATGCTACTGTATTGGGGTGGATATATACCACTATCTCCAATGAACTCCTTAATACAATCTTGGAGCCCGATTGTACTGCTATGGTTGCTTGGGACAGGTTGCGTGACATCTTCTACGACAACAAGAACTCGTGCGCCGTCACTTTGGAACAAGAATTTTCCCATACAACAATGGAATCCTTCTCCTCTGCCTCTGCGTATTGTCAACACCTAAAGCAATTGACGGATCAATTGAAAAATGTGGGGGCTCCGGTCTCGAATGATCGATTGGTCTTACAATTGGTTGCAGGTCTTACTGAAGCTTACAGTGGGGTCGCTACTTTGATCAGGCAGAAGGATCCTTTGCCACTCTTCTTCCAGGCGATATCCATGCTAACGCTTGAAGAGGCCGGATTACAAAAGAAAATAGCTACTGGTTCTGCGTTGCTGGCCCGTGTTGAAGGCAGTACCCCATCGGTTGTTCACCCACATCCGCCGACTACTACACCCACTAGTCAGCGTAATCAACCTCGATAATCTGGGAAGAAGAATATAGGCACTGGCACTGGGAATGATCGTAGTACTGGTGGCAATGATAGGGTCAAGGGGCAGGGCAAAGGGGGTAATGGTAAAGGGGATAATCGTGGGTCTTCTTCTCCTATTGGCGATATCCCGCAACCTTGGTCCCAACCTTGGGGTGCTGGATGGAACTGGACGTGGGCCATCCCACCTTGTACATACCCAACTGCTCCTTGAAACTGGCCGAAAACACCATATCCACCACCTCGGCAATCTGGTGTTCTTGGTCCCCGCTCTCCGCAAGCCTACTCAGCTTCTGGACCAACTTTGCCAACGGATGTTGAGGCTGTTGTTCACACCCTAGGGTATCAACCACTAGCCCCTAACTGGTTTATGGACACCGGTGCTACACATCATGCGACATCGTCGTCAGGTAACCTTACGTCTTATATCAATACTAGCAATAAACTTGGCATTAATGTTGGCAATGGTTGTTCTATCCCTATTTCTGGTTTTGGTCACACTAAATTAAACTCTCCTAATCCTCCCTTATCTCTAAATCATGTTCTTCACGCACCCAATATTGTCAAAAACTTAGTGTCTGTTCATAAGTTTACCTCTGACAATTCGGTCTCTGTCGAATTTGACTCGTTTGGTTTTTCTGTGAAGGATTTCCGGACGGGGAGACGTCTTATGAGATGTGAGAGCAAGGGCGACCTCTATCCCATTACCAACTCTGTCATAAGTTCACCAAGTCTATCCGCTTTTATTGCTTTATCCTCTTCTCTGTGGCACGATCGGTTGGGTCATCCTGGCGCACCAGTTGTGGATTCTCTTAGGAAAAATAAATTTATTGCTTGTTCTAGATCTAGTACATCCCAAGTTTGTCATGCTTGTTCCTTGGGAAAACATGTTAAACTCCCTTTTGAGAGTTCTCTTTCTCGTACTAGTTTACCTTTTGACATAATTTATAGCGACATTTGGACATCTCCAATTTTAAGTTCATCGGGTCACCGATATTATGTACTTTTTTTGGATGATTTTTCTAAATTTTTATTGGTTTATCCGTTAGCTCGGAAATCAGATGTTTACTCTACTTTCGTTACTTTTCGTAATTATGTTCGAACTCAATTTGAACGTGAAATTAAGACCATCCAATGTGATAATGGTCGCGAATTTGACAACATTCACTTTTGGGAGTTTTGTAACAATAATGGTCTCTCTTTTCGTCTTTCTTGTCCTCACACTTCTCCTCAAAACGGGACAGCCGAGCGTAAAATACGAACCATTAATAATATTATGCGCACCATCTTAGCGCATGCCTCTCTCCCTCCCTATTTTTGGCATCATGCGGTTTCAATGGCAACTTATTTACTCA
Organism: Campanula takesimana; assembly: GCA_026119855.1. Taxonomy (NCBI): domain Eukaryota; kingdom Viridiplantae; phylum Streptophyta; class Magnoliopsida; order Asterales; family Campanulaceae; genus Campanula; species Campanula takesimana. The sequence goes on along the minus strand of JAOWBW010000397.1, from coordinate 584,475 downwards.
ATATTCTTCCCATTAAATCCCTTGCTTACCAATCGCCTCTTAAAATTCTCTATACTCGTGACCCTACTTACACACATCTTCGTGTATTCGGTTGCTTATGTTACCCTCTTTTTCCGTCCACTACCATTCATAAGCTTCAAGCACGCTCCACTCCGTGTGTGTTCTTAGGGTATCCGGCAAATCACCGTGGGTACAAATGTTATGACTTATCATATAAGAAAATTTTCATCAGTCGCCATGTTTTATTTGATGAAACGCGTTTTCCGTTTGCTTCTATACACTCGGTTACACCCTCTGATTACAAATTTCTTGATGACCATATGTCTCCCTACAAGATTGCCCAGTGGGCTCAACAAATCGAGTCCCCGTATTCTGCCCACCAACCGGCTGCTACTAGCCAGGCTATGGCCACTCCTTCTAGCCCGCCGTCTCCTCTTGCTGATCCTCATATACATCAGCCGCCCATCCGTCCTCCCACTGGCCCTCTTCCCAGTTCTGGTCCGGTTACTCGTAGTCAAAGAGGGATCTTCAAACCCAAAGTCCCTCTTAACTTACATACTGCCATCAATAAATCCCCTCTTCCCCGGGACCCTGTGTCAGCTCTTCGTGACCCTAACTGGAAACAAGCCATGAATGACGAATTTACTGCTCTTATTGATAATAAGACGTGGGTGTTGGTACCCCGTCCACCTGCTACTAATGTTATTCGCTCTATGTGGATATTTGCTCATAAAGACAGGTCTGACGGGTCATTCGATCGCCATAAAGCTCGTTTAGTTTGTGATGGGAAAACATAACGGATCAGAATTGACTGTGGGGAAACTTTCAGTCCAGTGGTTAAACCGGCCACTATCCGTACTGTTCTTAGTCTAGATCTATCTCGACAATGGGCAATTCACCAACTTGATGTCAAGAACGCATTTTTTACATGGGGAACTTACCGAGACAGTTTATATGCACCAGCCCTTGGGTTTTCGCAGCCGTGAATTTCCAGATCACGTGTGTTTATTAAAGAAATCCCTTTATGGATTTAAGAAAGCCCCTCGGGCATGGTCCACGCGATTTGCGACGTTTGTACAGTCACTCGGGTTCGTTCAAAGCAAGTCGGATCAATCTTTGTTTGTGTTTCACAATGGCTCTGATATGGCTTATTTATTGGTTTATGTTGATGACATAATTCTCACGGCTTCTTCCACCTCCCTCCGAGTTTGCGATGAAAGATTTGGGAGACCTCCACTATTTCCTTGGCATTGCAGTGACTCGGACCAAAGGGAGTCTTTTTCTTTCACAGCACAAGTATGCCGCCAAAATAGTTGAACGGGCTGGAATGTCATCATGCAAACCGGCTCTTACCCCAGTCGACACCAAGCAAAAGCAGTTTGCCTCTGACAGCCCGCTTTATGCCGACCCCTCCTTGTATCGCAGTCTTGCCGGCGCTCTTCAATACTTGACGTTTACCAGGCCCGACATTACATATGCAGTACAACAAATCTGTTTGTTTATGCATGCACCTCGGGAGGCACATATGCTTGCTTTAAAACGTATCATTCGGTATGTACAAGGTACTCTTCGACTTGGTTTATGCTTATATCCATCTACCACGTCTTCGCTCGTGTTTTATACAGATGCGGACTGGGCCGGTTATCCGGATACGCGTCGTTCTACATCCGGATATTGTGTTTTTTTTTGTGATAATCTTATCTCTTGGTCGGCCAAAAGACAGGCTATCATCTCCCGTTCTAGTGCTGAAGCAAATATCGAGGAGTTGCGAATGTCGTCTCAGAATCATGTTAGCTACACAACTTACTGTTAGAACTTCAGTGTCCTCTCCATCAGTCCACCGTAGTATACTGTGACAATATCAGTGCGATCTACTTATCAGGTAACCCGGTGCAACACCAACGTACCAAGCATGTTGAGATCGACATTCATTTTGTTCGTGACAAAGTGGCTCGCGGGGATGTACGGGTTCTTCATGTTCCATCTCGACATCAAATTGCCGACATTTTTACAAAGGGACTGCCATTACTTTTATTTCAAGATTTTCGGGACAGTCTCGGTGTTCGGTTACCTCCCGCTTCGACTGCGGGGGAGTGTTAGAATATTCGTTTGGTTGCAAACAATATTCAGTACATATTCTCTTATTTATGTAGATATTTGTATAGGGTTTTCATTCTTTGTATAGTTATCTCATACCTAATATAGTGATCTACATTCCTAGAATAGTGGATCTGACTACCAACATTGTACTCTATTTAATCTCTTGGAAAAGGATGAAATAGACACGGAATATATTTCTTCAATATCGTCACCTCACTTTGTATCCATCATTTTGCAAACTTCTTTTGTGCCCCTAGCATTGTGCGAGAAAGCATGTCGCTCAATGGCGAGGTAGTTGGATATTTCGTTCGTAATTTATTTCACTAACTGAGGGCGGTGGTGGTCAAAGAAACATGTTTGTGCAAAAGTGCTATGTAATTTCACTAAGGCAAACCATCAAACTAAATCAACATCAAAGCTCGGTAAACGCAATCGAAACTCAAAACCTTATGAAGAACCATGTAGTTGGTTTTCCGGTCACCTACCATCTGGGGATCGCAAAATCGAATTATATTTTCACTCCTAAAAAAATAGTCTTACAATCTTTTTGTTTCAATAAAATAGTCTAATTTTTCAATTAAATAATAATGTTAAAGCAAATTCACATCTGGTATCTTAATTTCCTTTTTTTATTTCAGTGAAACGCTTTTGTAATTGTAATTAAAAATATCTATAGATATTGTGAAGAAAACCGTGTACAATGAAATTGGATGATGTAGAACCCGTAGCAAACTAACTTCTGTAAAATAGAAAGTTTAAAGCATATAGAGGTTTACCTTGTGATGTCCGCATTTTAAAACCAGAAAACACTGCTTAGTGGGTGTTTGTGCGCTTGGATGCTTTTGTTGTTAGTTATTGCAAGTTTCGTAATTTTTAATTTTATTCTTTCTTTAGGGGGTTTATTTCAGACTACAAATACTCTTTTAGGTCACAATTCGTGACAACTGATCAATAATATTATTTTTTTGGTTCAATTCATGTCTTCTGAAAGCTTTAAGTCGTCACAAGCTTGTTCTATGAATTTCTTGTGGAAAGAGTTCCTTTGTTAATTTCTACCGTGTCAATATGCTTCGTGGTGCGAAAATGTTGACTTGAAGGAGAGGGTGAGATCGGTTCTGATCAAGGAAAGGGTGACCAATGCTCTCATTCTGGTTTTGCCAGTCTTAGAGAAACCATTTGAGCTCAAGATAGATGCATCAGTTGTTTGTATAGGTATTATTTTGATTCAGGGGAATGGACCTGTAGCTTTTATGAGCTAAGACCATCTACAATGGCCAAAAAAATGGGTGTTGAATACCCATTCACAAAAAAATTTCACATGAATTGCTCCAATGGTTGTTGAAATGAGTTTGTGTGAATTTTTTTGTGAAAAAATTCAACAAGTGTGAATGGAGAAAATGTTCCCCGGTTTTGCCACGTGGCGCTTCTCTATTGGGCCAGCGAGGCGCGTGTAGTACACGCGTCGACAAGGGTGCGTGTGTTGCAGAAGGTCCGCCTTTTTTTTTCCCCTGGTGTTGACACTTGGCGGCTTCTGATTGGCTGACGAATTTTTTTTTTATCCCAATTATTTGAGCTCAATTATTTCACAAAAAAATGTTTTTTTTTTTTTTTAACACCAAAATTCCTAAAAAAAAATTTCTCTTTAAATTGACGTAAGTTTCATTGTATTCCGACACAAAAAAAAAACCATATTTTTTCTTGAAATGGATCCCAATAATAACTATTTCAACACTAATCATAAAAATAAAAATTAAATTTTAAGTGGTGGGGTATAGGATGATGAGTGGGAAAAGTGTTGAATGGGGGATTAAACAAACCATTGTAGGGTGTTTTGTTGAATGAGTGTTGAATGGATGAGTTGGATGAGAGAGAAGCTGATGTGGAGTGATAAAGTGGGTGTTGAATGGTTTTTTTGTGTGAAACCATTGTAGATGGTCTGAGCGTGAAATTGGGGGAAGCAGGACAGAAGTGGATTGCTCATGAGATTGAGTTCTATGCAGTGGTACAGGCCATTATGTTGGGATCGCTCACCAACAAGAGAAATCGCAATAAGAGATAACAAAATACCCACGCACACAAAACAAGAACAAGACACAAGATTTAACATGGTTCAACCCAACAGCACATCGATCAACTTTTCACTATAATATCATGGATTTACAAGATGACGAGTTTTTTTCAAGAAACTCGCAAAGACTCACTACTCTCTCAAATTGGTATTACAAGAATGGAGGTATCTCTCCTTTTCAACATTCTTGAAAATACACACACAAAGAACTCATATTGGTGAAGCCGATTTGTATAGGGGAGGCACACCCACTAATCCCCTCTTCCTCACACTCTCCCCTAAGGGAAGCCCTTCTTGGCACCACCAAGGCACACACAAAATAATAGCCCTCACACCCTTTATAAAGGCGTCAAATAAAAACACTTTCCTAGTACAATAAGGAATCATTTCCTACACCCATAAGGACTCACAAATTCCTCTCCTACTTGCATTAGGAAACAATCTTATCTCTTCTTGTCCAATTAGGAAATAAATTCCTACGTATGATTTTCACAATCCAATTTGAATTAGAATTTGAGCCAAAATCCCAACAAATCTCCCCTTGACTCAAATTCTACCACATCGTTGTCATCTTCAATCTTGCATCTTCCATGATCTCCACTTTCTGTCTCATCGTCATCGGTCATCTTCAACACCTCTTGTGTTTTCCTAAAACTTGTACCGCTGCTCTCCACTAGCAGGACACGCCTCTTGATCATCATATCAAGAAGACTTTCGACACAAGGCTCCATCAGCGAGTTCACACAAGGGTAAATCTCAAACACCACAAACGTGGTCCACTATAACCATCTTGTAACCATGATCTTCAAACTCCATTGATCGTCCCCCACAAATCTTGCTACTTCTGTCCGGAAACTTTTACCGATGCTAGGAACCTCCAAATCCAATCTCCACCGTTCAGATTGAAGATATATAAGTCCTAAAACTTCCGCCAAAAATCAAGACGATCCAACGGTTAACGAACGCGCTAAACCTCTTTCTTCACTGCTGCACTGAACAAAAACGGACCAGATCTGCTCTCTTGTTTTTCTTCTATTTTGGATCTCTTCTATCAATGCGAATTCTCCCCTTCAACCAAGCTCTGATACCACTTGTTGGGATCGCTCACCAACAAGAGAAATCGCAATAAGAGATAACAAAATACCCACGCACACAAAACAAGAACAAGACACAAGATTTAACGTGGTTCACCCCAACATCAATGGGCTACGTCCACACCGATCAACTTTTCACTATAATATCATGGATTTACAAGATGGCGAGTTTTCTTCAAGAAACTCGCAAAGACTCACTACTCTCTCAAATTGGTATTACAAGAATAGAGGTATCTCTCCTTCTCAACATTCTTGAAAATACACACACAAAGAACCCATGTTAGTGAAGCCTATTTGTATAGGGGAGGCATGTAAGAACATGGCTTGCAACACAAGTCATTTAGTAATTCCATACTCCCTCCGTCTCAAAATAGATGTCGTTTCAACCACTTTACACATATTAAGAAATACAATTAATGTATGTGAAAAAGTCCTATATACCCCTAAAGTAATGCAATTACCTAGGCAATTAAATAACTGTTTAAGAGATAGTCCACTATCATTAATAAGGGTAGAGTTGGTATATAACAACAAAATAGCCTTGAAAATAGTAAAACGACATGTATTTTGAGACAAAAATTAACTCTCAAAACGACATCTATTTTGAGACGGATGGAGTACATGAAATCATACCTATAATGTTAATATAAAGTGTAGTGAATTAATATAATGTGTAGAATTCCTGGATGTAATATTACCTATTTTTGATGGGCAAAGTGGTAATTTAACATCACTAAAGGTTGAAAGGGTGTAGTCCCTAAATGAGGTGCCTTTTGGTTTCATATATAAAGGGTTCTCCATCAACCCTAGAAATCACTCCATTCATTTATTTTCTCTTCTAACTAATCTTCATATTGCTAGAGACATTAGAGAGAAAAGGCACAATCATTTAGAAGAACTCCGTCCCCTTAAGTCTTCTTCTTCTTATTCTCCCTACAACATCTGTAATGGATTCAACAGGTATTATTTCGCTTCCGCCTTCATCTTCTTCCTCATTCTTATTCTGAATATGAGTATGGCATTCGGGGATCTTAAATTGTTCCAACAAGGCACACCCACTAATCCCCTCTTCCTCACACTCTCCCCTAAGGGAAGCCCCTCTTGGCACCACCAAGGCACACACAAAATAATAGCCCTCACACCCTTTATAAAGGCGTCAAATAAAACTCTTTCCTAGTACAATAAGGAATAATTTCCTACACCCATAAGGACTCACAAATTCCTCTCCTACTTGCATTAGGAAACAATCTTCTCTCTTCTTGTCCAATTAGGAAATAAATTCCTACGCATGATTTTCACAATCCAATTTGAATTAGAATTTGAGCCAAAATCCCAAGACATTAAACATTAGGAGAAGTATTAGGAGAAGTATTAGTTTTAGCGTGAATTTATTCTTCACCCAGATCATTAGATCATGAGGATTTAAACCAGCAATAATACATCATTGAACATAAAAGACAATAAAATTATGTATAGAATTGATGATAATGCTTATATGGTGGATTTACGAGAGGGGAGGAATTTGGGTATGATTTGAGGCCCGTGCTATTCAACGACACCGCCACATAGTATATCAATTTTATATTATCATAAAATGTAAGTCGTATAATTAAAAATGTAGCTCATTTTTAATTATATTAAACTTCTCGATATTACAAGAATGGAGACTCCCTCGCTCTCAACACTCTTGAATATCCTCACCAACGCATACAAGCATACAATTTCTCTCTTTAAATTATATGTCTATGCTACATCTCTCTTGAGTTCTTACGAAAAACCTAACTAGTGATGCCTATTTGTATAGGGGAGGCACACCAACTAATCCCCTCTTCCTCACATTCTCTCCTAAAGAGAGCCCCTCTTGGCACCACAAGGCACACCCAAATTATAAGTCATATACTCTTTATATAAGCACACCACGAACCATTTCATAATACTATAAAAAAATCACTTTTTCCTTCACCCATAAGGATTCACGATTTCCTTCCATACTTACATTAGGAAACAATCCTCCTCTCCTATTATAATTAGGAAATAGAATTCTCCACATGATTTTGACAATCCTATTAGAATTTGAGACAAAAAATCCCAACAGTTTTTACTATTTTCCGAATGAAATCTAACAACATGTGTTATAAAATAGAGCTTATCTATTATAAAAATGTACATTTTGGCTTTGGAGATGGAGTGAATTAACTCAAAAAAGAAGCATAGTATTGTCGAGTTAGCCTAATTGCCTTTCAAATTGACCCGAAGTCAACGGGGCAAGATAGTTCTTTCTCAATCCCGCTTTTACTCAAGTCTTTAGTCAAAACTCATCTCACCTTACTATAAAACTTAAAAATTGTTAAGGTTTATTGACTTCAAGGGGGGACCTCCAGTATATGGAGGGGTGCAAGTGCACTTGGTCACCTTTCATTTATAAAAAGAAAAAAAAATTGTATTCAGGATTTATAATAAAAGTGCACCTAATGAACAAAACTTTCTATGGCTCAGGTGGTTGAAAGGGAAGTTTGTGTACAAAAAGTAGTGGGTTCAAACTCCATTATCTTCTTTTCTTCTCTTCTATTTTTAAATGGTTTTTTCCTTCTCATTTCAATAAGGGTTAAAACTTATACACAAAATTCTTATCTTTTGATTTCTCTTTCTTTTTTTATTTATAATTGATTATTTTTTACTTTAATTGTTGAAAAATAAATTTAAAATTTAGTGTAATTGTGCACCCGGTGAGTAAAAGTTCTAGGTACGCCACTGATTGACTTCCGTTTATAACATTGCTTCATTATTACATAAATAAGAGTAAGTACATTACAATATTACATCATTAAACATCAGCAATATTACATCATTGAACATTAACGACAATAAAATTTCACTTAGCTTGAAAACAAAATCTCAGTTTATTTTATATGAATAGTTTTCTTTCCGTTCTAAAATGATAATCCTCTTTTCATTTATATTTGTCTCAAAAAGATAGCTTTATATCTAAAATTAGTGTGCTAAAATGATTAAACTTTAAAATTTAACCTTGTGATAAATCTATTTAGTAACAAAAGGTTGATGTAAGAGAGTGTTTAGTGAGAGTAGTAATTGGATACATGGCGTAGCCAAAATTCTAAATTGGGGGTTAGGTATGAAATCTAATGGAGTTATTATATACTAAGTAGCTGAAAATTCACTTACAAAAGTACTTATCTTTATTTTTATTAATTCATAATGCCATAAAGGTTACAACTAGGCTTATAAATAGGCTAACACAAATCTCCCTAATGAGATTCGAACTCCTGACCTTCGCATGAAAAACTAACACCAGATACTGCTTGAGTTAGAGCTCTTTGATAGTTACGAAAGTACTACTCACTTCATCCCATAATAAATATTACACTCTTTTTTTTGGTCAATCAAAAAATAGATGTCGCATCTTTAAGAAATAACCCACAGTTTTATCCTATAGTACAAAAAATTAGTAAGGAATTAGACTAGATTCCTTATACTCCCTTTTATCTCGCTCGAAGTAAGATTTTAGTAAACTTAATTCCACTAATAATAATGATCTTAATAAAAAATTAAAATATGTTACTGTGTCACGGTTAATAATACTCTCAATAACGATTTTTAAAATTAATTTGGATAAAATATTTTTATTCAAAATACTAGGTCAAAGTATAATAAAAATTTATCAAAATCCTATTACAAGTAGACAGAGGGATTATACATTAACTACTCAAATTTGACATATACTGAGAGATGCTTAAGTAGTATCCTTTTGAACTCAAAATTGATGATATGGGTTGAAGAGGAAAAAATAAATAAACAACATTTGAAATAAAATTTCAAAAAATGAAGTAAAAATAAAAAATTTGGGTTGGAGATACCCTAAATGCTAGGTTCTCTTCAGTTCTTATCAGAAAATTATAAAAAGTCATTGTTTAAGCACTTCTGACATTGATTTATGAGGATTAAAATGTCATTAGTTTATGCGACCTTTATGAGAAATGAACACGTAACTTTTGTGAAAATCTCGAGAAAAATTTATTTTACGTTCGTTTTAGTGTAAAACATATTTTCATCACTTAATGTAAAATAAAATCTCTTAATATAAAACAAATTTCACACCTCGCTTAGTGTAAAACAGGTTTTTCATAAGACTGACTCATAATTTTTAGATAAATATTTCAAAACTAATACTCCCTCCGTTCCAGTTAAGTTGCACCAATTTGCCATTTTGAGCATTCCACTTAAGTTGCAACAATGCCAAATAAGGAAACTCTTTATTACTTTTATAATCCTCTACTCATTCTCTCTCTTCCTCCTAACCACACATTATTCTCCACTCGTTATCTCTCTTCTTCTCAACCACTCATTATTTTCCACCCATTCTCTCTCTTCCTCCCAACCACTCATTATTCTTCTTTCTTAATTTTTGTGCTTCCTCTTTCATGTTGCAACTTACCCGGAACGGAAGGATTATTTATTTTTGGAGATGGAGAGTACAAGCTAAAGAAAATGAATTTTAAAAGAGATTAAGAAGTTTTATAGTTTACACCTCATGTTTTTCTGGTAAACTCTTCCGCCTATTCAAATTTTATTTAATATTGTTCTAACTTTACATTATTATTTATAAAAATAATAATAACAATAATAACAATAATTTTATTTTTTATTTCAGTGGATAATATGGATTTTTTTGTTTCAATACTCCCTCTACCCCTTTTCAAATTGCAAAATTACCATTTTTTGCATACCATTAAAATCTGCAAAATCTTAAAATAAATACTTTATTATATTTTTAAATCAATGGGACCACTGGTCATACTCAGATAAACTAATCCACTAACTATTCTCTATTCATTTGCTCTTTCTTACCCAGCTATTCGTTCTTAGACCATCTACAATGGCAAAAGTTTTGGGTGTTGAATGGCAATTCACACCAAATGGAGGTGTTTAATTGCTCCAATGGTTGTTTAATGGGGTGTGTGTGAGTGGTTTTGTTTAATGGGTTAAACAAGTGTGAATGGGAGAAAGTGGTCAGCGCTGGGACACGCGGCGGCGGAAGAGAGGCTGGCCATGGCGCGTGCGCCACACGCGCCCGACAAGACGCGTCAAGGCCGGCGAGTTTTTTTTCTTTCTCTGGCTGTGACACATGTTGGATTCTGATTGGTTGGCGCTATTTTTTACTTTTATCCCAATTATTTCACAGTTTTTTTTTTTAAAACCAAAATTCCTAAAAAAAAAAAAAAAATCTCTTTTAGTTGACGTAAGTTTCATTGTATTTCGACACAAAAAAAAACAATTTTTTTCTTGAAATGGATCTCAATAATAACCATTTCAACACTAATCATAAAAATAAAAAATAAAAAATAAATTTTAATTGGTGGGGTATAGGATGATGAGTGGGAAAAGTGTTGAATGGGGGGATTAAACAAACCATTGTAGGGTACAAAATTGAATGGGTGTTGAATGGATGAGTTGGAAGAGAGAGAAACTGATGTGGAGTGATAAAGTGGGTGTAGAATGAGAAATTTCGTTTAATCCACTGTGCATGGTCTTACCCAGCTATTTAACAACACATCGTATTCTTAACTTTTTCTTCTTAATTTCGTACATAACCTTATTTTTGCAATTTAATATAAAACGAATGGAGTAGATTTGTTTAAAATTTGGGAGGGGTAAAGCTAACGTCAACTTTCTATTTTTAAGAAGTACTCCCTCCATCTCATAACTATGTGGACAAATTTTCATTTTGGGCGTCCTATATTTGTGACCGGATGGAGTAAGCAATTACTACTTCAGTTACAATAATAGGTCATAGAATTTCAAAGGGTGAGAACATGTTAAGGATCATGAAATTTACATTGAATGTATAACAATATCTTCAATGAATGTACCACTAGAGTTTACGTTCATCTAAAAATAAACCAAATATGGTATATTAAGTTGAATCTTTACACATAAATGAATTGTCTCATTAATTTTTGATAAACAGCTTAAACATTATCGAAAAGATTTTTGATTGTTCACTCTCCTCATACTTCACGAATTCTATTGACGGGCAGATCCGCTTTCTTGTAGTAGTAGCAGGTCCCAAAGCAGTCGTAGCGGACTCGAACAGCTGACATCCGCCGTCTTCCTGGATGGATTGACCGTAGACTGTCATTATTGTTATGCCGACCACCAGGCCGTGAGGCTTTCCCAGGCCTTAGAAGGACCCGTGTAATCAAGGATTCAAGTCTATGAAAGTTATCCGGACTTCAATATCGACTTTCATTTCTACTTTATTAGCTTTCGTTTTGGGAATTCTTATACGCGGTCCGTGATTCAACTCGGGTCTGGGATCGATCGGCATCGGTCTCTAAAGATTGGGTATAGGTGGCTGCCTCACCCCTTTGATTGAGCCAATTGCTAATGCATTGGAAATAGTCTCTGGCTATGTTATGTCCCCCTCCCTTCGGGGATTCGTTCAGAGCAAGGGTTACGACCCCGCCCCCTAAAGTGGTAAAGAAGGGCTCTTGTATTGTATCGAACCCACCCCCCCCCCCCCCCACATGGTAGCGATCCAACTAAAGATTTTGATTCCAGTGGGGCCCCTGCTTCTTCATGCGGAACTCCAGGTATTGGCTTGCAAGTCATCTACATTTTTTTTAATGAAATTCAAATAGATAACTTCTCAAAGACATGGGTAAAATGAGAGAAGCTTCTCATACTCTAAAATTTCAAATTGTCATTTGTTAGGTGTATCTCATTTTTTTTTGAACTCAATATCTAAGGAAAAGTAGTTTACTAATCTTTGTCATTCCATTCCCTTACGAGATCCCAATCCATTACCGCACGGACTAAATTAGTAGTTACACCTAATGTCCTAGAATAGCAGAAGAATAACTTTCTCTTTCGTTTTATAATGAATGATTTGTTTTTGTTAAAAAAATTTTTTATCCCATAACGTGGACGAATATTCCCTCTGTCTCATCCGAAATAAGATTTTTGTTGAATGAATCTTTACCTATTTTTTCAATATTTATTACTCCCTTAGTTCTAAACTAATTGCTATGTATTTTTGTTTTAGGCGTCTCATACTAGTTGTAACTTACTCAAATATTCAATTTTCTCTTTCCTACTCACTCACAACAACTAGTCACTAATTTATTTTCTCTCTCCTACCCACTCACAACACTTACTTTTGCAACATATTGTCTTAAATCTCCATATAATAACTTTTAGTAGCGATTAGTTTGGGATGGTGAAATATTTACTACATTTTGCTTTAAAAAAAATAAAGATTATACATTTAGAAAGTAGATATAAAGAATACTCCGTATTTATGCACATGATATCCTCTATACCACAATCTGTGTACCACAAGTGATCTGACAGCTATGTATCATTTGTGATATTATAATTATCTCAATCTCAATAAAATATAACCATTGGATCACTTGTGGTACACAATGGTACACCTAGTGGTTCCGATGATTTCCTCTCGTATTTATGCATTTGCATACTATCTCTTAAACAAAAGTTTGACATTTTTCAAAGGGGTGGTTCATTTTTTTGAGATTATATATATATATATATCACCATACTAACTAGGGCTGTAAACGAGGTGAACCGAGTCGAGCTTTGGGGTGTCTAGCTCGAGCTCGTTTAAAACTTATCGAGCTCGAGCCCACTTGCTTGTTCGAGCTCGAGTCGAATCGAGCTCGCGAACAACTCGAGTCGATATCGAACTCGAGTTTTAACGAGCCGAGCTCGAGCTTAGGTTTTTTTAAAAGAAAAATATGGTTTAACGAGCTTATCGAGCCGAGTTCGAGCCGTTCGAAAACAAAAATTCAAGTTTAATGAGTTTTATCGAGCCGAACTCGAGCTTTTAACGAGCTAAACGAGTCGAACACGGTCGGCTCGGTAATAAATACGAGCTTGACAGTTGGTTCGAGCTCGACTCGAACTCACTCGAGCCGAGCTCGAGCCGATCAAACCAGCTCGGTTCGTGTAACAACCCTAATACTAACCATTGTGATCTAAATAACTTGACGAGAACGAATATTCCCGGATCCGAAGATAAATGGAGAGTGTAAATACACTCATACATTCGGGGAAGATAATCTCAGTTTCATTCATATTCATAGTCAACTCCTCCATTAAACTGTAATCGTTTGCAATTATAAAAATTATTATTAATATTTTTGTAGCGTAAAATACTACTCCCTCCAAATTATAGTAAGAGTTTTACATTCTATTTTGGTATGTTTCACGGTAAGAGTCATCTTTCCCAAAATGATAAATGATGAAAAGCATAAATAGTGTTGTGGACAACTTTCTCCTTCTCTTCTAATGTTTACTCACTCCGTTTCATACTTATTGCTACATATTTCTATTTTGAGCGTCTCATACTTATTGCTACTTACAAAAAATGTTCACTTTTCTCTTTCCTACGCACTCACAACAACTATCCGCTAACTTATTTTCTCTCTTCTACCCACTCACAATACTTATTTTTCCAACATGTTTACTTAATTTCCGTGTACTCTCATTTGATATCAATAAGTATGAGACGGAGGGAGTATATAATTACAAGAAAGCCAACACTAACTAACTTACTTTGTGCTCACTTGTACTATAATCCCTCCGTCATACCTCACTTGAGACTTAAGATGTGGACACAATAACTAAGGAAGAGAATAAAATAAAAAAAAAATGTGGTAGAAAATGAAGAAAGAGAATAAGTGAGGTAAATAATAGTTTTAGTTGAATACATTGAGTGATGTAAAATGGAGAGAGAGAATGAGCGGTGGGGTAGATTTAATATAAAATTATTAAAAATTGGATATTTTGGGGAGGTCTCACATGAGCTAGGACAAACCAAAATGGAAATAAGCCTCAAGTGAGCTGGAACCGAAGGAGTATATAAATAATATTTTAGACAACTATATCCACAGTCCACTTGCAATTTTACTCATTTTCTATTATTTCCTTAATAACTGTGTACAACTAAAGTAAAACTATTACTCTGAGACGAGGGATGGAGGGAGTAATGATTTTTATAATCCCCTAAAAAATTACACTTTTCATTAAATTAGGATTAAAGTTCCATTGACTTGACATAAAATCAAATTGAGTTTGAGAATATTTGCTACTTCTATGTTTTTTTTTTTTTTGCCTGAGGGAGTAATAAAGAAGCTCGTGTGAAGTCAAATGAAGTCCACTCTGGCACGTGTGAAGTCCGAAGTGTACCAACCAACTACACAAAAGCACCGTCTTTCCATTATTTTAAAATCCACCCCTCATCTTTCTCTATTTCCCACATTCACCCCTCTTCTCCCTCCCTTCTATAAAACACTAATCTCCCCCTTTCATAAAATCTCTTAATTCCAGAATTTATATATTAAAAAAACAACAAAAATGGACCCGGTTCAGCACGCACCATTTTTCCGGCCACCGGAGACACCAAGTGAACCAATGGAGTTCCTATCCCGTTCTTGGAGTGTCTCTGCTCTAGAACTTTCTAAAGCTCTGGCCCCACCCCAACTCCCCTCCGCCAAGACCTTCTCCTTTCTCAACATCACCGGCGACACCCCTGGTGGTGGTGGTGGAACTATACCTGAGGATATCGCCGGCGAGGTGGTGGAGGAGGAGGCTGCCACTGTCTCCGGGAACCCATTTTCGTTTGCTTCATCTGAAACTTCACAGATTATTATGGAACGTATAATGTCACAATCTGTAAGTATTTAATTTTTTTTTTCTCAAATCTGTTCATTATGTTATAAATATATTTATTCACTTACCATTTAAGTACTATCTCTATCTACCTGATCGAGCATGACTAATTTGATTGTTCTTGGAATTATGTGGTTTGTATTTTTCTGATATTTGTGTTTGGTGTTTCATTATTTTTTCCTCTTCATACAAGTCCACAGAATGTTTTGTTACTGTTCATATGAATTTGTTTGTTT
Organism: Campanula takesimana; assembly: GCA_026119855.1. Lineage (NCBI taxonomy): Eukaryota > Viridiplantae > Streptophyta > Magnoliopsida > Asterales > Campanulaceae > Campanula > Campanula takesimana. The sequence goes on along the minus strand of JAOWBW010000397.1, from coordinate 569,266 downwards.
TATATTAATTTAGTTATGGGAAAGAACAAAAGTTATTCTTAAAACAAGGAAAAATTAACTTGTTTTCTTGGAGGAAAAAAAAAACATTAAATTAAAACCATTTACAAACAAAACATGGTCCTCGAGTTTTTCCTTGTTTGTTTTAATTTTCTCTGGGTACCTCATATTTCAAGAATCCCCACTTTTTTTTTTCTCTCTCCTCACTTTTTATAATTTTTTAATTTGCTTTTCTTTAATGTCATGCTCCAGCTTGATTGATTTCTAAGATAACTCTTTAAATCAATTCTTTAGTTATTTGTACTTTAATGGGTTTTTTAATAATGGGTAATTGATGGCTTGAACAGCAAGATGTATCCCCAAGAACATCAGGAAGATTATCACACAGTAGTGGACCTCTCAACGGCGGCCAGAGCTGTGGCGGCTCTCTGACTGACAGTCCCCCTGTTTCCCCATCCCATATGGATGATCTTAAGGTATTAATGATATTTAATGATTGTCTAATTCTAAACTTTATTCATGATCATGAATTAAAAAGAAAATTCATTAATTGTAGTAGTATACTATTTATTTCTATTTAAGTTTTGATTGCCGCCGGCAACCGGAGATGGTTGCCGGAGAGATTAATTGTCTCAGGGTGGACTTTTCTTGTTTTTAGTTTCTCTGTTTTTTGTTTGTTTGCAGCACTTTCTCTCTCCAACCAAAACAAACTAGGAGTACTTTGTGTTTTACACCAAAACATAACCCCGGAACATTTGTATCAGAAAAGTACCTGAGAGATTCTTTCCTTCTCTCACTCTTGTCTTTCTCTCTCTAGTAGTGAATTTTGTTTTATTTTTTGTTATTTTCATGAAAGAAATGCTGTTCTGTCAATTTTTTTTTTAAGTGAAATGAGAGATCATTCCCAATTAAGGAAGCTTGTTTGATGCAAGTGTTAATTACCAAAGTGACCCTGATGAAATTGGTTAATTGGTTGATGATGTTGGGACATGTGGAGTGTGTGATCCAAACACTCGTGCACCAATGGTCCAGATTAAAACTTCGCAAACAGATGACCTCCTCTTGTTCTCGGTGGGGAGATCAAAAGAGGGTTTTGTCCGGTAATCGATCCAATGACGGACTTCTATGCAATCGGATGTCACGATTTGTAATAGATCCAATGACGGACTTCTATGCAATCGGATGTCACGATTTTAAATTAGTAGTTGATAGTGAGGTTGACTCTTGGAGTTGGGCCTAATTTATGACACCTATGGCCTGGTCCAATTTTCTAGTGGTGTCTTATAAGTGAAAATAATGGGCACCATTAATGTTGTTCACGGGGGTGGGTCATGGTGGGTATGTGGATTCTTAGTATACCTGCACATTGTTTAGTAATTCAATGCATATTATAGTTTCAAATAATTGTATTGTTGTTTGTTTCAAGATTTTTAAACATGTGAAGGTGACTCTGAATTTGGCTGACATGAAAATGTTTACGCAGTATCGCGTCAATAATTCACTGAACAACCTATACAGAGGTGGTGCCGGAGCCGGGTCGGCGGGATGCACCACTGCCGCCGGCGGTGGTGGTGGAAAGACGGTTGGGAGGTGGTTGAAGGACAGGAGGAACAAGAAGAAAGAAGAGACAAGAGCTCATAATGCTCAGCTACACGCCGCTGTTTCGGTTGCCGGTGTAGCTGCTGCGGTGGCGGCAATTGCTGCCGCCACCGCTGCATCATCGGGGTCAAGGAAGGATGAGCAGATGGCTAAAACCGACATGGCGGTAGCTTCTGCCGCCACTCTGGTGGCGGCACAGTGTGTGGAAGCGGCTGAGGCGATGGGGGCAGAAAGGGATCACCTTGCTTCGGTTGTTAGTTCAGCTGTTAATGTTCGGTCTGCTGGTGATATAATGACCTTAACAGCAGCTGCTGCTACAGGTATTAATACCCTCCCCGTCTCATAATAAGTGTCTTAGTTGACTTGTCAAACTTTTAAAAAATGGGCTTTATTTGTTTTTTACTTTTGCTGAATTTGATCGAGTTATTCTCGTAAAACGGAATCTTATTGTGTTTTATGATTAAGCTCTACGAGGTGCTGCTACATTGAAGGCGAGGGGATTGAAGGATGTTTGGAATATAGCAGCGGTGATTCCTGTTGAGAAAGGGGTTAATGGAAATGGAAGTGGAAGTAATGGGAGTTCTAATGGTAGCAGTTTCAGTGGTGAGCTTGTTCCTGAAGAGAATTTTCTTGGGATTTGTAGCCGAGAATTACTTGCTAGAGGTTGTGAGCTTCTCAAACGCACTCGCAAAGGTATTCAATTTTGATAAATTGTTTGTTACTCGACTGAAATAAAATAAAGGTCTATTTTCATATATAGTCTCGGTTTAAAGATGGAAATAAGTTACATTATTTCATTTTAATTGTTGGTGCAGGTGATCTTCATTGGAAAATAGTATCTGTGTATATCAACAAAATGGGTCAGGTTGGTTTTCTATCATGACATTTGATCATCTAGCTATCGTCCATAATTGCATCAAAGCCGCTCTGGACATTACATGAGTTTATATTTGATTCTTACAACGATAAAATTCACTGATTCACTAGGAAAAAAGAAAACTAAATGAACAAAAGTTCTTGGGATCTGATATAATGAAAAAGAAAACCTGTGAGATGTAAAGCAGAATTTCCACTCTTTTACTTTTGTAGATGCTCTCTTACATGATGACCAAATAATGCAGTCATTGATCCTTGTTTGAGTTTCATTTTTCTCAAGAAATAGCGAACAAGGGACTGCTACAGTGGAGCCTACGCTCAAGATTTGGCTAGACAATCCTTGTTGTTGGATCAATGATTGAGATTAATTTGGCTTGAGGTCCATAGGCCCAAATTAGTCCCGACTGTTGATCCACTAACGTGTAACGCTTGGCCAAATCTCGAGCGCATGCTGCAACGGAGCAGCAGATACTCTCCCTCCACTGCAGCTGTTTTAAAAGTTCAGATAATGTCCAGGCAAACACTGTGCAATAGTAACCTTCTTGTTCAAAACATGAGAAGAAAAGTTAAAGTGGTTCCTAACAGATGAAGATCTGTCTATCTTTTTCTCTTGTTTTCATCTATGATTTGCAATCTTTAACTCAAATAATCTCTTTTTTCCTTGTCAGGTGATGCTCAAGATGAAGAGCAGACATGTTGCAGGGACCCTCACAAAAAAGAAAAAGAGTAAGTTGATATTGCTTTTGTCTCTCTCTCTCTCTCTCTCACTAGTGATGTGAACAGAAATGGGGGTGGTGGGTCTTTTAGTCTTTTCCTTGTATTTGGGGATTTGAGAAAGTAGTATTGAACTTAGTGGAAGAAGATAAAAAGAGACTATCTTTAATTTCTCTCTTTCTTTTTGTTTGCAGATGTTGTTTTGGAGGTTATGAAGGATATTCCGGCATGGCCAGGGCGGCACTTGCTAGAGGGAGGGGAAAACCGCCGCTACTTTGCACTAAAGACGATAGCTAGAGGGGTTGTGGAATTTGAATGCAGAAATCAGAGGGAATATGATATTTGGACTCAAGGCGTGTCGAGATTGCTCACCATTGCTGCTGAAAGAAACAACAGAAATAGAATCTGAACGACTGTTGGGTTGGCTAGGGTTGTTAAATTGTGAAATTATTATTTGGCAATAGTAGATTAGTACTAGTAGTAGCATTTGTGGGTTTGAATTTAACTAACCATATGTTTTTGAAATTGTGGGATTTTTTTTTTTTTTCCCTCTATTTGGGACCATGGGTGTCTACCTATTGTAAAAAGAAGAAATTATAAATATAAATTATCAAAAAAAAAAAGGGGGGGGGGGGGGGTCTCTTGCTTTAATTTTTGCTTCAGAGAGAATATTGTGTTTTTGGCATTGTTTATGTATTAGTGAAGTGTTAAAGTGAAGTTATCAATGATGAATGGTAATAGTGGAAGGACCCCCAAGTCATTTTGGGTAAATATAAAATCACAAAAAAATCTCACAAATTTTGGCTCGTGTTAAGATTTTATTAGTGCTTTTAATTTGAGTGTGATGGGTCCACAATTGATCTAACCAATAAAATATCGATACCTTATTTTGTATCAATCATTTTGTGCCCTTAGCATTGCCCCGTCATTTTAATTTAAGCTCATGTGATCCATAAGAATTGTTGGGGAAAGAAAAAGGACTAGCTTGGACTGAAGCAGTCAAAAAGGGTAGGGAGAATATCATTTAGAGTAAAGAATGTGAGTAGAGAGAGTTGATTTGATTCTCTCTGTTCTGCTTTGTGGATTCTTGTGGCCTTATTATATTTTTTTCTTTTTCTTTAATTGCCATTAAAGCTCTGTTTAAGGTTTTTGATTAGCTGAAATCACATTTTGTCCTCATCCTAATCTTGTACTTTATATTTAAACTGTGTTTGGATTTTATGAATGGAGGGATATTTAGAATATTTTAATCATTTTGTTTGGGGCATGGAAACATTTTTCTAATATTCTCTGTGCTTCTTAGGAATAAGGAAGATACGTAACTGATTGCAAGATGTATGCTATGCTTTATAATTTCAGCTTAAATGTGCATAACACAACGTGGTTAGTGAAGCATGTATTCATGTGAATAGTCAAATATGAAAATTGTTTGGGATGGCGGCTGGAGTAGTTTAGAATAGGCCTGGCAATTGTGGCCAGTTACCCGCTAACCCGCCCGATCAAACCCGCTAATTACCCTACCCGACCCGTTCAAGTTAGCGGGTTAAAGCGGGTCGCTCATTTCAACTCGCGAAGCTTAACAGGTCGACCCGACTCAACCCGCCCGTTTCAACTCGCGAGAACAAATAGCTTGGGTCGACATCCTAAGGGTTTTTTTTTTTTAAAAAAAGGATCGACCCGTCACAACCCGTTACCTGCCCCGTTTCAACCCGACCCGCTTTACCTGTAAATTTAAACGGGCTGTGGCGGGTAGACTAGTCTTCACCCGCCAACCCGCTAGAACCCGACCCGACCCGCCCAATTGTCAGGCTTAGTTTAGAATATACACCCTCCATTTCGAGTTAGTGTGAATTTCTTTTTTCGTCCGTCACAGGTTACAAATCATATTAGCTGACCTCATCATTTTGCAATTAAGGCTTGTTTAGAATGTTGGAACTGAGGTTATCCTAATTGGAGTGGAGTATAACAATGGTGAAGGCACAAGCCCATCTAAAAGGTACAAACAGAACTTCAAATAATGTTACTTCAAGATGGGGATTGCTTGACAAAGTCATTACTCTTGTACAAAGATAGTTGAAATTTTGCTTTCAATCAACCTCTTGCGTCTTGCTCATTTGCAAAACCACAGCCAAGCAAACATACAAAATAGTACTCCCTCCGTCTGAAAAAATAAAATAAGGCCTTGTTTGTTTTTCCATTCAGAGCCACTTAATGGGGTGAATGTCTGAATCGGTCAGACCTTAATGCATTAAGTCTGTTTTTTTTTTTTTTCCAGATTCAGATCTAAAAGCATCTGAATTGCCTCTTAATGTTCAGACCTAAAATGAAGTCTGATTTGCCTCTGAATTGATTTTTTTTTCAATTTATATTTTTTCTTAAACTCATAATTCTAAAGATATCCAACTAAAACACTATATAAACAACTATTCACGTCATTTTTCAACTTCATTCAATGAAGTAATCCTAAATTCAGATGTGTATTCAGACGATAATCAAACAGTTTGAATAATTCAGAAATCAGCTTTCAGACGCTGCCTCTTATCAATTCAGATATGCATTCAGATTTCAGGACTTAACACTTAAAAAAACAAACGCCACCTAAAAGTACTACCGCTTCTCAAAATGAATATCTAAATTTGCACTTAATCAAGAGCAAATTGGAAATTCATTTTGGGGCGGACGGAGGAACTTTTTTTTTCTGTCAGAAAGAAAAAATTAAAAATAAAACAGAGTTATACTTCTAACAGCAGGATAATAAATTTAAGCGATCTCCCAAAATGCACTGATGAGAGGCTCTGATCAAAGTTGGTTATATGAGGATATGCATAAGAGGGTAATGCGGAGAGGACAAATGACAATTTAAAAAAATGCAAAAAGATGCTTACAATTTTTTACGTGTCAAGCGCAACTCTTTATTTTAAGGGCAAAGCATGTATTGTAGATTCACCCAAACGATATTTCATCACAATCAATGTTATATGCACATAACGAAAACAAGTACTCCGTATTCCATCATGATCAACATTATGTACCACACAAGAGTAAACTCACAACCTCGTGTAATAGCAAAGTTATGTGTCATAGCTAATAGAATGTAACCCTAGATGTATATGTGCATAACATTTTTACATAAGCTGTTATTGAAGAACTAGGAGAAATTTATCAGTTAGGATTTAAAAGCTAGTACCAGTTTCTTGCTTGGGAAGATTATTCTTGTCAGCTAGTTGAGATCCAGTGGCTTACGAATCAGCACAGTTAAGGATAGCGAGAATGGCTTGAAAGAGGTTAATAATGTCTAGGTACAAAGAGACTGCAGCTGGAATATATTCGTCATAGTCAAAGCGCTTGATCAGGTTGTCTGTGTCATATACGATAAATCCGGAGAATATAATTGATGCAAGGCAACCATATATCATCAGGGTTAGCTTTCCCAGGGGAAATAACAGCTGGTCATTGTAAAAAAAAAAATGTTGTTACTAAGAGAAACAGAAAGTGTAGTGCAGATAGAGAGGTGGTTATAAAACAGAATAATCAAGTTGCAGGTACCTGAATGAGCATGAAAAATAGGAGCACCATGAGGGAAGCGAACAGAAACGGCCCAAGGAAGCTAAAATCCTTGCCTCTCTTTGCTCCCCAGAAGGTGTAGAGGGTAAGGCTAACAACGACCACACTAGTCAGAATAAAAGCCTCCAGCACCACCTTTCCTGATAGCAATAAACGACCGTTAGAGCAAAATCTTACAAGATTCCCTTTATTTATTCAGCCATACGATTCAAGTCAACCGATGTTCAAGTAGGATATCAATATATCTGGTTTATGGCAGTAAATCAAATGTCACGCTGCAGTCTATCACAAGGATCAAAATTCACAAATACTTTTTCTTTACTTGTAATTGAATTTATTTCCTGACTTAATGCATCAAGAGGAGGCATATCTTGTAGTATATAAAACATGGCTGATCCTGACCCAGTTGATGAATGTAAAGATGTTTATACACAGTGATTCATAAATACTTATGGTGTGTCAGAAAACATATTTTGACAGTCCTGGCCCTAAAGTATACATTAGCTTAGTAGAGCATGTATAATATTTCAACAAGAAAAGATGCTTTTTTTTTTTTTGAAATAACAAGAAAAGATGCTTAACAACCTCTTTAACTCTTTAAGCTTCAGTGGTGATCCTCACCAATACGAAATTCAGACTCAGATACTAACACGTGTTTTGGTTCTTATATCAAATACAATGCAGCTCAAAATATACAAGAAACTGTAAATTATCATAAGGGTGTTTGATCATTTCACTACAGCTTTTCCCGACAAAATTATCATTCCATATTTATATTTCTTCTCATTCAAACAAAATTCTTATATACCGCCCAGAACCCATAATTTGGATTAGCCCCTGAATATCCCAACTTTCTTCCGCAATTTCTTCATCTCAGATTTAATTGAGAGGGCATATATTTTATTCAAGTAATTTAAGCAGTTTTTTATATAGAGATTTGTAAGAGATGCCCAACTCCGGTTGTTTTGAGAAGGGTAGATGTTTGATTCTACTGGTTAAACAGTTAATGGTTCTACAAATTAAAGCAGTCAGCTCATATAAACTTGTAAGAATCCCAATTCGAATTGTTTCAAGAAGGCTATATATTTGATTCTACTGGTTAAACAATTGTTCTTATAACTGGTAAAATATCCCAAATTCAGACCTCATAATCATAATTGTCTCTACATACAAATCACTTTGTTTTCCACAAATTAGCAATCAATGAATTTAAAAAAAATATGAAGCCGCACTCCGGAAAACAATTACTATAAGATATACGAGGCATAAAACTCATGAGACAAGAATCGGTGAACAGAAAGGTCCTATCACGACGCATTAACCAATTTACAACAACACAATAAAGGTTCAGGAAATCACACACATGTCTATATGTGTGTGTTTTAGAAAATGAAATGATTATAATTTGCATGGTTACCTTTTGAGAAGGAGCAAGACATGCCAATCGAAAACGCCATAGTCACAGTAAAGAGCGCAAGGAGGATCATATTTACCGGATGTCGTTTCATATAGGCATACAATGCACACAATACTGCAATAATAGAAAAGCAAAAATAATCAACTCATACTAACAAATTCCCAACCAAAACAATGAGAAAACAGCAACAAAAATACGGTGAAATGAAATTCGTTTACTTATTAGAGAAAGGACAATCGTGGTGATATAGATGGCGATGCCAGGGGTGGTGCGAAGGACAAAACGCGGAATCGCCGGGATGAAAATGACGGTACAAGCGACGGCGACGGTGAGAATCATCTGGATAGCCAAAATAGAGTAAACTTTCCGAATGAATCCCCAACGGAGCTCCGGATTTTCCATCTGATTAGGATAGAGGCGGCGCCCATCTCCGGCCTCGAGATCGACGGGTTTCGACGCAGGGAAAGGAAACGCCATTGTAACTGAATGAACGGAGATCAAAAACAGAGGAAAATTAATCGATCGATTGATTGATCAACGTATATCAGTCACGGAGAAACAGAGATTGATATATAGGATGATCGTTTGGGGATTGTGGATTGAATCTAGGGTTAGGGTTTGTGGGAAATTGGGTAGAAAGTGGGTTGCGTCAGTTACGATTACCGGAAATGTAGAAAATGCTTCCGGATGAAGGGAAATAGCGCGTGGGAATATCTTCCTTTATAGTACAAGTTATAGAGTTATGCTCTCCGTTAATAAAAAAATGTTTTTCGAACTTAACGGTGTAGAGAACGGCGGGAAATGCAATGCTTTTCTTGCTTGTGTTTTTTAACGGTGGGGACGGTGAAGGAATGTATTTACTCGTATTTGTATTGTTACTAGTATTTTTACCTGTGCCACTGGCACGGCGACAGTATGGAAAGGAAGAAAAAACTCCATTTTATTTTGTCCCCTCACATAAAATCCCTAACCTCAACTCAATTTCCTATTTTTTGTTACCCAAACTCATCACCTTAAGGATCATTTTTTTTTTAGCATTTCTATCATGTTTTTGTATACGTCCCTTTCTTTGGATAATCCATGTACCAATCTGAATTTGTGAAAGCTTTCTTTTTTGGTGTGGAGAGTTACATAACTACCGTGGGGAGTGGGATAGTGGGTTATTTAAGATTAATTTTAGGCTGTTAGATCATTTTCTGAGATTCAATCACAGCCGCTCTTTGTAAAGCGGTTATTCTTGCTTTCTATTGTAGTATATATTATCTTCTACTCCACTCCTATAATAATTCGCAGATAATCGAGAATGATTTGTTTTATTGCTTATGTTTTTGTTAAAATTAAATAATGTTTTTTTATTAAATAATACTCATTCTGTCCTAAAATGATCTTTTCATTTGTCATTTTTCATTGTCTCAAAAAGTTTTTCTCATTTCTACAATTTAGGCTTAAAAAGTGTATAAACAAAACATGACTAGTGAATCAAGTGTTTATATCCTTTAAAATTTTGAATAGTCAAACGCAAAAATCATTTGGGACAGACGGAGGGAGTATGACATTTCTTTGAGATAAAATATTATGGAGAGTAGGGACTAGGGAGTATCTATTGATGTGGTTTCCACACATTGAAGTGATTCTAATTGCAATACTTAATACTCCCTCCGCCCCAATTTTAAGAGTAAAAAATTTCTCAAAAGAGCGTCCCAACTTAAGAGTTAAAATCCAAAAATGGAAAATGGGTCCTACATGTCATACTCACAACAATTATCCACTAACTCTTCTCTACCCCACTTTCTCTCTCCTACCTGACTATTAACACTCACAACACATCACTTTTCCTTAATTATTGAACCCAAAATTTTTTGACTTTTAAATTGGGACAGAGAGTAACAAAATAAAGCTATAAAATTTTACTCATAAAATGATGTGTCACTATCTTCTTGGAGCTTTGATGTATCTATAAAAATTAGTATCGTAAATATACTAGACTTGAAGGGGTAAAATGGTCATTGTAGAGTGATAAAGCCAAGGCTCCTCCCCTATAAATAAGGGCCCTCTCCTTGGATAAAAGGTGAGTTTTCTTACTCCCTCCCTAGATATTTCTGATTATGTTTGGTTAAGATTTTGGAGATATTTCTGATTATGTTTGGTTAAGATTTTGGAGATATAGACTGATTCTCACGCCGGAGGGGCTTCCGCGGAGTCGCCCCGGCCTAAGTTCACGGTGCTCGTGTGTGTAGGTGATGACGGAGAAGAAAGCCGATGTCCGCTCTAGACTACAAGCTTGGAACCCGATTGCTACCCGAGATTTTCAGGTAACATCATTTGGTTCCGTTGCCGGGACCTGAATCGCTTCTCCGTCTTGATCCAGAGTGTTTGTTTCTTGTTTGGCTCTGGTTTTATTCAATTTGGATAGAAAATAGAGCAAGAGGAATTCATTAATGGAGTCAAAGTCAAAAAGAGAGAAAAAGAGGGTTTCCCGACTTACCTCGCAAAAACCAATTTGGTGAGTTCCGACCGGGCGAGTTCCCAACTTGGTGAGTTCCGATCTGGCGAGTTCGAGCCCGGCGAGTCCAATCCCGGCGAGTTCCCACTTGGCGAGATCGATTTTTACGAGTTCCGGCCCGGCGAGTTCGAGCCTGGCGAGTTCCGATTTGGGGAATCCGGCCTGGCGAGTTCCCACTTGGCGAGATCGATTTTGGCGAGTTCCGAACCTCGCGAATTCCGATTTGGCGAATCCCGGCATGGCGAGTTCCGGCATGGCGAGTTCCGATCTGGCGAGTTCCTCACCTGGCGATTTCCGACTTAGCAAGTTCCGAGCTTGGCGAGATCAAAAATTGGCGGGATCAGTCTTGGCGAGATCGAACCTTGGTGAAATCGAATTTGGCTATTTTCAGGTGACTTCTCTCTGATTATACCCCTGCTAAATATCTTGGCATGAATTTGTGGCTGTACATGCTTGTTCTGTTAGATTCATGAATTGTGCGATATTATTGATGCTTACTTAAGTATGAAAATTAAACCACCTATGATTTGTTTTGTTGCTTGGCAAATAAAATGAAGTGGGCGAGTAGTAAAAAAGAAGAAAGGGAACATGAACAGTTTTTAAGTAAATTCCCAAGCTGTCCTCCACTGTTGTGAATCAAGTGGTACGTACTGCGTGTACAGTATTCCCTCCATTCTGGACTAACTTACATGTATTAAGAAAAATAAATAGTATGAGTATGAAAAAGTAAGTAAGAGAAAGTGTGAAAAATAAAATGGGTAGGGAGTTTTAGTTGTGAGGGTGACAAATATGTCACATGGTTCATTTATTTAATAAAACAACTAAAACCTCAAGTCCGAGACAAAGAAAAAAGAGGTACATAATAAAGAAGTACCAAAGAACTAAAGTTAATGTTCTCTTTCTTTAATTTACATGTCTACTATATAGTTTATATGATTTATTGATATGCTTAGTTGTGCATTCAGTTTGATCATAGGAATATTTGTTGTAAAAGTGAAGAATTGAAACGGATGTTGTTGTCATACTCCGCTCTAAACGATGCCCTGATTTAATTGGTAAAAATCAAATCACATGTAAACATGATTGAGATATATGAAAAGAATTTGGGAGACGAGAAAAATAGTGTCCAATTGAATGGCATATGTGATTTTTTGTGAGATTTTATTGTTAATCTCACAACTGAAAGTAGAATGTGATAAGATTTAAGTGTACAGTAACATGTTATATCTTGGAGATCTTGAAATGATTTATAAAAGAAATCTGAGTTATTGAAGTGTATGGAAAAATTAATGAAATGAATACATTGTTGCAGTAGGCTCCGTGCGTATACTTGGAAAAATACTTGATTTATGTCTTGATTTAGTTGCGTAATATTAAAACTGTTATATTACCAATCGCGAGAATGGGTTAATTTCTTTTAGTAAGGTTGCTTAAAGACAAGCCTTACTTTTGGAGGGGGTATAGAGGGTATGTACCCAAAGAAAGACGAATGTTAAATTTTAGCATATGCTAAACAAAATATGGACATGTAATATATCAAAGATGAAGCACTAGAAATTGTTAGAGAGCAAGAATGTTGCAGGACAAATTCTAAACACACTTGGAAAATGTCAAAGTCGAGGAACAGAGAATGTGTTAGATTAATAAAGGGGAAAGGAAAGGCTTGGTTTGAAAATAAGGCAAGTGCATATAAAAGAAAGTGAAAAGTAGTGAATGAAAATTAAGAACCAATATGAAAATTGCCTCCTTGGCTCACTCGTAAATAACCGAGTTAAGGAGTGGGGGGCTTCTGATGTGCCCACACAAAAAATTGTAGTGTAAATGTGTTGGTCTTCAAGGGCAAAATAGTCATAGTAGTGATAAAAAAAAAAAAAAAGTATTAGCATTCCAGAAAAGTTAGTCGCCATGTCAGCGCGGCTTGTGGGATCGCACCTTAGCGGGTGATGAGATCTCTCAAAGTTGATGAAGTCACCATGTCGTGTTATTTGGCTCACATCCTGATCAACTGTTAGGGCTCACATCCCGAACTATCAAGTTATTTGGCTCACATCCTGATCAACTGTTGGGGCTCACATCCCGAACTGTCGTGTTATTTGGCTCACATCCTGATCAACTGTTAGGGCTCACATCCCGAACTGTCAAGTTATTTGGCTCACATCCTGATCAACTGTTGGGGCTCACATCCCGAACTGTCGTGTTATTTGGCTCACATCCTGATCAACTGTTAGGGCTCGCATCCCGAACTGTCAAGTTATTTGGCTCACATCCTGAAACTGTTGGGGCTCACATCCCGAACTGTCGTGTTATTTGGCTCACATCTTGATCAACTGTTGGGGCTCACATCCCGAACTGTCAAGTTAGTTGGCTCACATCCTGATCAACTGTTAGGCTCACATCCAGAACCGTCGAGTTTCCTGGCACCTTACACCGTAGAGATGGCGATGTTATCATTTTGACATTCTCAAGTTGTTTGAGCCAGCACGAAAGCGCACGGCCGCGACATCATCTCAGATGATTGTCAAAACCAGTCAAGCCCTTTGAGCCGGCACGAAAGCGGCACGTCTGCGGCATCATCTCGGATGATTGTCGAAAAAGATCCAAGAGTTGCTAAGAGATGTCGTGATAGGGTGAATCCATCATGATGCCATTGACATGTTTAAAACTGCAACAATGCATTAATATAAGGAAAGTCATAGCAAGATGATGTTGAACGTTCCATGTCGGGACATGTAAAACTCCCATGTCGGGATGGATGAAAGAATTTTCATAGCAAAATGAAAGTTTTTGACTTGAAGTTATGTTTATGCATGCGGGATAATACCCCGGAGTAAGGTTGCCTAAAGACAACCTCACTTTTTCAAAGGGAGTAGGGGGCTTCATAAGTGATGCAGCCCGTAAGAAATAAGGTTTTCGATAGAATTTCCAAAATAAAAATTCATTAAAAAGGGACATAAGAAATTTGGGAAAAGGATATCCCTCGAACATCAATCTTGTGAAAAAATAAGACGTTCTGGCGACATGAAAGTTTGTGTGGCATTTTGGACAAAGGGGAGTCCCAACTTGACTTGATATTATGCATATGCTTGTTTGTTACACTCGTGAGATATGTGTTTGTATGATTATCTACTTGATTGCTTAGTGTTTGGCAAAGGTCATTGCGGTCATTATGAGTATTGAATCCACAATTTCAGTAATACCCAAATTGATTAAGGGATAAAATATGTATTCTCGCCATAGCATGTACGGCAAGAAAATGGTGGGAAACATGGCACAAGCGTTTTGTGGTTAATGTTTTGATAATATGATAACAAGTGAAAATATAAGGCAAAAGGGCACGACATGATGGATCCTAACATGTGTCGTCTAAGTTTATATATAGTGAATTTTGACTTGTTTTGTCAGGATAATGATAAATCTAGAACATAAATAATGGATGATAAAATCAAGGCCTCTAGATAATATGCATGGTAATAGATGTTAAATCTCGTAAAGGGAGGAAGGCTTATGAGAAAAAGTGGCTAATGATAATTGTGGAAAGTAAAAATGATGGTTTGGATATTATATCCCCATAAATGAATGCCGCCTCAGATATGGTTCGTGCGTGAGAAATGAAAAAAGATGGTTGCGCTTATTTTTTACAGAAATACACTCACATGTATATGATTATTTGTTTGGTTACCCATAGATTGTTAAATGTTAAATGGTGAATAAATGCGTGAGTTTATAGTAAATGGCTCTTGACTATATAATCGACCTCAAAAAGAAGTATGATTGAACATAAATGACTAGTGGGCTTTCGTTTAAATGAGGAAATTTGGTATAATGGTTATGGACTTGAAGTGCTAAGCAAAAAAGGCTATGCAAGCGACTTAGCTTAAAGGAGCTAAGCAAACTATCGGTTTATGTCAGAAAATTGTTGTGGTAACGAGGTTACGTGAATTTCTATGAAAGTACTCCTTTAACTCGTTCATAAATAATCGAGTTAAGGAGTGAGGGGCTAATGATGTATCTATAAAAATTAGTAGTATCGTAAATATACTAGACTTGAAGGGTAAAATGGTCATTGTAGAGTGATAAAGCCAAGGCTCCTCCCCTATAAATAAGGGGGCCCTCTCCTTGGATAAAAGGTGAGTTTTCTTACTCCCTCCCCTAGATATTTCTGATTATGTTTTGGTTAAGATTTTGGAGATATTTCTGATTATGTTTGGTTAAGATTTTGGAGATATAGACTGATTCTCACGCCGGAGGGGCTTCCGCCGGAGTCGCCCCGGCCTAAGTTCACGGTGCTCGTGTGTGTAGGTGATGACGGAGAAGAAAGCCGATGTCCGCTCTAGACTACAAGCTTGGAACCCGATTGCTACCCCGAGATTTTCAGGTAACATCAAGCTTTTAATTAGCATAGCGAGTCTACAATTGATACAATCAATAAATTATCGGCACCTCATTTTTTTATCTATCTTTTTATAAACTCTTTTATGCTCCAATGAGAGAATATACAACACCACTGTTAATAGGGTAAATATAAAATCACAAAAAAGTGCCATAAAATTTGGCTCACAAAATGATGTGTCCTGATTTTGTTGGTGTTTTTTAATTAGAGTGTGGCGGGTCCACTATCGATGCAACTAATAAAATATCGCCACTTCATTTTGTATCCTTCATTTTGAGAATTTTTTTTTGCCCCTAGCATTGCCCCGGTTAATATAGCGTTCCAATTGAGTTTACATGGCCAGAAGTAGCTGGAATCTAGCTTTGCCACATCTTTCTCTCTCTTCTCTCAAAGATTTATTGGATCCATATTTGAATTCGAAGTTTCTATAGTCAGTAACATACTATAAAATATAGCTCATTTATTGTAATTTGAAAGATTTGGGGTTTTGAATTTCTTGATTTTCGATATAATAATAATTGGGTCTTGACGGTAGTTTTTGTAAGGTTTTTTCTCTAAGGTTTGATAATATACTTGACAATGTTTATTTTTGATTTTATGCCTTGACGTATTTGCTTATAATTTTATTTTGATGCTGGTTTGTTTATATTCCATGGAGAGTTGGATATGGATTTATTTTGTTTCTATGAGATGGGGCAGCGGTGGTGATAGCTGTGATAGTGGTTGTTTGAAGTTTTGATGGTGATGATTTGGTGGCGGATGGTGGTGGTGGTGGTGATGGTTGTGGAGGTTGTTTGAATTTCTTGATACTGATGATTGGTTATCAGGTGGTGGTGTTGATGCCAAGTTATTTAGTTTTTTTACATTTGTTAGGGGCTAGGGGGCGAAGTGGGATAATTTAAACTGTATAGGTGATCATTGCAATTTGATAGACGCTTTTTACGTTTTTCATCTATTTTCGTTACTTTTTTAACGATCTGTTCAAAATTACACATGATTGCAACAAAAGACAAATTCAATATCCAACTTGTAACAAATATAAATTGGATAACTAATTGAAACATCGTAAAAAACTCATGTAACTAAATTCCAATTTTCCCTTACATTTAACATTGATTTTTTGTTAACAAAAGTGACAGACAAAATAACTCTATAACTATGGTTACTCATGTGATGACACATGGCCAAGTGTCATTAAAAAAAAAATGGTTTTTAGATGAGGAAGTTGAAAAAATGAAACACTTCATTGACTACATTTAATAAAACCCCCAAAATGTGAGTTTTTGTCTTAGAAAATTTACTTGGGTAACTAAACAACGCCTCTCAGGTTAATATGTCGATTTGGTCCGCTTAAAGTTTGCGGATTTGGATGTGCTATGCTCCACCAGCGCCCAAATTCTTAACTGTCCAATCCAGCCCATCCGAATAGGTCTCACACACACACACACACAGAGAAGAATACGGATCATTGAACAAACGAAGCCAAGGCAACCGGGAGTTGGACGACGACCGGAGAAGTTGACGGAGCAGTGAAGGTAGAAGCGGAGGAAAACAAGTGGTTCTCTGCCTGCCAGGTTTGTTAATTTTGATTCACTGCTTGCTTGATGTTGACTGGTTTACTAATGTACTACTCCCTCCGTCCCAGCTCACTTGAGACCTTTTGACCAAAACTGGTCAACTTAAGGTCGGTTTGACCAACACTTTATAGAAATATTTATGTTCCAAAAAACTTTTAAAAAATTGTTATTGAGAAGATTTTTAATGGTGGTCATTTTACATTTTTTTAATTTTTGTTCGGATCATAAATATTTCTATAAAGTGTTGGTCAAACCGACCTTAAATTGACCAGTTTTGGTCAAAAGGTCTCAAGTGAGCTGGGACGGAGGGAGTATTTTTCATGTAAATTTTGAGAAATCGGTATGACTCAAATTAGATTAACTCATTTTGGTTGATGAATGGGAGATTTAAATTCACCAAACCCAGTCAGTCAATGTTCCTTAAATCTTCCTTCCCTGCGCATTAACCCAATGAGCTTCTCCACCAAATTCCGTGTAAAACTTACACCAAAACAATCTCCAGTCTACTCCCTCCGTCTCAAAATGATCTTCACGTTTTACTATTCAAACTTTTTAAGGATATCAACGCTTGCTTCATTAGCTATGTTGTGTTTATGCACATTTAACCCTAAATTGTAGAAAAGAGAAGATTTTTTTGGGGACAATGAAAAATGTCAAATGATAAGATCATTTTAGGACGGATGGAGTATTACACTAATTCGGATTCTCCACTAACTCTCATTATTTCACAAACAATATTTGATGTTTAGTTTTTTACATATTAGCCCCTCTCCATTAGTTGAGATAATTGAGATGATAATTTTTTTTTAAAAATATATGGGTAATCTTAAGACTATTAAATTTTCAATCATAACTATAATTAAAATAATAATTATGAAACTAATAGACCAAACAATAAATAAATATCAAGCATAGCTACAATATGTAACTACTTAAAATTGGAGGGTGCAATAATTTTGACCCAAATGATCATGGTCATAATTTTGGTCAGTGTAATCATGATTCAAACTGAGCAGTAGTGTTCCTTAGAAATTCAAGAGAAAATAAGTTTCATATATAGTGTTCGTTTTCAACTTTAGAAGCAACCATTGATCCTCGTGAGGTATATTATCTTCGGAAGGAAAATGAAAGATTTATTATTACCGATTATCTAATTCTTCATGCATAATTTGTAGTCGATTAGTATTTGTTGATCTTTTTGTTTATGCTGATTCAAGCGGCTCATAAATTTGAAAGCAAAACTGCGAGTCTTTACTATTCCTGTTTAAATATATACTAATGTTGCAAAATAATAATGCATTTATGTTATGGATCATCAAAGATAGGGGCTGATTAATTTTCTTCTTCTGCATTAACTTTCTAGTACTAGCCTTATTTGGAATTTTGATTAAATTGAATCTAAATTTGTGGGCATTTGCTCTGATAATGGTTTTGCAGTTTCCTTGACTTAATATCCAATATTTCTGGTGATGAAGATGTAAGTCACTTGACTTACTCTTTGACTCCAACCTTGGCATTTAGCAACGAGTTTATCGTTTTTCTTTTCTTTTTTCCCCCAGAAATAAATCACTCAGTTTGAACATTATGCAGACTCAAAGCCAATGCTGTTGCACTGTCAAATTTTGAAGTCTTCGACTTCCTGCAATCTAGAGGGGTAGGAAAGGATCCCACACGAGTAGCGCCTTCAGAATTCAAGGTTATAAACAATATCACTCGTTTCTTATTATAATTGAGCTGCTGTTTGTGTGACGGGTGGCTTTCATTTAATTCGTTGTAGGTTTATGATTATATGAAGCAAAGTGCTGCCAAAAGTCAAACAAGAGAAAGCATCAGTGTGTTTTTGGAGAAGAGTAAAACGTTCAACCTTGCAAAAGCTGAGATCTTAAACATCATCAACATTACTCCAATTTCTAGTGTGGAAATCGACCCGGTATTTCACTATTTATCTCTTTTGTTTATACCGAAAAATCTTTTCTGTTGAATGTAGGAAAAAATGGAAAGAAAAAAAAAGTACCTCAACTATCGGGTAAGTGCGGGTTTGGCAGTTATTTTCGTTGCAATAAAAATACCTCAATTTTTTTCCAAACATTTTAAGGTTACATTATAAGTTTTGGAAATTCAGTGATTTTGAAACCTTAATTTTGAAAATGAGACTTACTTGCTGGGGACAAACAAAAAGGGGAGATGGGGCTATCATTTTGGGACGGAGGGAGTATAATCTTTTTATACAGTTTAGAATGTTGGAGTCCTACTCGATCGGTTGTGTGTTTTTCCTGTTCCTTCCAAAATAGTTTGCTTAATGAAATTTAGTTTTAACTTTGCATGACAATCTTACTGAGAATGTATTAGGGATTACTGCCAATGAAGTTTACAGTTTCTTAGTTGCGTTGCTCCCCAAGTATTCTTGAGTTGGGCATGGTTGTAATTTCATCTATTGTTTTTTTCCTCCCATTTTGCAAAGATGGTAGAAGATGTTGAGAATCGTATGGAAGATACTGTTGAGGAGCTGATGGAGTTGGTGTTAGAAGCGTTTCCTCCTCCATTGGAAGTTGAATCAGACGCGACACAAGTAAATTGAGGCAAGTTGACATTTATTTTAATTTGCGACTGACCAAAAACAAAAATGTGATATTTTATTTTGAAACGGGTATCATTTTCCTATCAACGTTCTAATAGGTTTACGTCTACAATTTTCTACACCTGGCTATGATATGCCCTTTTAGGAACCTGTAGCATCTTCCAATTTGGACTATCCAAAAGTATACAAGATCAAAAGTTATACTTCCTCCGTCCCTTTAACGTTAGTTCTCTTTGTGACAAGTCGATGAATTTCCATGGAAGCAATTATTGAAAGCAAGCTCAAAGAAGGCAAACATATTTGGGGAATTTTCTATCTCATTCAAGTGGTGAATATTAACAACTGAGAGCTCCTATTTAAAGGAAGATGCAACTGTACAAACTAAGTAACTGCAAAACAGAAAATTAACTGTCTAACAAAATCGCAGCAAACTCTAACTAGTGAAAGACTATTCTACCCCTGTACAATTAAATAAATCAACTCCATTTATCATTTGCTGATCCTGCAGTGTATTTCCAACATGAGGTTGTTTGATGATTAAATTCTTTGTGACTCATACTCAAGTGTACCATAGCTGCTGTAGATGTAGGAGTTGATGTTGCAGTCATATCTTCATTACCACCACCACCCCCGACACACACACACACACACACATACACAAGTGGAAGGTGTGAATGGATTAAGCACATACAACTTGGACATGAAAAACCAGTGAAGTTGCTTGCCAAGGGATTTGGTGAAGATGTCAGCCAACTGCAACTTGGTGGAAATGTAAATAGGTTTAACAAGTTTGTGCTGCACTTTCTGTCTAACAAAATGGTAGTCCAATTCAATGTG
This sequence comes from Campanula takesimana, assembly GCA_026119855.1. Classification (NCBI taxonomy): domain Eukaryota; kingdom Viridiplantae; phylum Streptophyta; class Magnoliopsida; order Asterales; family Campanulaceae; genus Campanula; species Campanula takesimana. The sequence continues at coordinate 549,214 of JAOWBW010000397.1, read as the reverse complement.
CTTAGTCTTGGAGTGGTAAACAGGATTTTGGATCCAATGCTTATTGCAGCAGTACTGTCACAGTATAGGGGAATTGGCAAAGGAACAGAAACCTGTAAGTTTTGTAACAGAGCATGTAACCAAAGTAAATCACAAGTTGTAGTTGCCATAGATCTGTATTCTGATTCTGCTGAGGATCTTGCTGTAACAGATTGTTTCTTGGAGTGCCAAGAAACTAAAGAGGTAATTCAACTGCATTAAAGCCTCAGTCTATTTGGCAAACCATTGCCTTGATGCTTGTTTCAAACCATAGAGAGATTTGATCAATTCGCACACTTTATTTGATCATTGAGCTGATGCATAGCCTTTAGGTAAATCCAATATAAACCTCCTCCTGAAGATCGCCATGTAAGAAAGCATTGTTCACATCAAGTTGATGAACATGCAAATATGCCATTTCTTAGCTGCTGCAACTGCCAACACAGTTCTTACTGACACCATTTTTGCCACAGGAGAGAAAGTCTCTTGGAAGTCAATGCCCTCACATTGTGTGTATCCTTTAGCCACGAGCCTTGCTTTGAATCTTTCAACACTCCCATCAGCTTTATACTTGACTTTGTACACCCATTTGCATCCAACTGTTATTTTATTATCAGGTAAAGAAACAAGCTCCAAGTTTTGTTATATTCTAAAATATTTATTTCATTGTTCATGGCTTCAGTCCATCTTGGATCTTTAATGGCTTGATTATAAGTTTGTGGGTCAGGGACATGATTAAGAGAATGGACAAGATGAAGGAGAACAATGTGCATTGGAAAGATAATGAGACGTGATATTTAGGTTAATAAGGACTGGAATTTGAAATGGAATTCACATTTGAAGATGGTAAAGTAACCTCAATATCTTTAAGTTTGGAAGGCAATGATCTGACTCTAGGAGGATGAATTTAAGGAATAGGAGGAGAAGAAGAATTAGGTACACAAGTATCTGAAGTAGATTAAAAATTAGTAAGGTCATGATTTTCATTTGTACCTTGCTTCCTCAATACCCGAAGTACCTTCCTTGAACTTGTAGACCCACTTGCAGCTGACTAATTTCTTCTTCAGTGGTGGTCTCACAAGTTCCCATGTCTGATTTTTCATGAGAGGTACCATATCTTATTCCATAGCAACCGACCATTTTGCAGAGTCATCACACGACATAGCTTCCTTGTAAGAGACCGGTTCATCATGCACATTTACTGTTTCAGCAGAGAAGAGTGCATAAGCCACCAACTCCTCGAAACCATATCTAACCAGAGGAATGGAAAGGAATTTTCATGTCTAATAATAAATATTTGTTTGGTGTCAAGATTATACAATTTGTATCCTTTTTTGACCATGTGGATAGCCAAGAAAAACAGATTTTATGGCTCGTTGAGCAAATTTATCAGGAGAACGAGTAGAGAGACAAAACAAAGGCATCCAAACATTTTCATAAGGTGATAGTCATCAACAATTGCGACAAAGTATTTGCATCCATTAAGAGTAGAAATTCTATATGGTTCCCACAAATTTCTGTATCCAGTCATACTCATCCCATAAACCCTTCAATTTATGGTAATAAATCTCTACAGAAGATGTTCCTTGTTCCAGGCTATGCAAAAAAAAAAAAAATCGAGTTGAAAAAGTCTATGTCCATTGATAGATGAAAATCTATCTTAGATCCAATGGAAATTTCTGACCTAGAACTCGAATCATCAGAATCGGTCATGTTAATTTGACAAATTGATATGATAATCAAAGGAATTGATGAACGAGAGATAATTGAAAACGCGATGTGGGACAAACAAAAATGATAAGTGAGACTATCTTATTAAAATTGAGGGAATTATTTCGAATTAGTAATGCACCATACATTGTAAAAGTTTCGTGCAAGTAATTCTTGGTACTTAAATAAAAAAACCCAAGAATTCAGTTACATTAGTGATGGTGATGTTTGGATATTGTCTGCTGGAATGATTCAACTGGGTCTCTGTTTCAGATTTTTTTTTCTCAAAATATCACTTTAAAAAAAAATAAAAAAAATCCTTATGTCCCGGAATAAATGTCGCCGTTTTTCGGACGTTTGTACGAAAGAACTTTGAGCAATAATTTGAGGTTAATGTAATCATTCTAATGAAAATTTAAAAATTGTTATTGATAGTATTTATATTAGTGTATCAATAACAAGTTTTACAATTTTATTATGATACTTAAATCAACTTAAATTTATCGCTCAAAGTTCTTTCTTACTAATGTCCGAAAAATGACGACATTTATTCCGGGACAGAGGGAACTGTAGTTGTGTAATTGTGAAATCGGAGTTGGAAACCGAGGTTTCTAGATTTAGCAGTTGAAATCGCAATCTCTAAGAACATCTCCAATGTGCACCCAAAACTGCACTAAGTCATCAAATATCTACTATTCCATCTCCAATGTGCACCAAGACAAAAACTTAGGTGAGAACACTAAAAACGTCTCATAGCAGAGGCGGATCATGAATCCGGGTTATTGGTATGTTTTCGACCCATGACCCGGACCCATGACCCGCGGCAAAACAAAGATTTTTGTTTTTATATTTTTATTTTGTGATTTTTCCGTTTGCCAAGAGTAATAGTTATTGTAACTAAATGTAACACATGTGTTACTTATATGCAATAGTTTGTATACATAAAAGTAATACATATATACACAAAAGTAACTGTTTTTTTTTCCCTTTGCCAAAAGTAATACTTATTATAGCTAAAATGTAACAAACGTGTTACTTATATGTAACAGTGTTTATACATAATTGTTACACATATGTATAGAAAAATAATAATTCAACCCTTTACACTTTAAAACTAAAAATACTTGTGTTAGTAACATTGTAAAAATAAGAAAGTATTCCCTCCGTCCCGGAGTAAGAGTCTTACATCCCTTTTGCACGGAGATTAAGAAACGGTGGAAGTGATGTAAGTGTTGTGAGTGTAAAAGTAAAGTATGAGAGAGAATGAGTGGGAGGGCATAGTAAATTGATTGGTGTTGTGAGTATAAAAGTAAAGTAGGAGAGAGAATGAATTGGATGAATATAAAGATTCTTTATCATTTTAGGAAAGAGACTCTTACTCTGGGACGTACCAAAATAGAAAGCATGACTCCTACACTGGGACGGATGGAGTAACAATTTTTATAAATGAATTACATCCTACTTGTCTAATAACATTGTAAAACAGTTATGTTTACATGTATAATAGTATATCCATATGTTTTCAAATAATAAGTTAAAATGCGTTCAATTTATTATGATACATGTAAAAGTATTACATTATCTATAGCAGTCTGTTACAATTTCGTCTACCAAAGTGTTACATTTACTGTACAAACAATTACATTCATGTATATAAATTGTTATTTTTCAAATGTTACTTTCATTCAAAAAATAAAATCAAAATACTCAGAAAAAAATATTCTACAAAAAAACTATTACATTTCAGTGTAAAGATAATTATATTTAGTTATTGTTAGTTAGTGTTACACTGTATTTATAGTTAGCATTACAGTTGAAAGATGAGTAAAATGAGCTTTTTTTTTAAAAAAAAAAACAAGTGTTACATTTACTTATAAACAATGTTACTTATAAGTAACACTGTTGTTACATTTAGTTATACTAAGTATTATTTTTGGCAAATGAAAAACAACTGCAAAAAATATAAAAAATTAAAAAAAAAATGAATTTTTTTCTGGATTTTTTGTCATGGATCGCTGCCTGATAGACAAAATTATAATACCACACAAGTGCACGAGCTATCGTCATAGAAATATGCAAACACAAAGGTCGGTCCTCAGGGACTTGGATTAATTCAAAATTATTTAATTATTTTAAAAGAAATAAATAAAACAAAACACAAATAAAAGATAAGTGATTAACATAAGCAAGCATATAAATGATAGGAATCGCAGAATTAAAAGGTATCCCTGTCTTTAATTCAAATATCATCAGTACTTCTTTTCACTTTTAACCCTATTCACTTGATCAATCTCTATTTCTTCTTTCAGATTAGTTAATAGCAGTGGCACACTCACTAGAAACCCTAATTAATAATTAAATATAACTGGCACAGTCTAGATTCAAAAATTAATTGCTTGATTGTTTTAAGAAACTAAGATCAAGAACGTTTTCTACAATTATTTCATATAGATAATCGTCTAATTTTACCCACTTCACAATTTATCATGGCACATGCATAAACTATGAAGATGCCACTTATGAATTTCTACACTGGCACAGTAAATAGAAAATTCTAGCAAAAATCAATCACAAGGATAAATAGGGTGATCAAATCTACAAACCCTAGCAATAGATTTAAATTAAGAACAAGTAAAATTATGAATAAAGATAAAGATTAAAAGAAAAATACATCAATTGAATAAATATAAAGTTACCTCAAATTCATAGTTAGTGAAATTGTTCTTCATAGACAAAGAACAAATCTCTCAAACCTTGCAAACCCTTACAAATATTTACTACATTGTTGATAAAAAAAACAAAAAAAAAACTAATCTAGTATTTATAGGAGAAAAACTAACCTAAATCTAAAAAGAAAAAGAATTGTAAAAAGAAAAGGAACACTAATAAAAAAAAAAATCCTAAACTGAAAAGAATACTCAAAAGATATCATAAAGAATTAGGAAACTAATTTCCTTCTTTAACTTGGGGTAATTTTGGGCTGAATTCCAAAATTCCTCAAAGGTGCCTCGTAATTTGATAATTTTCAGTTTAGTCCTTCACCTTTTAGAATTTCCAAAACAGTCCCTATGTTTCAGAAATTGCAGTTTGGTCCCTGAATTCTTCATATTTTTCACAGCACTCCCTGGTCTTCATAAAATTTCTCTAATAAGCTATTTTTCTCCCTCATTCTTGTATATTGAGCACATAATCACCCTAGACAACAAAAACACAAAAATACCCAAATCAAATAACAAAAGCTTGAGAACAAAATAATAATTAAGCTAAAAAGTATTAAATTAAATGAGTAAAAACTCACTCATCACTGCCACGTGATAGATTTTGAGTGGAGCATGGATTGAGACCCTATGCTTCGCGGATAATTTTTTACACGGGTCATGGGTCGACACGTCTCTACTATGAGACGGATCTGTTGGAACAATTTTAATCCCTGAATGACACACTCACTTTAGAATAGGATTGAGGAAGAGATGAAGCGGAAGCGATAAAATATATACCTGTTGAATCCATGGATGATGTAGGGAGAAATAAGATGAAGAAGAAGAAGTAGGGAATGAAGATCTTCTAAGTAATAGTGACTTCTTAATCTCTCAAGTACTTCAATAATGTGAAGAGAATTTAGGAGAGATAACAAGAATGAATAATCGTTTCTAGGCTTGATGGAAGGGCCTTTAAATAGGAAACATTGTGTCACTTCACCTAGGGACTACACCCTTTCAAGAAGCTTAGTGATATTATATTACCCTTTTGCCCATCACAATTAGGTAATTATATATCCAATAATTCTACACATTTTATTATCAACTATACTTTATAAATTAACATTATAATCATAATTTTATAAATGGAAGTCTAAATGACTTGTGTTGCAAGCCATGTCCTTACAATCTTCCACTTGGGTTGCAAAACAAAGTCCTTCCTTTAAATCATGAATATAACACAAATGACAACCCTTATGTGCGCACTTTATTGTCATTTATAACAATCTCGTCCATTAGCCATACAAGTACATGACTAAAGGGGCAGTCGTTGTAATTGATTCGCAACTAAACCCAAAATAATCACGTATACAAATCTAACTAAATGACATAGATCAAAAGTATAGATGTGTGGCATGGAATCATAATGAATATATACATATTTTTCCAACTAGTCCAACTTAACCAAATGAGATCAAAAGTTTAAATAATAGAACAATTAATGAAAGAACAACACAAACTCCCACTATACTAAATGTTATCAAAAGTTGTTACACCCATATGAGCAACATGCTCGTGAAACACTGAAGATGATATCATAAATGGATCCTCTAAATAGAGTTTGTTTCTATAAGTTGTATCCCTTTCGTTCATGTTGTACTCTTTTCTTTATAACAAGATAATTAATGTCTAAATCCATAAACTCTTGTTAGAGTACAGAACTGCTACCTGATAGTCATTTCTTAATTGGTCTTTCGACACTTGTTTTGACAAATCACAGTCCATTAAAACATATGCAGCCATATATTTAACTAATGTCGGAATACCTAATGATCTCAAGATTACCCGACTTCAAAACATAGGCATGTAGTTCTTTAGTGTTTTGTAAATACTTCTATCATTCTTTTGGCTGCTACTTAATGTTCTTTCCGGATTGCTTTGGTATTGACCAAGCATCCCAACGTTAAATGTAAGATTTACGTATACATTAAGCTTCCTACTGCTGATGCAAAGAGGGAATTTTCCATATACTTGGATTCAAAATTTACCTTTAGGACACTGTTTGAGACTAAGAATGTCTCCTTTAAAATTAGGGGTGTCATGTGGTTTACAGTTTTGCATGCTAAACCTTTTGTAATACCTTTCCATATGGCCTTTTGTGATAATCCTAAAACATCTCGTGAGCAATCACGGTGAATTTGGATTCTTAATACAAAGATGCCTTACCAAGATCTTTCATTTCAAATAAGAAATTTCTTAGTTTCCTTAATAAGGTTCATATCATTACTAGCAAGCAAAATATCATCCACATATAAGACCAAAATTATAAATTTACTCCCACTGAATTTTATGGTATACTTAATATTTACCAAGATTCATTTCAAAACAAATGAAAGAATAACTTGGTTAAATTCTAAATACCATTAATGAGAAGTTTTACTTAAGTTCATAAATGAATTTCTCCATATAGATAGTTTCCTTAATGTCTCCATTAAGAAAAGTTTTCTCTAATATCCATTTAATGAAGCTTAAGATCAAAGGTGCTACTAGTGCTATAATGATCCTAAGGAGCTTTTAGAAGATACCGGAAAAGTGTTTCTTTCTTTATAATCAATACCTTTCTTATGAGTTAAAATCTTTAGCAACTGGATGGGCTTTATATCTTTCAACATTACTTTGTGAATCCTTTTAGGTCTTAGAGACCCATTTATAGGTTTCACATCCTTATGTAATGAAATAAGATCCCAAACGTTGTTATCTTTCAAAAGATTGTAACTCTTTATTAATGGCATTAATCTTCTTATGAGAATTAGGACTATTGATGGTTTTATGGAAGATAAATAGATTATCTCCCACTATACCTGAGTGTCTTTTATTCTCGACAAGATACACTTAATGAATATCCGGAATTGCATTCCTTCTTACTCTATTTGATCTCTATAAGGGCACCGGTTCTTACTAATTTTGAGGTTGTTTGAATTTCCTTTTTATGATCAACATTTCCATGTTGTTCAATATTTATAGGGAAATCATATTTATTTTGAATTGTATGTTCTTCTTGAATGTCAAGTTCAAAACTTGATATCCAATTGGAACTATGGGAAGTGGTATATAAATGGATTCCATACAAATGAATTCCTCTTCCTTTTCAAATTCAAAATATAACTCCAAATTCTCCCACTAAATTCAACATCCTTAAAAGGACCTAGCATTTCTCGTTTTTCAAAACGTTCAAACTTTTGGGATGTAAAATTTATATATCCCCTAGTTCTCTCGGCTTACCCCATGAATAACTACTAATAGTCTTACGTCTAACTTGCCCTTAGTAGACTTATAAGGTCTATCCTTATGCTAGACAACCCCATAAATGAATATGATATAAGGTCTATCCTTAAATCATTAAGGGTTTATATTAGTAGCCTTAGAGGGAGCTTTAAGGAGAATAAAGGTTGCGGCTTTAACGTATCGCCCATAATGAGTGAGGTAAGAGAAGTATAAAACATACTTATTACCATATCCTTAAGGATTTCAATATGTCTCTATTACAATATTCATGCTAGGCGTACCCGGCTCAATGTAGAGAGAGATAATCCCATACTCTTTCAAAATAGCGAGTAAAAAGGACCTAGACGTTGTTCCTTTTAACAATCATTCCAAAGATGTATACATCATCATGAATGACCCTAATGTTCTTAATAGTCTTCAAAGTTGATTTCCAACTTTGTCTTTATAAGACTTTTACAACGTCCAAACTCAATATTTTATGAAGCAAATAAATGTATTCAAACAAAGAGTTAGTCATTTTGAACATAATAACTATTGTTGACCTTTTCCATGAAGGAATAATTAATGGCCTACAAATATCCGAATGCATTAGTTCATTGAGACACTTGATGCTCTCGAGAATACTATAATGTTTGAAAATTTACTTTAAGGCATTTAATGCAAAAGTATTTTCCAAATTATCAAGTTTGTTTAAGATTTTTCTTTAACATAAGCTTATCAATTTTCCTCTTGGAAATATGACCCAAATGCCTATGTTTTAATAAAATATAAACTTTACTTGATAACTTTTGCTTTCTAGTTTTGGTTTCATTATTTAAGGGATACATTTATTGTTTGAATAATTTCAAGTAAATAAAGAACACTTGACAAAGTACTAGTACCAACAACCTTGGAATTTAAAATAAAATCACATTTATAAAAGATGAACAAAATAACATTTTTTGTTCAATAGTGTGATAAATATCAAATTCCGTCTAAATGACGGTACAACAAATGTATTATTTATACAAATAACACTAAGCACTTTAACAATAACCAAAATTCCCGATGCCTTTCACTTCAACCGGATCCCGGCTTCCATATAGATGAATCCTTCATCTTCTCCAGGACTTCGGTATTTCAGGCAATCCTACATAGACATTCATTATGTGAGTTGTTGTAACATAATTCAACCACTGTGTATATGTAGGAAATGAAACCAAATTTAGCCTTAATACAATACAAACAAGATCAAATAACATACCTTTCTTAGCACGCCAAGCATGATACTTAGGGCAGTCGAACTTCATGTGTGTAAGGTCCTTGCAAAAGAAGCATTTATTTTCTTTATGATCATTGGATGATCCCTTACGCTTCTTTTTACTTGCAACCGCAATGTCCTTCCCTCTTCTCTTTGTCCCGTGAGAAGAGGTAGATGCCAAACATCCCTCAATCATATCAAGGAATGTTTTAGCATCAACGTCCTTGGAGACACCGTCCAAAATGGTCTCCGGGACAACTATATTCATGATCATTAGGTTCACGCGGTTGGAGCGTTCCCACTTCTCATTATTTAAGCAATCTTCTTGAGTGCTTATATCAGAAGGAGGAAGAGGAAACGGTTCCCTTAATGCGTGATCTATGTCCATATAGCCTAAGATCATCATCAATTTATTTTTCCAGGTTTTAAAATTAGTCCCGTTAAGCATCGGTAAAGTACTCATAGCAGTAATCACGGATGAAGCAATAAGTAAATCTGTTGGGTTTTGAGAACAAAAAAAGAATGAAAACAAAACATGAATAAGAAACTAGAAAATGAAAAATGATTAATTATATCAACGAAATCCATCAATAAGACAATCAACATGACATCAAAACTAATCTTTGGATTGCGAGTTGACTCATAAATGATTGCCTTAGGTAACAATTAATTTGAACTTATATTTTAATAAATACTTAATCTTCCTTTGGGCCGACATAAGTACCTAAGAAAATATCATAATGTTCATTTTATTTGTTACCACATGAATGCCTAAGTTTAGTCAAATGTCAAGATCTTCTTTGGAAAATTCAAGTCATTCACATATTAACTTAAACATCCAACACTTTACAATTTAAGGGTTTAAATAACGTAAATCACTTAGGCGACAATATTATTTAAACAATGAATAAAATTGTCAAAGCATATAATTAATCATAACTTTTTAGGTTTGAAATAATGTAGGTTTTGTTCCAAGGGAAAAACAAAATAGTGCAAAACTTAGAAAAGTCCAAAACCTGTGAACAGTAACTGCTCAGCCGAGTCTTATGAAGTGCTCGGCCGAGCACCTTAATCAGAATGTTTTGGTCAATTTGACATGATACGCACGGCCGCTCTAAACAAAATGCTCGGCCGAGCTGCTCGGCCGAGTCTTATGATGTGCTCGGTCAAGCACCTCCATCAGAAGGTTTTGGTCAATTTGTCACATTATGTTCGGCCGCTCTAAACAAAACGAGCTGCTCGGCCGAGTCTTATGATGTGCTCGGCCGAGCACCTTAATCAGAAACAATTGCCTTATGCCATTTTGGCGCCTGTTCATGTGCTCGGCCGAGCAGATCCCAAGACTCGGCCGAGCAGGTCGCGCCTTTTCATACGCTCGGCCGCTCTAAACAAAGGACTCGGCCGAGCAAGACGATTTCTGCACTTCTGAATTTTGTTCAAACTTTCCCAAAATCAATGAATTGCAAGTAGATCCCCATGGTATGTCCTTAAAACATAAAACCATGTTATTTAGGGATAATCTTGCCTTAAAATTAATGGAATCAAGTGAGTAGATCCACATGGTATGCACGAAAACATAAAACCATGTTATGAAGGGATAGTCACACTTGAACCATTTAGTTTTAATGAACAAAACTTTCAAACCTTTTCTGAATTTTAGATGATGATTATCAGTGCTCTATGAACGAATTAGAGTCCCTAATCAACATCAAATACCTTAAGATTCAACAGGGAAAATGAATCATAGTTAAAGCATAAAGCTTTTCTTAAAACAAGAACTCAAACTTAAACTAAAGATGAGCGGGGCTCTGATACCAATTGTTGGAACAATTTTAATCCATGAATGTCACACTCACTTTAGAATAGGATTGAGGAAGAGATGAAGCGGAAGCGATAAAATATATACCTGTTGAATCCATGGATGATGTAGGGAGAAATAAGATGAAGAAGAAGAAGTAGGGAATGAAGATCTTCTAAGTAATAGTGACTTCTTAATCTCTCAAGTACTTCAATAATGTGAAGAGAATTTAGGAGAGATAACAAGAATGAATAATCGTTTCTAGGCTTGATGGAAGGGCCTTTAAATAGGAAACATTGTGTCACTTCACCTAGGGACTACACCCTTTCAAGAAGCTTAGTGATATTATATTACCCTTTTGCCCATCACAATTAGGTAATTATATATCAAGGAATTCTACACATTTTATTATCAACTATACTTTATAAATTAACATTATAATCATAATTTTATAAATGAAAGTCTAAATGACTTGTGTTGCAAGCCATGTCCTTACAGGATCTAGGTGTTCTCACAAAGACCATGTCGTGCGCCAATGCTTGCACCAAATTTTGGTGCAAGACTTTAATTGTTATATGTTAGTCCTAATTTAAAAATTTCAATAATGTAAATTAAACAAATTAAATTATAATTTTTCCATCTCAAAATTAATGTACATTATATTTAAAAAATGATAAAAACAAAAAATTAAAACGTTTTAAGATATCTATTTTGGGACGAAGAAAGTATTTAAATAATTTATGAAAATTACATTATAATTATTTTTACTTTTATATGACATTATTTTGGTTGAAATATGTTAAAACAAAAAAAATATATTTTAAAATTTTATCATCTCAATTATAATTAAAGGGAGGGGTCAATATGCAAGAAAATTAATCGTTAAGCAAAGTAGATAAAATAATGAGAATCATGAAAGATGATGTGTCTAAAAGAATATTCTTTTTGATGCAAAATCTGGTGCGTACATTGGAGAGAAAATAAATTTGGTGCAATTTTGCACCAAATTTGGCTCACTACATTGGAGTTGCTCTAAGAGCGTTTTCTAATATCCTAACTTGGTGAAAACTAGAAACCTTAGTTTTCAATTGTGACTTCTCACAAAGTTATTCTGGGCAATACTTACAGTGACATTTTGAAAAATACATTTTCTATTCCATCCTATAACAAGTTTATCTTTTTGATGTCTCATTGGTAAGTCTCAATTTTTTTATTAAAGTGTCCAAAAGAAATTGTGTGTTTGATATGAAAAAACTCCTATATGGAAATCAGAATTTATTTTATAAAGTTATTACTCCCACTGTCCCTAAATGAGTGTCTATTTTCAAGAAATCTTTGTCCCTAAATGAGTGTCTATTTTCAAGAAATCTTTGTCCCTAAATGAGTGTCATTTTTTAACATAACTTTCTCCCTAAACGTTTTTTTTTCGAAAATTTTTTCACCGGTTTCTTTATACGTGCAAAACTAAAGGTTTGGAAAGGAGATTACAAGATTATATATGAATCGTTGTTACCAAATTGTTCAAAAAATTGAGATTTTCAGTGTCTTTTAAAATGAAATTTGGACACTCATTTAGGGACAGAGGGAGCATGTCTTTTAAAACATGTGAAAATTTCTAAAACCACATTTAGTTTTGAACCGGAAAAAGTCAGTACTCAGTAGTATCTTTATACACAAAGTGAGTTACTTATTCATATAGCTTGTACAGTTGGAAATTTACAGTAAAACTATTTCCCTATATAAAATGACACGCTTATTTTATTACCAACGGAAAAATGTGCCACTTAGTAATGTCAAAATCTGGCAACTGAAATCAAACAATGAAAAGGCGTGGGCCGTGTAGAAGTGTTTATTGATTTTTTTTTAAATATTTTTTTTGTATAAGAGAAGTGCTTATTGATGCGTAGAGCCCGTCAATTCAGGACCGTCCCACTATATATATGGGACGGGACGGGACAGTATATTTTAATCCCAAAAAAATGCGGGACTATTTGGGACATCCCGTTTGAGACGGGACACAACGCGGGATGTGACGGGATGGGACGGAATGTCCCGTATTTTTTTGAAACTTTAGGCCCAATCCTAAATTCCAACCCAAGCCCAAGCAATATAAGCCGTTGAAGAGATAAATCTCATAGAAAGTGAGGAAGAAATAGACGAGCCACACATTGAAGAACACACTCACGAGCCAATGTGTGATGAAAAGAGCTTGGATGAAAAAGTTTGTAGTTTGAATCGAGTTTTTTGCAAAAGTGACATGCGTACTTTGTGCAATATATCAATTTGACTCGTGTACTTTGAAAACATCAAATGTGAGTTGCGTACTTAGTGTTTTGAAAATTTTGATACCACTTTTTTAACATCCGTTAAAAACATAACGGGACACTCCTAAAATTTAATTCATCGGTCAATTTTTTGTAACACACGTTATTCTTTTTAACATAGGTTGCTTCATTAACCTGTAAGGGTGAAATTTTTATTATTTCCTAAAGTAACTTCTTATTTACTTCTTTAATTGTTCTTATTAAAAAAAAAAAAAAAAAAAAAAACACTCCTCACTACCACCAACAATAAACCCCCCCCCCCACCATTATAACCACAAGTTCACCCCTTACAATTTCTCCTCTGCCCTGTTTCCAGCCCCCTCCTCCCAGCCACCAGCACGACTACAACAACCATCACTACAAACAAACATGCATGAACATCAAGCCACCACAAGCATCACCATCACCAGAGATTCGCACATAGATGAACACCTTCGATCTGCTCAAATAATTGATTTAGTCACAAAGAGAGGTGGAAAGTCAAAATCAAGAACACGAGAAAAAGGAAAAGCAAACCTTCAAAATCTTTGCAACTCAAACTACAAAACAACGCATTTGAAACCCAGATGAACAAATATTCAGATCTGGGTAATACGCGATTTTGAAATTTTCTTTGGGACGATCTTCTGAAATCAGGACTGTAGCAAGCTGAGGAAGGAACGACGGTGGTTGTTTAACACACAATTTTAGAGTTGGGTTGGTATTGTAAATAGGGATTTGAAGGTGGATGTCACAGCAGCGATTTGAAGGTGGATGTCACAGCAGCGATTTGAAGGTGGAGAGAGAGATGCGGCGGAGATGAAGAGTCGCCGATGGAGACGAAGGTGTGGAAAGGATTGGGGTTCTGTTGACGGACGAGCTATGGTTTGATGTTTAGGAAAGGTGGAAGCGAGAGAAGGAATTGAGGACGCCGGAGGTCGCCGGGGGAGAGGATCCCGGTGATGGATATAGCATGACAGAGGGAGAGGGAGGGTTTGGAAGAAGATTAATGGGTGTGGAAATGGGGGTGTGTTTTAGGGTTCATAAGGTTAATTGAGGAAGAATGTTATGTTGAGTGTTTTTTTTTTGGGTTAATTTATTAAGACAAATAGTTTAATAATTAACAATTTCACCCCTATTGGTTAATGAAGCAACCCATGTTAAAAAGAATAATGTGTGTTACAAAAAAATTGACCGATGAATTAGTTTTCGGGAGTGTCCCGTTATATTTTTAACGGGTGTTAAAAAGTGGTATCAAAATTTTTTAAACATTAAGTATGCAACTCACATTTGATGTTTCCAAAGTACGTGAGTCAAATTGATATATTGCACAACGTACACATGTCACTTTTGCAAAATACTCATTTTGAATCTCTGAAGAAGGTTGGGTTCATATTGGCATTTACTCTCGGTTCTTTGCCCACTTGAAAAATGACTTTTACTTGTTTTTCTTTCTCACTTTCTGAATGAAACCTTAAACTCTAAGGTTAATCAGTGCAATAAGAAGTTGGAATTTGTGTAAACGAACAAACCAGTTTTGCCAAAGATCACAAAGGGCAGTTTCGGTAAATGTTGTGGATTGATACAAATCATGCTATTCTCAGAGTATATATCGCATAGATGGGAAGAATGTTGGGTTTCGTAGTAACATGCGCAGCGAAAAATAGCATTCAAAATTTTATGAAACTCAAATCCCATAGATCCATTCATATGATTAAATCAAATACAACAATATGAATACTAGAAAACTAACCCTTGATGACTTTGAATTTGGTCTTTGATCTTGGTGGAGAACTTGAAGCTTTAATCACAAAAGTAAGAACACGAACTTTGAAGATGATAAGCTTCACCCTCTAGCAGTATCCACACCACGAACGAATATCAAGAACACTTGATCTTGGTTGCTAGACCAAAATTGTGAAACACGTTTTCACAATCAATATGAACTATTTGGAATTTTGTTTGTGTATTATTTTGTTCTTCAATCTAGGATGTCTTAGAACAAAATAAAACTCTCTCAAACTCTTTGGAGACTTGCACAAAAAGCTATATTATGTTCTGGCCCGAATTTATCTGTTTATATACAAGTTAGACCTATTCCAAATAGGAAACTTGTGTCTAAACTCGTCCAAAATTCTTTTCCAAATAAATTAGGAAACCAATCCCGACATGGTGTGCGGCCGCCCAAAACCACCTGTGCGGCCGCACATCTATATGGAAGGTTATGGTACCATTCGACCCAAACTGTACGGCCGCCCAAACCATCTTGCGCGGTCGCACACTTGTCCAGATTCCCACAGTTTCCAAAATTCCAATATAATCCTTATTTAAGACTCGTTCTATTGTGTGTGACCTCTAGGATTACACTAAGTTGGCAATGGGTTCAAACATGAAACCATAAGATATGATTAGCTTCTAGCAAACCGTCATACCTACCCAAATAGTATAACTAGATACAAGTTCGCATTCCTTTAGAATATGTCATAATCCCTTTGTCCACGATGTCATTGAACACAAGTCATGGTCAACAAGTCAACTTGTCTTGTTCAATACTTTCTCGATTCTGAATATGTTGATAATCCAAATGACATTGATCTAATCAATTCATTTGAGTCCGGCCGAACAGTTTCATCAACATCATTCCTACGAGAGGCCCAGAATATTCTGTGCGGTCGCCCATGGCCATCAGAAGGTGCAGAATTTTCAAGTTCGAAAATTTTGTCTCAAAATTGTTTTTCCCCGATTATTAAAACTTTGATCCAATCAAAATTAATAACCAACAATTCTGAATCCACCATAATTTATTTTTTGCGATTGAATCGTGCGATTAAAGTTGTAAAACAATAAACCACATAAAATCACAAAAACACATAAACAACATATATTCCAATATTTATATCATGTAAGGCACATAAACAATTTATATACACATAACATGATCTAGGTATTGAAATAATCAACATGAACGGGGCTCTGATACCACTGTTGGGTTTCGATCAAACATGCGCAGCGGAATTTAGCATTTAAAATTTTGAAACCCAAAGCCCATAGATCCATTCATATGATTAAATCAAATACAACATAATGAATAAAGGAATAAACTAACCCTTGATGGCTATCAAATTTTCTCTTGGTCTTTGGTGGAGATTTGAAGACTTGATCACGATCACAAAGCTTGAACACGAACTTTGAAGATGATGATTTTCACCCTCTAGCGGTATCCACACTTCGAACGAATATCAAAGGAGCTTCTTTGATATTGGTTGCTAGACCAATTATTGTGAAACACACTTTCACAATTTAATAAAGAACTATATGGAATTTATTTGTGAATTATTTTGTTCCTCAATCAATGATGTCTTAGAACAAAATAAAATCTCTCTCAAACTCTTTGAAAGCTCACCAAAGGCTATGTTATGTTCTGGCCCGAATTTGGTTGTTTATATACAAGTTAAACCTATTCCAAATAGGAAACTTATGTCTAAACCCGTCCAAAATTCGTTTCCTAATCAAATTAGGAATCTGCCCCCGACAGCACTGTGCGGCCGCCTAGAATACACTGTGCGGTCGCACAACTATCTGAAACAAACTGGTACAAAATTGAGCTAAGTGTGCGGCCTCCCAGTACACACTGTGCGGTCGCCCACTTCCCCAGAATGTCCAGAATTTCTAAAATTCCAATTTAGTCCTTTTAAAGATTCGTTCTATTGTGTGTGACCCTCTAGGATTATACTAAGCTGGCAATGGGTTCAAACATAAAACCATAAGATATGATTAGGTTCTAGCAAACCGTCATACCTACCCAAATAGTATAACTAGATACAAGTTCGCATTCCTTTAGAACATGTCATAATCCCTTTGTCCTCGACGTCATTGAACACAAGTCATGGTCAAACAGTCAACTTGTTTTGTTCAATACTTTCTCGATTCCGAATATGTTGATAATCCAAATGCCATTGATCCAATCAATTCATTTGAGTCCGGCCGAACATTTCATCAACATCATTCCTACCAGAGGCCCAAGCTTGACATCTCTCCGAAGAGGGACAAATCCATTTAGCTTATTATTCTTCCCTACGTGAATCCGATTATGCCACTCATACCCTTTATAACTTCCCGGTTAAAGGTAGCGTTTGAATATGTCAAACATAATGTTCATCAAGTGGAAGACTATAATAACTTCATGTCTAAGGATTCAAATAACATAACTAATATAAGATATATGTTCGACATAGACCATGACATAAATCTCGTACAGCGGGTCATGTCCAGTACCTTGTTCCAAACAAGTACCCATAAATCTAACATGATCATCCTATGATCATTTAGCCTTTATACTAGTGCTTAACAAGTACTAGGGACGGAGATTATTATAAGTAAACATGAACAACAATAATAATCAAAACATCTCTTTATTGATATGAAATAAATGATAACAATTACAACGTTTATTAAACGTGCCTAGGGCACCACTACCAACAATCTCCCACTTGCCCTAGGCCCAATCTCCCATGTATCTAATACCCATGGACCTAACATGACCATCATGTTTAGCTTGTGGAAGTCCCTTTGTTAGCGGGTCCGCAACATTGTCATCAGTAGGTACTCTGCATATATTTACGTCTCCCCTATCAACGATCTCTCGAATGATATGAAAACGCCTAAGTATGTGTTTGGATTTCTGATGTGCTCTTGGTTCCTTTGCTTGAGCAATAGCACCATTATTGTCGCAATAAAGGTCTATTGGATTAGCAATACTAGGAACCACTTCAAGTTCAGTTATGAACTTCTTAATCCAAACAGCTTCCTTTGCAGCATCCGATGCAGCAATATACTCAGCTTCTGTTGTAGAATCAGCGGTTTTACTTTGCTTGGAACTCTTCCAGCTTACAGCTCCACCATTTAACATAAACACAAAACCCGATTGCGATCGGCTATTCTTTGTCGGTTTGGAAGCTTGCATCCGTGTAAGCATTTACAACGAGATCATCTTCCATTCCTCCATAGACCAAAAACGAGTCTTTAGTTCTTCTCAAGTACTTAAGAATCGCTTTTACAGCTATCCAATGATTTTCGCCAGGGTCGGATTGGTATCTACTTGTCATGCTCAAAGCATAAGATACATCCGGTCTAGTACAAATCATGGCATACATGATGGACCCAATTGCCGAAGCATATGGAACATCATTCATTTTCTCACGCTCATCGTTTGTCTAAGGACATTGAGTCTTGCTTAGAGAAACTCCATGTAACACGGGCAAGGTACCTCTCTTAGAATTTTCCATACGGAATCTTCTAATGACCTTGTCAATGTATGTACTTTGGCTTAAACCAAGTAGCCTCCTTGATCTATCTCTATAGATCTTAATGCCAAGTATATATGCGGCTTCACCCATATCTTTCATTGCGAAACACTTTCCTAACCAAGTCTTCACAGACTGAAGTGTAGGAATGTCGTTTCCAATGAGCAATATGTCATCCACATATAAAATAAGGAATAGCACTATGATCCCACTAATCTTCTTGTATACACAAGGCTCATCTTCGTTCTCGATGAAACCAAACTCTTTGACCGATTCATCAAAACGGAGATTCCAACTCCTAGAAGCTTGCTTCAATCCATAGATGGATCTTTGCAATTTGCATACCTTAGAATCTTGTTCAAAACCTTCTGGTTGTGTCATATACACATCCTCTTGGAGTTTTCCATTTAGGAAAGCGGTTTTGACGTCCATTTGCCATATTTCATAGTCATGATATGCGGAAATGGCAAGCAAAATTCTTATAGACTTGATCATTGCTACGGGTGAAAAGGTCTCATCATAGTCAATACCATGAACTTGCCTATAACCCTTCGCTACAAGCCTAGCTTTGTAAGTATGCACCTTCCCATCCATGTCAGTCTTTTTTCTTGAAGACCCATTTGCATCCTATGGTTTTTACACCTTCGGGCGCATCAATCAAATTCCAAACTTGATTGTCTTCCATGGATTGCAATTCGGATTCCATGGCTCCAAGCCACTTGTCCGAATCAGGAGAAGACATCGCCTCTTAGTAGGTTGACGGTTCATCATTCTCAATGATTTCTACCTCATTACTATCCGTTACGAGAAATTCATATCTCTCAGGCTCGGATCGTAACCTACTAGATCTGCGAGTTGCTTGCGTATTTTGAACAGGTTCTGCAACTCTTTGTGGTTCTTGTTCTTGTTCCACTATTGGTTCAATGTTATTTTCTGAGTCTTGAATTTCTTCAAGATTTATTTTACTCCCAATGATTTCTTTGGAGAGAAACTCTTTCTCTAGAAAGACACCAGTTCGGGCAACAAACACTTTGTTGTCCTCACGGTTGTAAAAGTAATATCCTCTAGTTTCCGTAGTATATTCCACGAAAATACATTTATCAGATTTGTGTGCAAGTTTGTCTGAGACAAGTCTTTTGACAAAAGCTTCACAACCCCAAATCTTCATGAAAGACAGACAAGGCTTCTTTCCGCTCCACATCTCATATGGAGTCTTTTGAACCGATTTAGTTGGAACACGATTTAGTGTGAAAGCAGCGGTTTCTAGGGCGTAACCCCAAAAGGATATTGGAAGATCAACTTGACTCATCATTGATCGAACCATGTCTAACAAAATCCGATTCCTCCTCTCGGACACACCATTACATTGTGGTGTTCCAGGTGGAGTCAATTGTGAAACTATTCCACAATTCTTTAGATGATCGTCAAATTCTTGACTTAAGTATTCACCACCTCGATCTGATCGAAGTGCCTTTATACTTTTACCAAGTAGTTTTTCTACTTCATTTTGAAATATTCTAAATATCTCAAATGCTTCACTTTTATGTTTCATTAGGTAAACATACCCAAATCTACTATAATCATCAGTGAAGGTTATGAAGTATTGAAATCCTCCCCTAGCATTGCTACTTAATGGTCCGTATACATCGGAATGTATCAACCCCAATAAGTCGCTTGCCCTTTCACCCAACTTGGTAAAAGGTGTCTTAGTCATTTTTCCAAGAAGACACGACTCGCAAGTATCATATGACTCGAGGTCACATGAACCTAAAAGTCCGTCCCCATGGAGTTTTGAGATACGCTTCTCATTAATATGACCGAGACGGCAATGCCACAAATAAGTATGATTTACATCATTAGGTTTAGATTTCTTATTTACATGATAGACATTGTCATTATTTTCATTCTTGACATCCAAGATATAAAGGCCATTAAATGAATTAGCAATACCATAAAACACATCATTTAAATAAATAGAAAATTTCTTATTCTCAATAAGAAACTTAAAACCTTCATTATCCAAACAAGAAATTGAAATAATATTTCTGCTTAAATCCGGAACATAATAACAATTGTTCAAAACAAGAATTAATCCGGAAGGTAAAGTGACTTCATAAGTCCCTACGGCTAATGAAGCAACTCTTGCTCCATTTCCCATGCGTAGATCTACTTCACCTTCTTTAAGCAGTCTCCTATTCTTTAGTCCCTGCACATTTAGACAAATGTGAGAACCACATCCGGTATCCAATACCCAAGAATCAGTGGTAGAAAGGAGAATATCTATCATATAGATACCTGAAGTCGATGCAGCCTTGCTGCTCTTCTTCTTCTTTTGCTCTTCCAAGAAAGCTTTGCAATTACGTTTCCAATGACCAATTTCTTGACAATGGAAACAGATTGCATCCTTTTGTGAATTGGGTTTTGCCTCGGAAGCCTTGGGAACCTTTACCTTGCTTATTTTGGGTTTGACAACTTTTGCCTTACCCTTTCCTTTGGCACTAGCCTTCTTCCCATCATGAACCAAGAGCACGGGAGAACCTTTCTCATCAATTTTCATCTCTGCAGTTTTGAGCATCCCATGCAACTCAGAGAGATTCTTATCCATTCCATGCATGTTATAATTCAACACAAACTGATTATAACTTTTAGGCAATGAATTAAGAATGAGATCCGTGGCTAGCTCCAATGGGATTGGATAGCCAAGTTTCTCAAGGTGCTCTACATAACCTTTCATTTTAAGAAAGTGAGGACTCACTTGTTGCCCTTCATTCATTTTACAAGTAGTGAATGCAACAATGGTCTTGTACCTCTCTTGCCTAGCTTGCTCTTGAAACATGGTTCTCAACTCCACGCCTATCTCATAGGCTTCCAAATGTTCCAAACTTTGTTGGAGTTTTGAACACATAGCAGCAACCATGAGACAACTTACATCTCTAGAATCATTACGATGTTTCTTGTAATTGTCTCTTTCTACCCTAGGGGCAGTAGGCGGTGGTTCAGCAGGGAGAGGCCCATCGAGAATGTACAACTTATCTTCTTGCCTAAGAACGATTCTTATGCTACGGATCCAATCCATAAAGTTAGTACCATTCTATTCGAGCTTATCCTTCTCAAGGATCGATCGCAACGACATTGATTGAGTGTTATTAGTCATTATCTACAAATATGCAAAAAAAAATTCCAAAATTTAATAAGTACCGGTTTTCATTAAAGAGATAGATAATGTATTTTTCAAACAAAATACTTCCACTAAATTATATAACATTCATATACATCCAATGTATAATATAATTTAATTAGGCTAAGATCCAACTTTAATTTAACTTTTGAGTCCACGGAGGCGGACCGCTCAAAAAATAAATTAATTAGGTAGACAATCATGTCAATCATATCCCATATGATTCTTAGATCCTTTTATGAGATTCTTTGAGAAATCCAATTTCAAAAAAACATGTTTAATCTCATCTTTTGCCTAGGCCCAAAACTGTTTGACGCCTAATTAAGTCCAACCATTTTAAACGTATAGGAACCATTCAATTTAATGCACCTTGCGAGGCAAGCCCACATTAAATTAATGAACCTCATCTTGCTCATACATGAATAAAATTAATGCACTTCGCGGAGGCGAACCCACATCAAAATCACCCATATATAAACAAGTGTTTTAATCATGGCATGGCAAAGAAGGACTTAAAACTTTCTTGGAAGGTTCATCACATATAGCATATAACACATTTATGAGCACATAATATAAACATGTTACACATCAAGTTTAGTCACTAAATTAATCTCCATTAATTTAAACATGATATTTATGTGTCATTAGTTTCTCTATAATTATGAGGATGAGACTATTTCAACTTCGGTTATTATTTCCAAATCAAGACAACAAGAAGTGCGGTCGAACTAAGCCATTAGGCAACCACAATCCCGCACTAATTCAAGAAACCAAGAAAGTAGTCCATGTGGCCGAAACTAAGCAATAGATGGTCTCGATGAACGTAGGCCAATTGCATTCACAATTCCACATGGATCTCCAGTCATTGAATCAAGAACTTTGTTTCTCAATTTTAGCAATTATGAACTCTTCATAATTCTAACTTCGTTTTATCTTTGAAACTTTGATTGCGATCAATTTTGGGAAACACAATCTCGATGAACGCAGATTAGCCATCCAAAACTTGAACCAATCTAGGAATCACAAGACTAAAACAAATAGGAAAATCAAACCCCAAAATCCATACACAAACCAACTACCCAAAAATCCATTCCAGATCAGCAAGTCTGGACTGGTTCTGTTACTGGTTTTGTTGAATTTTTCGAAAAATTCCAGATTCTGTTTTTCAACCAAAATCAGACCTTCTGATCCCTCTGTGCGGCCGCCCAAAAGGACCTGTGCGGTCGCCCAAAAAGTGTGCGGCCGCCCAGAATATTCTGTGCGGTCGCCCATGGCCATCAGAAGGTGCAGAATTTTCAAGTTCGAAAATTTTGTCTCAAAATTGTTTTTCCCCGATTATTAAAACTTTGATCCAATCAAAATTAATAACCAACAATTCTGAATCCACCATAATTTATTTATTGCGATTGAATCGTGCGATTAAAGTTGTAAAACAATAAACCACATAAAATCACAAAAACACATAAACAACATATATTCAAATATTCATATCATGTAAGGCACATAAACAATTTATATACACATAACATGATCTAGGTATTGAAATAATCAACATGAACGGGGCTCTGATACCACTGTTGGGTTTCGATCAATTTTGCGCAGCGGAATTTAGCATTTAAAATTTTGAAACCCAAAGCCCATAGATCCATTCATATGATTAAATAAAATACAACATAATGAATAAAGGAATAAACTAACACTTGATGGCTATCAAATTTTCTCTTGGTCTTTGGTGGAGATTTGAAGACTTGATCACGATCACAAAGCTTGAACACGAACTTTAAAGATGATGATTTTCACCCTCTAGCGGTATCCACACTTCGAACGAATATCAAAGGAGCTTCTTTGATATTGGTTGCTAGACCAATTATTGTGAAACACACTTTTCACAATTTAATAAAGAACTATATGGAATTTATTTGTGAATTATTTTGTTCATCAATCAATGATGTCTTAGAACAAAATAAAATCTCTCTCAAACTCTTTGAAAGCTCACCAAAGGCTATGTTATGTTCTGGCCCGAATTTGGTTGTTTATATACAAGTTAAACCTATTCCAAATAGGAAACTTATGTCTAAACCCGTCCAAAATTCGTTTCCTAATCAAATTAGGAATCTGCCCCCGACAGCACTGTGCGGCCGCCCAGAATACACTGTGCGGTCGCACAACTATCTGAAACAAACTGGTACAAAATTGAGCTAAGTGTGCGGCCGCCTAGTACACACTGTGCGGTCACCCACTTCCCCAGAATGTCCAGAATTTCCAAAATTCCAATTTAGTCCTTTTAAAGATTCGTTCTATTGTGTGTGACCCTCTAGGATTATACTAAGTTGGCAATGGGTTCAAACATGAAACCATAAGATATGATTAGATTAGCAAACTACCAAGATATGCAACGTAGTTTCCGATTTTATCAAATAATGCAACCTACTAACTAGTGGCAGATATATGAAACGTACTTTACTATCATATATCAAATCATGCAATGTACAATTTTTTTTCTAACGCCGTTAAAAATTCTAACAGAAGTATGACTTTCGTTAAAAAAAACTAACAAAACGTTTCTTTAATAATCCAAAAAATGTAAACTTTCGTTAAAAAACTAACAAAACGTTTCTTTAACAATCCTTTCAATGGGACGGTGGTGGGTATCTCATCACTTTCTCATGTTTCCTTTTCATTTTGAGTTAGTTTCGTTAAATATATAGCTGAACTCGTTAAAAATTTAATGTGTTTTGAGTAGGTTGCATTATTTGATAAATGATAGTAAAGTACGTTTCATATATCTGTCACTAGTAAGTAGGTTGCATTATTTGATAATAGAGGCTTAGTACGTTGCATCAAGCACTAATTATTCCGATTAGGTTCTAGTAAACCGTCATACCTACCCAAATAGTATAACTAGATACAAGTTCGCATTCCTTTAGAACATGTCATAATCCCTTTGTCCTCGACGTCATTGAACACAAGTCATGGTCAAACAGTCAACTTGTTTTGTTCAATACTTTCTCGATTCCGAATATGTTGATAATCCAAATGCCATTGATCCAATCAATTCATTTGAGTCCGGCCGAACATTTCATCAACATCATTCCTACGAGAGGCCCAAGCTTGACATCTCTCCGAAGAGGGACAAATCCATTTAGCTTATTATTCTTCCCTACGTGAATCCGATTATGCCAATCATACCCTTTATAACTACCCGGTTAAAGGTAGCGTTTGAATATGTCAAACATAATGTTCATCAAGTGGAAGACTATAATAACTTCATGTCTAAGGATTCAAATGACATAACTAATATGAGATATATGTTCGACATAGACCATGACATAAATCTTATACAGCGGGTCATGTCCAGTACCTTGTTCCAAACAAATACCCATAAATCTAACATGATCATCGCATGATCATTTAGCCTTTATACTAGTGCTTAACAAGTACTAGGGACGGAGATTATTATAAGTAAACATGAACAACAATAATAATCAAAACAGCTCTTTATTGATATGAAATAAATGATAACAATTACAACGTTTATTAAACGTGCCTAGGGCACCACTACCAACAAATCATACCCTTTATAACTACCCGGTTAAAGGTAGCGTTTGAATATGTCAAACATAATGTTCATCAAGTGGAAGACTATAATAACTTCATGTCTAAGGATTCAAATGACATAACTAATATGAGATATATGTACGACATAGACCATGACATAAATCTCATACAGCGGGTCATGTCCAGTACCTTGTTCCAAATAAGTACCCATAAATCTAACATGATCATCCCATGATCATTTAGCCTTTATACTAGTGCTTAACAAGTACTAGGGACGGAGATTATTATAAGTAAACATGAACAACAATAATAATAATCAAAACATCTCTTCATTGATATGAAATAAATGATAACAATTACAACGTTTATTGAACGTGCCTAGGGCACCACTACCAACAATCTCCCACTTGCCCTAGGCCCAATCTCCCATGTATCTAATACCCATGGACCTAACATGACCTTCATGTTTAGCTTGTGGAAGTCCCTTTGTTAGCGGGTCCGCGACATTGTCATCAGTAGGTACTCTGCATATATTTACGTCTCCCCTATCAACGATTTCTCGAATGATATGAAAGCGCCTAAGTATGTGTTTGGATTTCTGATGTGCTCTTGGTTCCTTTGCTTGAGCAATAGAACCATTATTATCGCAATAAAGGTCTATTGGATTAGCAATGCTAGGAACTACTTCAAGTTCAGTGATGAACTTCTTAATCCAAACAGCTTCCTTTGCAGCATCTGATGCAGCAATATACTCAGTTTCCATTGTAGAATCAACAGTTGTACTTTGCTTGGAACTCTTCCAATTTACAGCTCCACCATTTAACATAAACACAAAACCCGATTGCGATCGACTATCATCTTTGTCGGTCTGGAAGCTTGCATCCGTGTAAGCATTTACCACGAGATCATCTTCCATTCCTCTATAGACCAAAAACGAATCTTTAGTTCTTCTCAAGTACTTAAGAATCGCTTTTACAGCCATCCAGTGATTTTCACCGGGGTCGGATTGGTACCTACTTGTCATGCTTAAAGCATAAGATACATCCGGCCTAGTACAAATCATGGCATACATGATGGACCAATTGCCGAAGCATATGGAACATCATTCATTTTCTCACGCTCATGTTTTGTCTTAGGACATTGAGTCTTGCTTAGAGAAACTCCATCTAACACTGGTAAGGTTCCTCTTTTAGAATTTTCCATACGGAATCTTCTAAGGACCTTGTCAATGTATGTACTTTGGCTTAAACCAAGTATCTTCCTTGATCTATCTCTATAGATCTTAATGCCAAGTATATATGCGGCTTCACCCATATCTTTCATTGCGAAGCATTTTCCTAACCAAGTCTTCACGGACTGAAGTGTAGGAATATCGTTTCCAATGAGTAATATGTCATCCACGTATAAAATAAGGAATAGCACTATGCTCCCACTAATCTTCTTGTATACACAAGGTTCATCTTCGTTCTTGATGAAACCAAACTCTTTGACCGATTCATCAAAACGGAGATTCCAACTCCTCGAAGCTTGCTTCAATCCATAGATAGATCTCTGCAATTTGCATACCTTAGAATTCTGTTCAAAACCTTCTGGTTGTGTCATATACACATCCTCTTGTAGTTTTCCATTTAGGAAAGCGGTTTTGACATCCATTTGCCATATTTCATAGTCATGATATGCGGCAATGGTAAGCAAAATTCTTATAGAATTGATCATTGCTACGGGTGAAAAGGTTTCATCATAGTCAATACCATGAACTTGCCTATAACCTTTCGCTACAAGTCTAGCTTTGTAAGTATGCACCTTCCAGTCCATGTCAGTCTTCTTCTTGAAGACACATTTGCATCTTATGGTTTTTACACCTTCGGGTGCATCAATCAAATTTCAAACTTGATTGTCTTACATGGATTGCAATTCGGATTCCATGGCTTCAAGCTACTTGTCCGAATCAGGAGAAGACATCGCCTCTTGGTAGGTTGTCGGTTCATCATTCTCAATGATTTCCACCTCATTACTATCCGTTATGAGAAATCCATATCTCTCGGGCTCTGATCGTAACCTACTAGATCTGCGAGTTGCTTGTGTATTTTGAACAGGTTTCACAACTCCTTGTGGTTCTTGTTCTTGTTCCATTATTGGTTCAATGTCATTTTCAGGGTCTCGAATCTCTTCAAGATTTATTTTACTCCCACTGATTTCTTTGGAGAGAAACTCTTTCTCTAGAAAGACACCATTTCGGGTAACAAAAACTTTGTAGTCCTCACGGTTGTAAAAGTAATATCCTCTAGTTTCCTTTGGATATCCCACAAAAATACATTTGTCGGATTTGTGTGCAAGCTTGTCAGAGACAAGTCTTTTGAAAAAGGCTTCGCAACCCCAAATCTTCATGAAATATAAACAAGTTTTCGTTCCGCTCCACATCTCATATGGAGTCTTTTGAACCGATTTAGTTGGAACACGATTTAGTGTGAATGCAACGGTTTCTAGAGCGTAACCCCAAAAAGATATTGGAAGATCAACTTGACTCATCATTGATCGAACCATGTCTAACAAAGTCCGATTTCTCCTCTCGGACACACCATTCCATTGTGGTGTTCCGGGTGGGGTCAATTGTGAAACTATTCCACAATTCTTTAGATGATCATCAAATTCATGACTCAAGTATTCTCCACCTCGATCTGATCTAAGTGCCTTAATACTTTTGCCAAGTTGTTTTTCTACTTCATTTTGAAAAAATCTAAATATCTCAAATGCTTCACTTTTATGTTTCATTAGGTAAACATACCCAAATCTACTATAATCATCAGTGAAGGTTATGAAGTATTGAAATCCTCCCCTAGCATTGCTACTTAATGGTCCGTATACATCGGAATGTATCAACCCCAATAAGTCGCCTGCCCTTTCACCTAACTTGGTAAAAGGTGTCTTAGTCATTTTTCCAAGAAAACACGACTCACAAGTATCATATGACTCAAAGTCACATGAACCCAAAAGTCTGTCCCCATGGAGTTTTGAGATACACTTCTCATTAATATGACCAAGACGGCAATGCCACAAATAAGTATGATTTACATCATTAGGTTTAGATTTCTTATTTATATGATAGACATTGTCATTATTTTCATTCTTGACATTCAAGACATAAAGGCCATTAAATGAATTAGCAATACCATAAAACACATCATTTAAATAAATAGAAAATTTCTTATTCTCAATAAGAAACTTAAAACCTTCATTATCCAAACAAGAAATTGAAATAATATTTCTACTTAAATCCGGAACATAATAACAATTGTTCAAAACAAGAATTAATCCGGAAGGTAAAGTGACTTCATAAGTCCCTACGGCTAATGCAGCAACTCTTGCTCCATTCCCCACGCGCAGGTTCTAATTCACCCTCTTTAAGTAGTCTCCTATTCTTTAGTCCCTGCACATTTAAACAAATGTGAGAACCAGATCCGGTATCTAATACCCAAGAATCAGTGGTAGAAAGGAGAACATCTATCATATAGATACCTGAAGTCGATTCAGCCTTGTTGCCCTTCTTCTTCTTTTGCTCTTCCAAGAAAGCCTTGCAATTACGTTTCCAATGACCAATTTCTTGACAATGGAAACAAATTGCATCCTTTTGTGAATCGGGTTTTGCCTCAGAATCCTTGGTAACCTTTGCCTTGCTTATCTTGGGTTTGACAACTTTCTTACCCTTTCCTTTGGGACTAGCCTTGTTCCCATCATGAACCAAGAGCACGGGAGAACCTTTTCCACAATCTTCATCTCCGCAGTTTTAAGCATCCCATGCAACTCGGAGAGATTCTTATCCATTCCATGCATGTTATAATTCATCACGATTATAACTTTTAGGCAATGAATTAAGAATGAGATCCGTGGCTAACTCCAATGGGATTGGATAGCCAAGTTTCTCAAGGTGCTCTACATAACCTTTCATTTTAAGCATGTGAGGACTCACTTGTTTCCCTTCATTTATTTTGCAAGAAGTGAATGCAACAATGGTCTTGTACCTCTCTTTCCTAGCTTGCTCTTGAAACATGGCTCTTAACTCCACGCCTATCTCATAGACTTCCAAATGTTCCAAAATTTGTTGGAGTTTTGAGCACATGGTAGCAAGCATGAGACATCTTACATCTCTAGAATCATTACGATGTTTCTTGTAACTATCTCTTTATGCCCTAGGGGCAGTAGGTTCTGGTTCAGCAGGAAGTGGCCCATCGAGAATGTACAACTTATCTTCTTGCCTTAGAACAATTCTTAGGCTACGGATCAAATCCATAAAATTAGTGCCATTCTCTTGGAGCTTATCCTTCTCAAGGATCGATCGCAACGAAATTGATTGAGTGTTAGCAGTCATTGTCTACAAATATGCAAAATTTCCAAAATTTAATAAGTACCGGTTTCATTAAAGAAATAAATAATGTATTTTTCAAACAAAATACCCCCACTAAATTATATAACATTCATATACATCCAATGTATAATATAATTTTAATTGGTCTAAGATTCAACTTTAATTTAACTTTTGAGTCCACGGAGGCGGACCGCTCAAAACTAAATTAATTAGGTAGACAATCATGTCAATCATATCCCATATGATTCTTAGATTCTTTCATGAGATTCTTTGAGAAATTCAATTTTAAAAAGCATGTTTAATCTCATCTTTTGCCTAGGCCCAAAACTGTTTTGACGCCTAATTAAGTCCAACCATTTTAAACGTATAGGAACCATTCAATTTAATGCACCTTGCGGAGGCAAGCCCACAATGAATTAATGAACCTCATCTTGCTCATATATGAATAAAATTAATGCACCTCGCGGAGGCGAACCCACATCAAAATCACCCATGTATAAACAAGTGTTTTAATCATGGCATGGCAAAAAGAACTTAAAACTTTCTTTGAAGGTTCATCACATATAGCATACAACACATTTATGAGCACATAATATAAACATGTTACGCATCAAGTTTAGCCACTAAATTAATCTCCATTAATTTAAGCATAATATTTATGTGTCATTAGTTTCTCTATAATTATGAGGATGAGACTCTTTGAACTTTGGTTATCTTCTTCCAAATCAAGACAACAAGAAGTGCGGCCGAAACTAAGCAATAAGGCATCCACAATTCCGCACTAATTCAAGAAACCAAGAAAGTAGTCCATGTGGCCGAAACTAAGCAATAGATGGTCTCGATAAATGTAGGCCAATTGCATCCACAATTCCACATGAATCTCCAATCTTCGAATCAAGAACTTTGTTTCTCAATTTTAGCAATTATGAACTCTTCATAATTCTAACTTCGTTTTATCTTTGAAACCTTGATTGCGATCAAGTTTGGGAAACACAATCTCGATAAACGTAGATTTGTTGGGTTTTGATGCATCATGCGCAGCGGAATTAAACGTATAAATCAAACACCCAAGAGCCCGGATCCGTTCATGTTGATTAAATTAAATACAAGATGAAAGAAACATACCCTTGAAGATCGAATCCATGAACACGGACTTTAAGGTGCTAACACAAACACCCTCTATTAGTATCCACACGTCGAACGGATATCAAGAACACCTTCTTGATCTGGATTGCTAGACCCAAGGCTTGATGAAGAAACGATTTCTTCATAGGAATTATTTTGCTCAATTGATTATTGAGTTATGATGATTCTAAATCTCAGAACTAATAATCCCCTCTATATGTGTGTAATTGTTTTTCAAACAACATGTTATGATTTCTAAAATCAACCATTAGGTTTCTTAAACCCGGCTGCACACATATATAGTAGGGTATTAACCTAATTCCTTTTGGGATCAGAATTCCTTGTCAAACAAGAAGTCTTGAACAAACTGTTTTCGGCCGGACAAACCATCCGTACGGATTGGTTGGGTGGCTCCCAAACCATCCGTACGGATCCTTCCAGCAGGATCCAGTTTTTCCCATTTTCTGTGCCTTATTCAATCCGTTCTATTGTGTGTGACCCAATAGGATTATACTAAGTTGGCAACGAGTCCAAACGAGTCAGAACCCGTAAGTCATAAGCGGACTCTAGCAAGCCATTATGACTACCCAATTAGTATAACTTTGAAAGACCAAAGTAACCTTATAGAACATATCATAATCCCTTTGTCACGCGATATCATATTGGACATAAGTCATGGTCCACGTCAACTTATGTTGTCCAATGCTTTCTCGATCCCGAGTAGATTGATATGAGCAAATAACATTGAACGCTTCAATTCATTTGGGTACGTCCGTACACTTTTATCAATCTCACTCATCGAGTGGCCAAGCAGATATCTCTCTTGAGAGAGGGACAAATCCCATCTTGACTTATCATTCTTCCCTACAGGAATCCGATTATGCCAATCGTAGCCTTTATAACCACCCGGTTAGGGGTAGCGTTTGAGTACGTCAAACATAATGTTCATCATGTGGAAGACTATGATAATCTCAGGTCTAAGGATAAAATGATATAACTATTATGAGATTTAATTATGACATTTGACCATGACATAAATCTCATAACGGGTCTATCCAGTACTTGTTCTCCAACATGTACCCACAAGTTTAATCCGCATCCTATACGATCATATGATTATCCATCAAACTCATGCTAGCCCTTCATAAGTGCTAGGGACAATGATTATTATAATAAACATGCAAAAGATATAATAATCGTGTTTGTTATCTCTATAACAATGAAGCTATGATATAACGCATATGCCTTTCTCAAGGGCCTAGGGCATAATATCCAACAATCTCTCACTTGCACTAGGCCCAATCAATGAGTATCCAATACCCATTGAGCTTAGTTATGATCTCCATCATAATTGCAAACGAGCTTATGGAGGATAATTATCCTTGTTATTATCATAAGGTATTTTGCATATTTTGACATCTCCCATCTTTGACGATTTCTCGAGTAAGATAGAAATGTCTGAGTATATGTCTAGATAAGACATTAGTCCCTTGACTTGTGTAATAATGATTATTGACACAATGAAGGTACATTAAATTAGTGACACTAGAAACGATTTCTAGTTTACTAATTAGAATCTTAATCTTAACATTTTTCTAGTTGCATCTCATGCCACTAGATACTTAACCTTTTGTAGAATAGTAATGGTATACTTAGAACTCTTCTAATACCATTATTAAACTTAGACATGTATTTATACTGTAATATTTATCTTTGTTGGTCTGTAAGAATGCATCTTTGTAACTGTTTACAGGATCATCTTATATTCCAACAAAGATCAAGAACGCATCCTTTAGTTCCTTTTAGAGAACATAAGAGTGTTTCTTAACTAGTGACTCTCACTAGGATCTGATTGGTATCATCTCATCATATTCCAAGTATATGAGACATACGGTCTTAGTACATTTACATGGCTTACATGATAGATCCAATTGCCGAAGCATATGGAATCCTAATCATGTACTCTTGCTCATTAGTCTTCTACTAAGACTAAATCTTGCAAAGATTAATGCCATTAGACTTTCCCAAGTAACCTCTCCAAGAGTCTTGCATGGTGAACTTTTCACTATCTTGTCTTTATTAGTACTTTGACTTTAACCAATCAACGTTTTAGATTTATCTCCATAAATCAGTCCAAGGATGTAGGCGGCTTCATCCAAGTCTTTCATTTAGAAACTCTTTCAAAATGATTTATATATCAACCATATATATTTTAGACTATGAATAAAATTATGCTCCCACTAAATTTATTATAATCACAAATCTCATCCTTGATGAATTTCAAACTCTTTGAATACTTCATCAAAATAAAATTTCACTCCAAGTAGTTTGCTTCAATCCATCTCATGAATTTCTGTAACTTGCATATTTTATTAGAATTTTATGGATTAATCAAAACCTTTAGGTTGTATCAAACACATCCTAATGTAAATTCCTGTTAAGGAATATAGTTTTGACATTCATCTGTCATATTACATATTCGAAATATGAAGTTATGACAATTTGAATTCTAATAACATTAAGCATGACTACGGGTGATAAAGTTTCATCATAATCGACATTATGAATTAACTTTTCTCAATTAGTCTTGCTTAGTCAATATACACTTTTAGATTTTATGACTCCAAGTCATTGATCCAAATCCGGAGCGGACTTTGCATCTTGATAGGTAATAGGTCAATCATTCGCAATGATATCTTCCCTATTACTTTCTATTACGAGAAATCAATATTTCTTGTTATAGATAGTCTCCTATCAGTTATGCAAATTTCTTGTGTATACTTGAAAGAATTTCCACAACTCCTTGTGAAACTTTATTCAACTTCCATCTTAGGTTCCATGTCATTTTCTAGGTTTCGAACTCTTCGAGATACATTTTACTCCCACTAGTTCTTTAGAGATAAACAATTTATCTAGAAAGTGCTATTTGGAGTGACAAACGATTTGTACTCTAAAGGGTGTAAAATTAATATCATTAAGATATCCCATAAAATACATTTATTAGATTTGGGTGTGATTTTGTCCAAGACAAAGCTTTTCTCAAAAGTATCATATCACAAATCTTTATGAAAGACAAACCAAGTTTTCTTTCATTCCATATCTTATATGGTATAAAGAACCTCCTTAGACGAATCTCAATTTAGTGTAAGCGTAGATGTTTCCAGCACATAATCCAGAAGGATAATTAAAGATCAGTTTGACTTATTATGAGACGAAAAACTGTGTTTTACAGACAATCTGTAAACTTCTGGAACATTATCCTTACGGCTGCTGTTTCCAGATTATGTTTTTCTTAAATTGCAGACTTTCTGCAGAATTCTCATCGAGTCCAAGGCTCAAATATTCATTACTTTTATCTAATCAGAGTACATCAATACTTTTGCCATGAGGTGTTGAAATCCTTTCTAGCATTGTTACTTTAATAAACTACATACATCAAAATGTATAAGTTCAAAATAGTACTTCCTCTTACTACTATTAGTAAAAGATATCTTGATCAATTTCTAAGATTCACATCTATCACATGATTCGAAATCATATGAATTTAAAAGTCCGTCCCATGGAATTTTAGATATGTGTTTCTTATCATTTGATATAAACATTAATGCTTTTTAAGAATGTAACGATTACATCCTTATATTCAGATTTCCATTATTTACGTTATGCTCATTATTTTGTTCTTCCAAGATAAGGATATTAATTCCCATTATATGATTAGCAATACAATAAGGCAAATCATATTTAATGGAACACTTTCTTATTCGAAATAAGAGATATATCCATAATCTTCTAGTGAAGAAACCAAAATAATATTTCTACTTAACATAAGAACATAGAACCATTTGTTCAAAACAAATATGAACTTATTAGGTAAAGACACTTCACAAGTTCCTATGATTAATGTTGCAACCATTGCATCATTATTGCCACATAGGTTAATCTTTACCCTTACAAGTAGAAATTTTAACATAAATACTTGAAGTGGTAGTCCAACTACCCTTCCTTTTGATCTTTTAATTCAAATTGTAATTTCACCAACGGTCAATCCTATTGCCAAGGTACAAATTACATTCTTTGGATTTTAGGTTTTGCCACAAATATTTCCTTTTAGGCTTGACAACTTTTGTCTTGCCTTTATCTAAATCCTTGTCCTTATTAACCTTTAGAGTTTGAGAGGGTTTCCATTTGATATTAAGACATAGCATTTTAAACATCAAATGTCGCTTATGAATTGATATCAAATCTGTTTGTTAGTTCCAAACTAACATGATAACCAAGCCAACTAAGGTAATTAATATGTTTCTCTATGTTCAAAATATGAGAACTTATTAACATACCTTTCATTCATCACATGAATGTTAGACTCTAATCAATCTCAAACTTTATTTGCCTCTCTTGCTTGTAGGAACGTTTCCTACGAGATTGCTTATCGCATAAGCATTCATATGTTTCAGATACTTCTAAAGTTCCGATCATATGACAGCAAGTCATAGGACCGTTGACATCTATAGAATCATCCACATGTTTCTAATCAATGTTTTTGTCCACTCTTAAGGCATAAGGTTTCTTAGGAATATGATTTATTAAGAATTCATAACTTCCGATCTTGCTTTAGAACAATTCTTAAGCTCATGACTAGGTCAAGGAAGTTAATCTTATTCTTCTTTAAAGTGGGGTTTATCGCAGTAATTATGCATGATTATAGTTTAAGACATTCTACAAAATATGCAAATAAATATACACATATATTTCATACCATTATCATTTAGAGACATTTAATGTATTTCATAAATACTCTCACTAAATTATACACCTTCAAATACAACAATTGTATAATATAATTTAAGTAGGCTAAGATCCAACTTTAATTTAATTTCAAGTCCGCTTTGGCGATACTGCTCAAAATTAAATTAATTAGGTAGACAACTCTTTGTCAATCATATCATATATGATTCTTAGATCCTTTATGAGATTTGTTAGACATCTTATGTCGGACATGTTTTAATCTCATCTTGTGCCTTAGGCCCAAAACTTTGTCTTTTGATAGCCTAATTATGTCAAACCACGTTAAACGTATAGGAAACTCTCATTCCTCATCTTGCTCAAACACTGATAGAATTAATGCACCTCGCTTTGGCAGAGCCCACATAAAAATACCCGGTGTACTCACAAGTGTTTTAATAATGGATTGGCACATGACTTAAGTTTTAAGAAGGTTTATTTTCTTAGAGATATGCATCATATATTTAATTATGTCATAATATAATATAGTCTTTGTATAATCATGTTAACTAATCCAATTAATTAACAGAAGAAAAATCTTGTGATTTAATTATGAAGCAACATAATGGGGACGGAATCTAAATTATCTGTAAACAATTTACAGATTGGATATTTCATTCGCATTCCCAGAAACAAGGCGTAAGCCTGCCATTGGTCCATGCAATGAATTAATCCAAATTTAGTTTTCTTCTCTTGCAAACGATTTGCACTTTGTATAGGGGTAATTCTGAAACTTTGAGATTACGCCAATCTTAAACTCCTTTAAGATTCTGATCTCATTAACAGTTTGGACTTCTGAACTTAAATCTGTTTCAGGAAACACAGTTTCCAAAACCTACCGTCTGAAACAGATCAGAATCAGTAATGCCCAAACCATCCGTACGGATGTTTCTGGAAGCATCCAGATTTATCCGTACAGCTCTTTCATACACGTCACATAAACTCTGAACTCTTCAGAATTCTCAAACTGTATCCGCAGAGCATCTTGAAATTGAAAGCACAAACCGCACAGCCGAAACTAAGCCAAAAGGCATCCACATTTCCGTGCTAAGATCAAGAAACCAAGCAACTTCTCTATACGGTCGAAACTAAGCCAAAAGGCATCCACATTCCCGTATAGATTGGATACTTGTTTCAAGATCTTTCATTGTATCTTAATCTCACAGATTACAGCAGTTCTAAACTCTTTAGAACTCTGATTTCTGCAATTCCTTTTGAATTCTTCGGCCGAAAACTGTTTCAGGAAACACGGTTTCGAAAACCAGCCGTCTGAAAGCAGTTTCTAGTTTCCAGATTCGAATTCTGTAAACAATTTACAGAATAATCTGAACACCAGAAAACAAAATCAAATTCTGAGAATTTCCAAACTATCCGTACGGATCAGTTTGGAATCATCCAAACCAGCCGTACGGATCCATTGGTAGGATCCCAGATTTCCAGGTTTTTCAGAATATCAGAAATTCGACCAAATCCAATATCATGTTTGTACATAATCAGATTACAGAAAACATGAATTTACAGATTACGAATTTAATTAGATCTAATCAATATCATGAATAAACAATTTATTATATATATAAATTAGATCTAAATTATCAATACACATAATCCAATTATTTATTGATAATCCCAATATGCAATTATTCATATAGATCAAATCAATATAATAATCACATAATCCCCATGTTCATGCTCACAAACCTTTATATCTCATATATAAAACTCAAATCACACATTCATCTTATTATCATGTAGATATTATATAATCGAATTAAACAATTTCAACATGATATACTAAAATAATCAACAATGAACGGGGCTCTGATACCACTGTTGGGTTATGATGCATCATGCGGAGCGGAATTAAACGTATAAATCAAACACCCAAGAGCCCGGATCCGTGCATGTTGATTAAATTAAATACAAGATGAAAGAAACATACCCTTGAAGATCGAATCCATGAACACGGACTTTAAGGTGCTAACGCAAACACCCTCTATCAGTATCCACACGTCGAACGGATATCAAGAACACCTTCTTGATCTGGATTGCTAGACCCAAGGCTTGATGAAGAAACGATTTCTTCATAGGAATTATTTTGCTCCATTGATTATTGAGTTATGATGATTCTAAATCTCAGAACTAATAATCCCCTCTATATGTGTGTAATTGTTTTTCAAACAACATGTTATGATTTTTTAAAATCAACCATTATGTTTCTTAAACCCGGCTGCACACATATATAGTAGGGTATTAACCTAATTCCTTTTGGGATCAGAATTCCTTGTCAAACAAGAAGTCTTGAACAAACTGTTTTCGGCCGGACAAACCATCCGTACGGATTGGTTGGGTGGCTCCCAAACCATCCATACGGATCCTTCCAGCAGGATCCAGTTTTTCCCATTTTCTGTGCCTTATTCAATCCGTTCTATTGTGTGTGACCCAATAGGATTATACTAAGTTGGCAACGAGTCCGAACGAGTCAGAACCCGTAAGTCATAAGCGGACTCTAGCAAGCCATTATGACTACCCAATTAGTATAACTTTGAAAGCCCAAAGTAACCTTATAGAACATATCATAATCCCTTTGTCATGCGATATCATATTGGACATAAGTCATGGTCCACGTCAACTTATGTTGTCCAATGCTTTCTCGATCCCGAGTAGATTGATATGAGCAAATAACATTGAACGCTTCAATTCATTTGGGTACGGCCGTACACTTTTATCAATCTCACTCATCGAGTGGCCAAGCAGATATCTCTCTTGAGAGAGGGACAAATCCCATCTTGACTTATCATTCTTCCCTACAGGAATCCGATTATGCCAATCGTAGCCTTTATAACCACCCGGTTAGGGGTAGCGTTTGAGTACGTCAAACATAATGTTCATCATGTGGAAGACTATGATAATCTCAGGTCTAAGGATAAAATGATATAACTATTATGAGATTTAATTATGACATTTGACCATGACATAAATCTCATAACGGGTCTATCCAGTACTTGTTCTCCAACATGTACCCACAAGTTTAATCCGCATCCTATGCGATCATATGATTATCCATCAAACTCATGCTAGCCCTTCATAAATGCTAGGGACAATGATTATTATAATAAACATGCAAAAGATATAATAATCGGGTTTGTTATCTCTATAACAATGAAGCTATGATATAACGCATATGCCTTTCTCAAGGGCCTAGGGCATAATATCCAACAAGATTAGCCATCCAAACCTTGAACCAATCTTAGAATCACAAGACTAAAACAAATAGGAAAATCAAACCCCAAGATCCACACCAAAACCAACTGCCCAAAACCCGCTCCAGATCAACAGGTCTGGCCGGTATTGTCACTGATTCGGTTGGATCCCATCAAAATTCCAGAATCTGATTCTGACCAACTGTGCGGCCGCCCAAGAAAATCTGTGTGGTCGCCCAAACATGTGCGGCCGCCCAATATTTTCTGTGCGGTCGCACAGTAGCATCAGACAGAATTTTAAAGTTCAAAAATTTGTCTCAAAATTGTTTTTCCCGATTATTAAAACTTTGATCCAATCAAAAATTAATAATCAAACAATTCAGAATCCAACATAATTTTTAGTGCGATTCAATAGTGCGATTAAAGTTGTGAAACAATAAATCACATAAAATCATATAACACATAAACATCATATATCCAATATTCATATCATGTTAGGCACATAAACAATTTATACACACACAACATGATCTAAGTATTGAAATAATTAACATGAACGTGGCTCTGATACCACTGTTGGGTTTCGTAGTAACATGCGCAGCGGAAAATAGCATTCAAAATTTTATGAAACCCAAAGCCCATAGATCCATTCATATGATTAAATCAAATACAACAATATGAATACTAGAAAACTAACCCTTGATGACTTTGAATTTGGTCTTTGATCTTGGTGGAGAACTTGAAGCTTTAATCACAAAAGTAAGAACACGAACTTTGAAGATGATAAGCTTCACCCTCTAGCGGTATCCCCACCACGAACGAATATCAAGAACACTTGATCTTGGTTGCTAGACCAAAATTGTGAAACACGTTTTCACAATCAATATGAACTATATGGAATTTTTGTTTGTGTATTATTTTGTTCTTCAATCTAGGATGTCTTAGAACAAAATAAAACTCTCTCAAACTCTTTGGAGACTTGCACAAAAAGCTATATTATGTTCTGGCCCGAATTTGTCTGTTTATATACAAGTTAGACCTATTCCAAATAGGAAACTTGTGTCTAAACCCGTCCAAAATTCTTTTCCAAATCAAATTAGGAAACCAGTCCCGACATGGTGTGCGGCCGCCCAAAACCACCTGTGCGGCCGCACATCTATCTGGAAGGTTATGGTACTATTCGACCCAAACTGTGCGGCCGCCCAAACCATCTTGTGCGGTCGTACACTTGTCCAGATTCCCACAGTTTCCAAAATTCCAATATAATCCTTATTTAAGACTCGTTCTATTGTGTGTGACCCTCTAGGATTACACTAAGTTGGCAATGGGTTCAAACATGAAACCATAAGATATGATTAGGTTCTAGCAAACCGTCATACCTACCCAAATAGTATAACTAGATACAAGTTCGCATTCCTTTAGAATATGTCATAATCCCTTTGTCCACGATGTCATTGAACACAAGTCATGGTCAACAAGTCAACTTGTCTTGTTCAATACTTTCTCGATTCCGAATATATTGATAATCCAAATGACATTGATCTAATCAATTCATTTGAGTCCGGCCGAACAGTTTCATCAACATCATTCCTACGAGAGGCCCAAGCTTGACATCTCTCCGAAGAGGGACAAATCCATTTAGCTTATTATTCTTCCCTACGTGAATCCGATTATGCCAATCATACCCTTTATAACTACCCGGTTAAAGGTAGCGTTTGAATAAGTCAAACATAATGTTCATCAAGTGGAAGACAATAATAACTTCATGTCTAAGGATTCAAATGACATAACTAATATGAGATATATGTACGACATAGACCATGACATAAATCTCATACAGCGGGTCATGTCCAGTACCTTGTTCCAAACAAGTACCCATAAATCTAACATGATCATCCCATGATCATTTAGCCTTTATACTAGTGCTTAACAAGTACTAGGGATGGAAATTATTATAAGTAAACATGAACAACAATAATAATAATCAAAACATCTCTTCATTGATATGAAATAAATGATAACAATTACAAGGTTTATTAAACGTGCCTAGGGCACCACTACCAACAAAGAAATCTGTACATATTGTAAAATGATTTCTATCCTTACTTAGTTGATTTATATTAGGACTTTATTTACATGTAATGGTGTATATATATCATTGATCAATACAAGAGAAACTCACAGTTGGTGAGATTGAAAAACTCTCAACATTCTTTTCTTGGCCTTCATTTTTCCCGATCTCCAGATACATCTCTTCGGGCCTTCTCCGACTCTGACTGGGCTGGTTCTCCCTTGGACAGACGGTCCACAACGGGGTCATGCATCTTCATTGGTCTGAACCTTGTATCTTGGACTCCCAAAAAGCAAACCACTGTCTCTCACTCGAGCAGTGAAGCAGAATACCGGGCTCTTGCCACAACCGCAGCTGAACTACGGTGGTTCTCTTTTCTCTACTGAGAACTTGGCTTATTTCTCTCACCTCCGAAACTGCATTGTGACAATATCTCGGCGCTTCATATGGCTTGCAATCCCGTGTTCCATGCTCGAACACGCCATATTGAGATAGATCTTCATTTTGTTCGTGATCTTCATTAGCGTGGCTTCTTACAGTTGTTTATATTGCTACGACAGAACAACTAGCAGATGTTTTTACAAAGGCCTTAGCTCTACCTCGGTTAGATCTTGTTTCTTCCAAGCTTCAGCTCGCACCTGTGCCGCTTAGCTTGAGGGAAGTGTAAATGAACAAACTAGTCTTGCCAAAGATCACAAAGGGCAGTCTCGGTAAATGTTGTGGATTGATACAAATCACGCTATTCTCAGAGTATATATCACATAGATGGGAGGAAATCTGTACATATTGTAAAATGATTTATATCCTTACTTAGTTGATTTATATTAGGACTTTATTTACATGTAATGGTGTATATATATCATTGATCAATACAAGAGAAACTCACGGTTTGTGAGATTGAAAAACTCTCAACACTCTTCTCCTTAACAGCCTTCCATCATTCTTCTTCCTTGGCTGATCTCTTTTCTTATAATTTGCTCTGGGAAAACTTGAAACGATATTTTTTTCACTTGTCTCCAATATTTCATATATATATGTGTTGCATCAAGTTAATAACATGGTATCCCGTATTGTCCCGCATTATCCCGCATCCCGAGGTGATTTGGGATGGGACATGGAATTTTAGTCCCGCGATAAATTAGGGACGTCCCGTCCCGTATAGTTTGCGGGACATCTTAGTTTTGTCTCGTCCCGTTGTCCCGAATTGATGGCTTTATTGATGCGACTCAGAAACCAACAAAATTAAAATAAAATCTTTAAAAAAAACATTGTATTTCCAAGGAACAAAAGGATGTGGCAAGTTTTGTTAGTATTTTTTTTATTATTTTTTTTATTTTTATGGGTGTGTAATTGATTTGGAGTCAGTCTTATAAAAACTTGTTTTACACTAAGAGATGTGTAAAATTTGTTTTACATTAAAAGATTTTATTTTCACTTTGATTTGAGAGAGTGTCAAAAAAAAAAAAAAAAAAAAAAAAACAGTTTTCTTAAGCGGGCTTCCTTCGAAGGACTAATTCCCCAAAAGCCGCCCAAATTTTACAGAACTTGTAATGAGTACAATTTGTTTGTGTTAATTTCCGTTAGCTCCATGTAGGTGAATGTTTGTTCCCAAAAGCCCCAATTTCTTTTAATGAAAGAATAGAAATGTGAAACCCCTCCTGACCCAAATCCCAATACATAAAAAGTTGATCGCCCTGTTGGGTTTTGAAGCATCATGCGCAGCGGAATTAACAGATAAAATCAAACACCCAACAGGCCGGATCCGATCCAAGAGTCCGGATCCGTGCATGTTGATTAAATTAAATACAAGATGAAAGAAACTAACCCTTGAAGAGCGCATCCATGAACACGGACTTTAAGGTGCTAATGAAACACCCTCCATCGGTATCCACACGTCGAACGGATATCAAGAACACCTTCTTGATCTGGATTGCTAGACCCAAGGCTGAAGAAACGATTTCTTCGTAGGAATTATCTTACTTCATTGATTATTGTATTTTGATGATCATGGATCACTAAATAAATAATCCTACCTCTTTATAATTTATTGTTTCTAAAACAATTGTTTGTGATTTCCAAAATCACATCTTTCAATTTATTTTGTTGGATAGATCAAATAGAAATAAAAGGAAGGGTGATATGGTGGGAAATGGTAAGACAATGTCTCGTGAAGAAAAGATAGAACTGAAATCCAAGCATCTCTTACTTTTTCTTTTGTTGTAGTAACCATTGAGGGGGGTCACCGGTCAGAATGCTTCGTGTGGATTCCTGACAAAAATGTGGTATTTAGTTGACTATTAATTATACACAACTTTTATTTTTATTTGCTTTAATCTATTACGAGAATGCATTGCAAGGGTAAAAATTGAACTCAACTTTTATAGAAAAAGTGATGTCTACTAATACACAACTACCTCTATGGTATAAAAAAATATATTTTTCATAATTTTAACTCTAAAATATTGTGTAATCACTACTTCCTATGTCCCATAACAAGCTTCTCATTTTATCATTTTGAGCGTCCCATTGGAAACTCCCACTTATTTAAAAAGGAAAAGATTACATCCACTTTATCTCTCCTCCCACTCACAACAACTATCCACTCACTATTTTATACCTTAATTTCTCTCTCCTTCTCACTCATATCAGGCCACCTACTTTTCCTTAATTCTCGTTACTAACATTCTATGAGAAGTTTGTTATGAAACGGTGGGAGTATTTGTGAAATAAATATGTTAATGAACTCTTAGTATTAGTATGGAATGGATATCTCTTCTTATGACTATAAATATAGAATCCCATCCGTCCTATTTCAAATTGTAAAAAATTATCGATACACGGTTAAAAAAAAGAGAGTAGAAAATGTGATTTGCTGTGAGTGTAGAATGTTGAGTTGACGAGAGATAGAGAGTTGCGTAGAGAATAGTACTCCCTTCGTCTCAAAATATTTTTCACATGTGACAATTTAAACTTTTTAAGGTTTGAACACTTGTTTTACTAAACATGTTGTGTTTATGCACTTTTTAAGCCTAAATTGTAAACATGAGAAGAACATTTTGGGACAATGAAAAATAACAAATCAAAAGATCATTTTAGAACAAAAGGAGAATGTCTATTAGTTGATCTGGGTAACAAAAAGTGAGTCCCATAATTAAAAATTATAAAAAAACTTTATATTTTTGAATTTTGTAATTTTCAATGAGACATTAAAGATGACAAATTTTACAATTTAAAATGGAACGTAGGGATTA
The DNA here is from genome assembly GCA_026119855.1 of Campanula takesimana. NCBI lineage: Eukaryota > Viridiplantae > Streptophyta > Magnoliopsida > Asterales > Campanulaceae > Campanula > Campanula takesimana. The sequence continues at coordinate 505,327 of JAOWBW010000397.1, read as the reverse complement.
TATTATAATAATATAACTTGCCGAAATAAAAATGATATATTAATATGAAAGATAAACACACGAGAAAAATAAATAAGTAAGTATTAAAATAACTCTTAAATTAGAATGTTGAAAATAAAAGTGACTCTAAATGTAAAACAAATTAAAAAAAAAATGAATAACAGAAGACTTGCAGTTGTATTTTAAAAGACTTTTGATAACTTTCATGACTTCACTTTGCATTAATGCAAGTAATAAAAAGGGAACACTTTTCTTCATAAGGGGAAGAAAAGGAAGGAGGTGACGAGAATTAGAGTGAGGGAAAGAGCTCCACCTGAAAACTTTCATTCCCAAAGTTCTCTCTGTCGTCTCTCTCACATGAAAGAGATCACAATATAGCAAATAAATATTCAAAATTGGGACATCAAATCATTTGTATTACTACTACTTTTGGGATTAATGTCTATCTTTTTTTTTCTTTTACCAACTTAATTTAATTTATAATTATAGAAAAGTAGACATGCCCGAATTTTAGAGGTGGTTTGAGAAATTGATCTTACATTTTTTTATTTTATTTGACGATGTCTGCATTAAGAAACGAGGAGAGGGAGCAAACATTAGCACTCACCGAGGGTGAGTCTTTGACTTTACTAATGAGTCACTCCTTGATAAATTGAAGACATCCTACTTTTTTTGTCAAAACAATTTTTTCTTTTTTATCTTCATCAGAATGCGAGCCATTCTCTTAAAGATCATCCTCGTCATAATAGTTAAAAAGAATGACCTCGATCTGTTACAAAACAACCTTAGTCCAATAATAATGTGTTCGGTTAATGCCTTTGAATTTGGGACACCAAGTTAAAGGGTTAAGCAACCGGAAGATTTCGTAATTCCGGGACGGAGCAGAACAGGGTTCGGCCGAGCCTATGATAGGACTCGGCCGAACCAGGCGAATCGGAAACTTGGTCTTTTGGAACAGCAGAGGTTCGGGCGAGTGAAGGAAGGGATTCGATCGAGTCAAGGCATGGGTTCGGCCAAACCAAGAGCAATTCGGGCCAGAAGTTTGCTGCAGTTTCGTATTCGCAGTAGGGGTGTAAGTGGTTTGGTTCAAACCGCGGTTCGAGACCGAACTGAACCAAACCATGCGGTTTGATTTGGGTTTCAAGCACGAATGGTTCGGTTCGGTCTCAAATATTGACAAACCACTTGGTTCGGTTTGGTTTGTGGTTTGACCTCCCAAACCGCGGTTTGAAACCACCAAACCGAACCGCCAAACCAAACCACATAACATAAACTAATTATCCTAACCTCCCCCCCCCCCATTTTGTATCTTATTTATTTTTTTCCGTATATTTATTACTCCCTCCGTCTCAAAATAGATGTCATTTTGGAGTGTTTCACACATATTAAGAAATGTCATTAATGGAGGTGAAGATGTCCCAAATACCCCTAAAGCAATTCAACTACCTAGGTAATTAAATGATTAAGTAAGAGAATAATTCACTATCATTATTAAGGGTATAATTGGTATAGAGCAATAAAAAACTTTGAAAATAGTGAAACGACAAGTATTTTGAAACAAAATTTAACTCCCAAAACGACATCTATTTTGAGACGGAGGGAGTAGTATTTATTGTTGTACCAATAAAAAAAAACATTACATAGACTAATTCTAACCCATATTTTGTATCTTATTCAAGTATTAATTTCATTATTTGTTATCTTAATTGTGACACATAAAAAACAAGTTCTCTCCCAGATCGATATTGTAAAGTGTTTTTCTTCCTTCGGCCTCTCTCTTCCTCTGACTTTCTCCATAAAGACACGCATCTTTCGCTCTTCCTCCGTGATCACGGAAAATTCAAACAAATAATGAGTTACGGTTTGAATCGTGGTTTGAACCGTAGTCTAAACTACGGTCTAGACCGCGGTTTGAACCACACAATTGAACCGCGGTTTGAACCAAACTGAACCGAACCATAGTGGTTTGGTTTGGTTCGGTTTGAATTTTTTCATGGTTTGGTTCGGTTTGGGATTATCCCAAACCATGACTAATGGTTTGGTCCGTAAATTCCCCAAAACTGAACCAAACCGAACCATTTACACCCCTAATTCGCAGAAGGAAATGTTTCAAGTCCGTTTTGGACTTGTATTCCAAGTTCCTACCAGATTTTGAGCTAGGCTTTGAGTAGTATAAATAGAGGCTATTAGTTTAGATCAAAATCACACCTCAGATTGTCATAGGCAAATTATTAGAGTGCTCAGAGAGATCTGTAAATCTACAGTTGCATAGTTAGGAATTATGTGATCAAAATTCGTGCAACAGTAATAATGTGATCTTATAATCGTTTCTCCAGATTGATAATAATATTCTCTCCCCTCCCCGTGAACATAGCTTAATTGGTAAACCACATAAATCTGTGTTCTTGTGATTGCTTGCTTTTCTCATCAAATCTTGCTTAGTGCTCTAACATAATATTATGAAGAAAAAAAAACAAGAAAACAATAAAAAGGGTAAAATAAAACAATGTACTAATACTGTTACAAAATATTTGAACTCCAAATACGGCAAAGGAAGGAGACCAAACTGGGTAATAATAAATGAACAGTTGCATATGCTACTAGTATTAAATTTTGTGTCACTGATACAATTATAAACATACATTAATATATAACTGTTGTAAGAAATAGTAGTACTTGTACTACTCCAGTAAGAGTGTGAAGGAAATTAGGGCATGAAGAGCTTGTTGGCACACTTGCAACGCCAAGCTTCAGGGTAGTACTCTAATGGCTGACTGAAACCGGGTTGAATCGGTACGTGAACCGGTCTACACGGCTTACACCTCCCACATTTGTATCTGCACATGGGTGGTGATGACCCTGGCCCACCCAGTCTCCTCCTCTCCACCACCGCCGCCGCCGACGACCCACTACTACTCCTCTCTGATCTCCCACCCCCTCCTGTACACACAGTTCAAGAAAGTTAGCTTTGAGTTCTTGAATCGATCGAGTTGACTCGTTAGTTAAAATTACATGCATTTTGAGTTGTGGGTATCTTGGAATTAGTGTACTTACCGAGTTTTTGGTGAGTTGGACGAATGGCGGTGCAGGTGGAAGTGAATAGGAGGAATGCTATGGCGGTGATGGTGGCAATTGATGATGACCTCCGGCGGTGGTGGTGGTGCTCCTCCATTGACTAATGATGACTAAGAAATTAAGCAGAAGAGAGGAAAAAGTAATTTAAGAAGAAAGATTTTGGAGGATTTTGTTTGGGGGGAGAAAGGGAAAGGGATGATGGTGTATTATTATGACTTGTATTGTGAACGTGTGTGTGGGTGAGTGAGTCTAAAGACTCCAAGTCAAAGAGAGGTTTGAAATTTACACTGTGAAGAAAAGATGGTGTAGGGGTGGGGTGGGTGACAAAGAGAGAGAGAGAGTAGTTGGGTAAATGTCATATTGACATATTCTATGAAAATTATTTACATTTTCACTTCTTGATGTTTTTACAAATTATACTATTATTTGGGGCCAGATTGATAATTCAACCCTTACATTGTGATAATGGTCTCCAATGTATGCATAAGAAGTTTATTTGGATTATTTAACATATCCCTTAGATTTATTTATCTTTTTTTTTTTTTTAGAACATAGCCCTTTGATTAGTAATTATAAATGATATTATATATATTACCTTTAATGAAAAATATAAGTTTTCTAACATTATGAAAAAAATTAATTAACATTTCTAGTTTATTAAACTTGAAGTGCTTGTTGATTGTGCCTTTGACGGAGTTTTAAAGGATTAACTAAGGCCTCGTTTTTATTTGCTTAAAAAAAAAGGCCTTGTTTATTTTTCATTTTCAGCTATTATTCAGATTTGATTATGGGTGTAGCAGAAATAAAATAATTCATGATGTTTGTTTTTTCTTTCTTCAATTCAAATCTGAATGCCTCTTATTTGCACTTAATTTTCAGATGTAAAACTATCACTTATTTGCCTCTTAAATGATTTTTTTCATATATATATCTCTTCCATAAACTCGTAATTTCAAATATTCTCCACCCAAACACAAGTTCAACAGCCATGTCGTAATTCTAATTTCATATGTGAATTTAGATGAATAATCAAACAGCTTGAATAGTTTAGAATTCAGTTTTTAGAACTGTCTCTTGTAAATTCAGCCAAATTAATCAAATTTCAAAACTTAACACTTAAAAAAATCAAACATTATCTAACATTTCTAAGTGACAAACCGATAATTTAAATTCGTCATCCACAAAAAATACACCCATCTTTTGTAAGTATTGTCTCTTCAAAATGAATACTCCCTCCGTCCCAAAACACCTTGCACATATTTCCTTTTTGGGTGTCCCATTGGTAAGTCTCTTTTCCTAAAATGTTCAAAATATATTGTTTTTCTATTCTCTCTACCCCACTTGTCATACTCACACATTTACTTTTGGGCCCCACTTGTAAATCTCACTCAACTTATCACACTCACAACCTTTTTTCCACTCACAATACTTTTGAATATATATACTCATTCCTTAATTCCCGTGCATCCTCAAAAGTGTGCAAGGTGTTTTGGACGGATGGAGTAATACTTATTAGATTTTGATATATCCTCATAAGAATAGCTCAATGGTAATAGTGAAATCTCAAATCTGTAAAATTTAGATTTTGATCTCTTGTCTTTGGGCTAGAATATGTCAAAAACTAATTAAACATTCATATATATTGAGATTTGAGATAGAGTTGATAATATTATTTTTTTAAAGATGGAGGTGCTCTTTAAATACACATATGACCAAAAAAAAAACATAGCTAGAAAGTAAAGCTATAAAAAGAGGGGTGTTGAGAAGAAGAAATAGGCATTTGTTTGGTCTACTTTTTGGGCAAAAGGTGTGGAGGTGGACCCAAAGGTGGGTGAACTGATTACAACACTTTTTGATAGTATCCTGAAAGTTGATATTTTATTACCATCTTGCCATTTTGGTTACACTGAGAATAAACAAAGGAAGAGTGAGGGGTATGGGCAAACCGTAATTGTTTAGAAGTTGGGGGGTGGTTTGATGGGCGGAAGGAAGCACCCGTGTGGGAGAGGTACAAGCGGGGAATGGGGGGGGTGCAGAGGCGTTGTACGAACGAGACCAACATCTGAGTCAAGGAAATGGAAAATCTGCCATTATTGAACTCCCCTCCATCTTCCCCCAACATCTGCTTGTCTAACAGTAATCTTACACGTGCCGTGCACGTGATACTTCTCTTGTTTTCTCACTCTCTTTTTTTTTATCTTTTATTTTTGGGTTAATGACAATTTAGGGCCTGAACTCAAGGGGGTCGTCTATCAGGGCCCGGAACTTTTTTTTCGCTAGATCAGGGCTTCAAATGTGAAATTTTCGCCAGTTAAAGGCTTTTTGACGGAAATCGTTAAAAAAGTCAGATAAATCTCATGTGCCTCGCACGTGATCATAAACCTGGATGAAATTGAAATGAAAATTTGTCAAAAAGGGTCAAACTGTAAATTTTAAAATTTGAAGGGTTAAATCCAAAAGAAAACCCTACCCCTCCTTTCCTTTTGACCCATCTCTGACTCTCCCTCTCTCATTCCCGACGCATCTCCTTCCTCTCCTCTCTCCTGCCCAACGCCATCGACCATCACCCCTACTCCGGCGAACTTTTCCCTCCTATCTCCGGCGAACTTTTCCCTTTATGATCACATGCCATGCACATGGCACTTAACTGACTTTTCTAACGATTTCCGTCAAAAAGCCCTTAACTGGCGAAAATTTCACATTTGAAGCTCTAATCTAGCAAAAAAAAAAACTTCCGGGCCCTGATAGACGACCCCCCCCCCTTGAGTTCAGGCCCTAAATTATCATTAACCCTTTAATTTTTCATTTGAAACTTTCTTTTCTTTTAACTAAACAATTACTCCTCCGTTCTCAGTCCCTTCCCATTTACACAAAAATTAAGAAATGATAATGTGATATAGGTGTTGTGAGTATAAAAGTAAAGTAAGAGAAAGAATGAGTGGGAAGGAATAATATGTTGATTGATGTTGTTATCATAAAAGTAAGTAAGAGAGAGAATGAGTTGGACAAATAATTAAGATTATTAGCTATTTTAGAAAGTGGACATATAATGTGGGATATACTAAAAAAAGAAAAGTGTATATATAATCTGAGACAGACTACTTTTTTAAGTAAACAATCATTTTATGTGTAAAAATTAATACTTTCAGTATCATGAAAATGGGAGTTAACTTATTGCAAAGTTAACTTTAATTTAATCTTTAAGATAAAATCAACTTATTATACGAAAATGAGAATTTAAAGAACTTCAAAGAGGACACCATCCGACAAAAATAATCATGCTTATTTCACTTGTTCCTTTCGTCCCACTCGAAATAGAATTTTTGGTCAAGCTAATTATACTTTAACCAATAATTTGAAGAAAAATATTTTATTAATAAAAATTTAAAAATTATTATTGTATCACAGTTATTAATAAACTCAATATTTATTTTTAGATTTTTATTAAGAGATATATATTTTTTAAAATTATTGGTTAAAGTATAATTAAGTTGACTAAAAATCTTATTTCGATTAGGAAGGAAGGATTATGTTTGAGGTGAATTGCAATGAACATGTAGTCGTGGCCGTGGAGTATTCTTTCTGGGCACACTCTTGTGAGACCGTCACACGGCGTGAGACAGCTCACAGCAAGCCGAGCCGCCGAGCCAAGCTATTGTTTTTGTTTTTTTTTTTTGCCGTCCAACTTTTTATCCACGCCATTTTTTGCTCGCCATCAAAAGTAACACTTTTTATACAGAAATGTAACACTTTTTTCTCAAATGTAATACTTTTTAAAAAAAATGTACCACAATTTTGCTGATATAGATTAAAGATAACATAAGATTGACAACTAAACTAATGTTACATTTTATAAATAATAAATATAACATTTTTTTTTTCTTAATTGTAACAATTTTTAATCTAAAAATCGAACCTTATATCTGAAAAGTAATATTGAAATGCAACTGAATTATGTACATGAATTCTTACTTTTTTTAAAAGAAAAAAAAAAACTCCCCCGTCCCAGTTTAAGGTTCTTACTTTTCTTTTTGATATGTCCCAGATTAAGGTTCTTAGTTTACTTTATTCCCTTTTTGGCAAAAAATGAACAGTGTTTTGGACTTATATACCCCTACACATTTCTTACAATTATCAAAAAACCAACCATTATCATCAGCAAAGTAAATGTACTCCATTAACTCTTTTTAAACTTAATTAATTAACTAATTAATCCTAATCTAACAAACCCACCCTAATTAATCTATTCCAGATTCTCAATGACAAAAGATCTGGATCATTCTCTCCAAAATCTCACGCTCTTTCTCTTTCTCTCTCACGAATGAACAATGAGGAACGGCGACCACCACCTTCCATGCCGTTCACCTTCCCTGTTGTTCCTCTTCCCTATGGATGGCAACGGGTCGAATACGGTCCGGATATTGCAAAACCCGTATCCGACCCGAGGCAATCGTAGCTTATACCGAACCCGTCCGTATCCGACGATGGGCAAATCCGAATCCGCCCAGCTGCCCAGCTTATTTTTATTTTTTTAGGCCTGGCCCATCTCTTTCATTGCCTTGGGTTTTAGCCCAACCTATATTTCCACATTTCATAAATCACATGTGCAAGGTTAGGGGAGTAATAATGATTGAAAGTAAGGGTAAAATAGTAAATAGCCTAATATAAATACTATTCGGGTCGGATACGGGCGGATCTCATAAAGCTACTGAACCCACCGAACCTGTCGGGTTTTGGAAAGTTGTTATCAAACCCACCCATCCCAGGCCGAATTGTCTCGGATACGGATCGGGTTCGGTAGAATTGTCATCCCTACTCTTCCCCCTCGTTCCACTTCCCCTACTTCGTCTTCCCTCTTAATCCCTCTTCTTTCTCCACTATCTTCTCAATTTCTCAAAAAAAAAAAAAAAAAAAAAAAAAAAAAACCTTCTCGTCGTCTCCATGAACTCCGGCAAAAAATTAGAAGCCCACCTTAGTCAACCCCCTCTTCCCCTTCTCTCTTTCTCAAAAACTTTCCCTTCCCTCTTTAATCTCCTAATCGCCACCCCACCTTCGTCAACCCCCTCTCCAGAAACCCTAATTTCAGAAGCCCTAAATTCTTCCCTCTTCAATGAACCTAGAAATTGGTTCCTTTTTTTCCTGGGGAAGCCCTAATTTCAGAATCCCTTAATCATTCGTGTTTTTCGGAAGAAGCCCCAATTTCAGAATCCCTAAATCATTTGTTTGTGGAGGACACATTCGATTCCATCATCTCATTTGTAGATGAGACTCCATTCGATTCCATCATCTCAATCGTAGATGAGACTCCGTTCGATTCTACCCCAGTTCCAGATCTACCCCCAGATTGGACTGAAGAAAGGAAAAGGACCATTATTCGCACTCTTGCGTGGTGGATTCCATCGGTTAAATTGGAGGGTTTTTGTTAAGGAAGGACATGTTTCGCGCGCTGGGAGGACAAGGGGTACGGCTGGGCGGGTTGACGGGTTCGAATCGTTAGAAGATCGGTCGCACGGTGTACGGAGGCCACACACGAGTTTTATTTGATTAAAAAAAACACTTTTATTGTTGGTTTGTCTCCTGTGCGGCAGACGGACCGCCCAATGGTCGACCCGCCCGCCCAGCTCACAACCTTTATTTACACATAACACACACGTGCCTGTGTTTGTCATTTTGTTGCAATTCGGTTCCTGTGTTTGTCATTTTGTTGCAAATTGATATAAAAACAAACAAAATTGTTAGTTTTTTTAACGAAAAAACAGTCATGTGCATTTTTTTATTTTTTTCATGTTAAATGCACACAGTCATGTGCATATAACATGAGCCTTTAAGGGTATAATTGTCATTTATCAAGTGTACGTGTTAATGGCTAGGAGGGTTGAAGGTAATTTCTCTTTTTGGAAGGAGAAAAGTGAGGGATTTTGTATTTATTGCGTAGGAGTTAATTCCACCATTAATGGAGGAATCGTGAGGTTGTTGCCGCTTAATGAAGAAGTTGACAATAGATCTTCTCTTATTTACACCTAACACACACGTGTATGCACTCATGCGCTTGCAATAATTTTGTAAGATGTATGCAAATGGCAAAAGTAACAATTCGGATCAAGAGTATTTTTTTCTCATAGCTTTTGATATATTTTCGCGAGTCAGTCTCCTGTGCAACCGCCGCACGGCGTACGACGGCGCCAGGCGAGCCGAGCCGTTTTTTTTTTTTTTTCCAACCCCAACTTTTTTCCTCCCAACAAAAGTAACACTTATTATAACGAAATGTAACATTTTTTTTTTTCAAATGTAACACTTTTTTTTCTTCAAAATGTACCACAATTTTGCTGCAATAGATTAAAGATAACATAAAAGATTGACAACTAAACTAATGTCACACTTTTTATAAAGTAATGTAACACTCTTTTTTTCAAATGTAACACTTTTTTTTTTCCAAAATTAACATAAGATTGAGAAACTAAACTAATGTTGCATTTTATAAAGGGCAAATTGCATTTTAGTTACCTGAGTTTGTCGTCAAGTTTCAATTAGTTACTCAGCTTGTGTTTCGATCAATTTAGTTATTGAATTTGTATTTTTGTTACAATTGGGTGTAAAATCCGTTTGTTCGTCAAAAAACGTAACGAAATTAACGAAAATAGATGAAAAATGTAACAAACTTTTACCAAAATTGCGAGGATCACCCCTATAGTTTATTTTATTTCAGTTTGCCCCCACCCTTATAAATTTTCCTCTCTCATTCAGATCTATCCCTCTCTCATTCACGACACACGCACGCGACTTTCTCTCTCGCCACAATCGCCGGCTCCCCACAATCTCCGGCGACCGGTGAATCTTCTCCGATCGTCTCTCTCATCCTTCTCTCTCTTCAGATCTATCCCTCTCTCTCAGATCTGGAGACTCGGATCTCCAGATTCGGCGGCACCTCCATCTCCGGCGCACCTCCTTTGTCTCCGGCGAGCCTTAATTTTTTTCGAGTTCTCCGGCGCCCACCCCCTTCCCTCTGGCCAAACCCTTCCCTCGAACGACACACACACGCACAAATACACTCCGACGACCCTCCCTCCCATCTCCAGTAACCCTATCCCTTCCCTCTCCGGCGAGCCTCCCTTCCCTCTCCGGCGAGCAGTCAGACTCAGATCTGGAATTCCGGACAAGCCCTAACTGTCAAATTCCTTTGACCTAACTGTCAAACCCCTTCCAATTCGTAGACCCTCACTGAACCAGTTTCAATTCAATGACGGAGCTATCCGCCAGCGATTGTTCTGTTTCTAATTCCGCCGCCGAATTCGGATGAATCGGGTATGATTCAAAACCCACCAACTGAATTCCAGACAAATAATAACGATTCAAGGAGTTGTTTGGCTGGCGACGACGATGGTTCATGGTATTGGAACGGTGGAAATGGGTGGCCGGGTCTTTCAATTTACACACCTGGTTCCGACTTTTAGTATCACTAGAAACAAACTGTAGGGAAAAAGGGAGGGGGGTTTGTATTTGGGTGCCTCATTAACATTGTTATTGTTGTTGTTGATTAGAAAGAAGATAGGTGGTTATGGTAGTGTCCGGATTTGGGTGGTGGCGATGACCGGATTTTGAGAAAGTGATGATGACGGTGGTTATCGTGGTTGCCGGACTTGGGCTTGTTATTGTTGTTGTTGATTAGAAAGAAGATAGCTCTTAACATTCGTTAGTTTGGGGGTGTAATGGAATAATTTAAACTTTAGGGTTGATCATTGCAATTTTGAAAGAACTTTGTTACAATTTTCATCCATTTTCATTAGTTTTCTAATGGGCTAACAAATTTTACACTGATTGTAACAAAAAGACAAATTCGATAACTAAATTGACCGAAACACAAACTGGGTAACTAATTGAAACTTGACGACAAACTCAGGTAACTAAATTGCAATTAACCCTTTTATAAAAAATGAATGTAACATTTTTTTCTCATGGTAACAGTTTATATTATTAAATGTAACATTATATCTGAAATATAACAATTTTTTATTGAGAAAGTAACAATTGAAATGCAACTCGATTAAAAAAAACTCAAACCATATCATGACTTATCTATTTTTATTCGTCTCGTCGATACGAACACAACAATATTTTTATTTTTATTTTTTTTTGAGTTATAAATATCAAGATATAGCATTTTAAAGTTATTGGGTTTTTTTTAATGACACGTGTCGCGATCTGGGGAAGGGAAGGAGGCTGGATCCGGCGGGTCGGACAGGTTTGGCCCATGGGTTTGCCCGCCGCACGCCCATGCGGCGGATGTACGCAAGACTTTGTCTTTTTTCGCCCTATATCTCATACTAGGGGTGAGCAAAAAAAAATTTGGAACCGGACTGGACGAAAGGAAACGGACCAGACCAGTACATATGGTTTGGTTCCGGTTTCAAAATATTATAGAACCATTATATTGGTTCGGTCCTGATTCTTGGTAAAATTAACTCCAGTTAGAACCGGACCGGACTTGTTGTGCATATATACAATATATATTTATTATATATATTAGGAAAAAATGCAAAAAAAAGTACCCCAACTATTGGGGTTGTGCGGATTTGGTAACTTATTTTATTTTTGTCACAATAAAAATACCTTAACTCTTTTTCATGTGCATTGAAGATACCTATTGCTCACGCCGTCTACATTCTGCCGTTAACCACACATTTTAAAGGGTAAAATTGGAATTTTAAGTAGTAGAACATTTTACAAAGACAAGGGGGCTATAATAATATTTTTCTTTCAAAATAACCCCCTCCCTTTCACATTCCCTTTCCCAGAAAAGAAGAAACGGCAAATCAGCCGCCGACTGTCAACTCGCTCATGCCGCCGTCGACATTCATCCCAGTTCGCCATCGTCGCCGATCTTCAGTTCTCCATCGCCGCCGACCTCCAGTTCGCCATAATCTTGGTCCGTCTACCTGAAATTAGGTTACACATTCATTGTCAAAGTCGGACCCCCTTGGAGTCTTATTTCTCATATCCGAAATTACGTTCATTCTCAGATGTTGAACCCATATTCAACATCTTCTAAATCTTCCATTGTGCATCTCAGGTATGAATTTCATTTTTACTTTTTTTTTTATTCGGATTTTTGGGAAGTGGTAGTAAAATCTGGGTTTGGAGGAAAAAAAATTGATGTTGTTTTGTTAATCTGGGTATGATAATTTTTGATCGGTCACAGAGTGACCTAAGAAAATCAATCTTTGGTTTTGAAATCTGGGTTTATTTGTTTATTATTTGAATTTTGTTGGTGTTGATGGTGTTTGTTGTTATGAAAGTGTTGGTGTTGATAATGACGGTGGATGGTGGTTTTAGTTTTGACAACGGTGGTGGATGGCGGTGGCGGCGATAGAGGATGGTTGCGGTGTTGAGTGGCGGTGAGGGGCGGTTCTAACTATTACAAAGGTAGTGTTACAAAGGTAGTGTTGATTATGAAAATGTTAACGAAAATTAAAAAGTAATGGCTAAAATGAAAACGAAAACTAGTTATTGGAACAAATAGGAAAAAATCAATAGTTTAGGGGTCTTTTAAGAATTTAATGATAAGAAATTGGAGGAGGCATTGTGTTTTGTCCTTTTTGCCCCCAAAAGGAAGTCATGTGCTATCACACGTGGATAGTTAACGGTAGAAAGTAGACGGCGTGAGCAATAGGTATCTTCCATGCACGTGAAAAAGAGTTAAGGTATTTTTATTGTGACAAAAATAAATAAGTTACTAAATCCGCACAACCCCAATAGTTGGGGTACTTTTTTTGCATTTTTTCCTATATATTATTATATACTCCCTCCGTCTCAGCACAAGTAGGACTTATTTCCCATTTAGGTCATCCCAGAACAATTGAGACTGCCCAAATAGAAATGTTTTAATATATTTATATTCAACCAACCCCATCATTTAACCCCACTAATTCTCTCTCTTCATTTTCCACCACTCATTTTATTCAACCAACACTACTATTTACCCCACTCATTCTCTCTTTTTATTTTTCACCACACATTCACTACTTTCTCTTAATTATTGTTCCCACTCCTCTAGTCCTACTTGTGTTGGGATGGAGGGAGTAGTTAATAAAATTATATACTTACTTTTGTATTATAATTTTTTAAAGATCCATTTATATTGTTTTATAAAAAAAGACTCATTTAATTATTTGTAGCTTTGTACCGAACTCAAGGCCCAAGGTTCCAAATCGCCAAAGCCAAGTCCTAGACTCCTAATCCTTATTCAGTTATTTTCACTTTTCAACTTTTATTTTTCATATCCTCTTTTCAGTTTACCTAAAGAGTGAAACCTTAGTCTTCGACGCTTCAATTACGCTGCCTCTCTCCCTTCCAAGTATTGGTTTATTTGAAAACAAATAAACTTCAAATTATTAGAACCGGACCAGACCAGTAGAACCAGAACCAGTGTATTGGTTCTCACAAGTATTGCTTTGATACCGGTTCTAAATTTTTATAGAACCAGAGTATTGGTTCCGGTTTTATGATTTTTTGTTAAAAAATGGATCAGACCGGACCATGATCACCCCTATCTCATATCATATGTGAAAAAGGGTACGAAATTTAAAAAAACAAAAAAACAAAATGTGGATTTTTTTTTTTTTTAATAATTGACACTTGTTTAAAAGCATGCGGTGCATTGTTGATAATTGGAGGTCATTTTAAAAACTCGCAGTGACATTTAATAACCGGAACTTATTGAAAACGTTGAGACTCTATGATACTATCACTGACACTCTTTTACACTACTTTGACGCCTTTAACACACATACAACACACTTTTTAACACAACTGCTGATACTTACTCTACCACTGATTTTTTTATTCACATACTAACATTTTTCACACACACTAACGTTTATTAAAAGGGGAAATAATAAAGTTATAAAAAAGGGCTACAAAATGTGGCTTACAAAATGACGTGTCATAATTGTATTTGTGTTTTTTAATTAGAATGTGCCGGGTCCACTATCGAAGTAGCCAATAAAATATCGACAGCACATCTTGAATCCTCATTTTGTAACTTTCTTTTGTAAGCCTAGCATTTGTAACGCCCCGAAATCTTAGATTTGATATGAACCATAGAATTCGACACGTCACTACTACTTAAAGACGGGTAAAATTTAAAACTAATATACAACTACACTCCTTTAACGGATTAGGAGTTACACTACTAAGGATGGTTCAACACTTGACCACTCGAACCACTTTACATAACAAAAAAAAACCTAACTTCTACACTTCTATTACTCGGCCTACAAGCCGGTAAACAAAAGGAGACAACTTAATTACATATGTACAACTGTACCCCAAAAATTCTGAGTTTAACATACTCAGTCTAACCAACATCCTCACAAAATAAAAGGATAACAACCTACCCAAAAGGAATCTCCCTTCTCACAAGCAGATTACTACGATTCTCACCTCGAGCTATCGTTAGCCTTCTGAGAATCTAAGGAAAACAAAGAAACAATAAACGGGGTGAGATAACATCTCAGTAAGTTACTACTATCATAGCATGATATGCATACATATAAAAATGAAGCATGGAAGCAGTCATTAACAACATGTATATCAAGTAGCACATCACATGAGTAGCTACTCCTACTCATAACACAACACATAAAGATACGCACATTACAAAGGATATTTCTTTCTCCTTATTACTCCCTACACATTCATAACGCTGATGTCGATCTTCATGTTGAAGGCCGCTTCACTTTATCAAAGGAGACCCGTTACCCAGTATCTCAACCCAAGAACCAAGAACAAAAGAGCTATTCAATCATTGTGCTTATTGCTCCAATCATTGATAAAGCTAGACCCCTACTGTGATCAATAGTAGGAGCAGTCGGTCACAGATGCATAGATTCACGGTTATTACGTAGCCCCAGCTCCCATAATAAACGCGAACCTATACACCCCCGAAACACATAAACCAGCTGGACTCACAACCAAGTACACAAGTAATATTTACTTGACATTAAGAAACTAGTACTAGGCCCAAAGTAAGGGACTAGACCATCTACCATGTTCATCACTTAAGCATAATTGTATCAAATGATTAAGTCCACTTATAACATATTTAGTAGGTATCATTTACCAATTCACTTTCTAGTAATCACGAAGAGTTTAAACAATCATTTACTTATCCATATAGGTTCCCATAACACATACAAGGTATTCTCTATCAATTCCCAACACTTAGGAAGGGAAATAACTCAATTAAGGATAAAACAGGGGAGGTGCGCACGCCTCCCTGCCAAGGGTGCGCGCGCCTCCTTAAGTCAGCAATGAGACCTTGCCAAAACCAGCTAAGGGTGCGCGCGCCCTCCCACCATGGGTTCGTGCGCTTCCAAACTACTGAAGCTATGGATTTCTACACTTTAGAGGGTGCGCGCGCCTCATTCTATAGGGTGCGCACGCCTCCCACAAAACCCCAAAAATTCAGACTTCAGATAGAGGGTGCGTGCGCCTCCTTTTAGAGGGTGCGCTCAGAATACCAACATTCAGTTCCTGGGTTTTTCTTGCCCAAAACTCATTTTTTTTTTTCCCAACCATACAACCCCAGAAATCCTACTATTACTTTACACTTGAACTGAACTTAGTTTGGGTGTCTAACACACCAATACCCACTATACAACACTCCTTATACCAACAGCAACTCAGAACATGAAATTCAATGACCCAAAACCTAAAATTTACTTATTTCAAATAGCTTCATGAAACTAAGGAAAATTCATAAATTCACCATATATAACCTCATATGACTCAAGAATGACTAATTTCAACCTTAAATAGGGAATTTAGTAACTTACCTATTCCAGAAAAGTATCAAGAAAACGGAAATTGAATCGGTAGAAATACTCTATTCAATGCCCTGAACAATTATACTCCCTTCGTCCCATTGAGAGTGAGACTAGAGGAGTGGGCACGATATTTAAGATAAAGTGATATATATGTGGTAGAAAATGAAGAGAGAGAATGAGTGGGGTAAATAGTGGTGTTGGTTGAATAAAATGAGTGGTGAAAAATGAAGAGAGAGAATGAGTGGGGTTAAATAGTAGGGAATGATGAATATAAGTATATTAAAACATTTCTATTTTGGGTAGTCTCACTTTAAGTGGGACGGCCCAAAAAGGAAAGAAGTCTCACTTCTAGTGGGACGGAGGGAGTATATATTTAGAATTTGAAATAGAGTAATAAATGAATTTAGGGGAATTTATACAAAAAAAAATTCTTACCTTTTCTTCTTCCCAAGCAAGAACAATGGAGGAATGGCTTTTTAGTGTGTGTGTGTGTGCTGAGCAAGGAGATGGAGATAAAATCTCCCTCAACTTGCAACTTTACACTTGGACCCCCTCAAATTTCATTTTGAGCAACCAAGTCCAATAATTCTACATAAGCCTATAAGTCACACTAGTTCATTAATGCAACTTAACAAAGTTCTACTAACACATAAACTAACATATATTCCCAAATAATAGATGCAAGCCATAAAATCTTATCTATCATATCAAATTCACACATAAATCACCTAATAGATTTAAATCATATAATATGAAAAATATGAAAATAAAATTGGGTGAGGCGTTACAGCATTGCCCTATTAAAAGTGTCATTAAATGTTTGTAAGTTCCATTTTAAATATTAATGAGTCCAAGTATGAATGACTGACACTTTGTAACATAACAATTACATTAAAAATGCAAATACACATTTTTTTTTTTTGAAAAACTCATTCTTGTTTCAAAAAAAAAAAAAAAAAAAAAAAAAAAAACTCATTCTTAAGCACTTGAAAAGATGTCATCTAACTTATCAAAGTCTCATTTACTTTTGGCTACAAACTAGCGGATAACCCGTGCTCCGCACGGGAAATCAATACTATGTCTTAAAAAAATATTTTAACTATAGTTAACTAATATAGTAATCATCATTTAAACTAATAATAATAATAATAATTAATCTATATAATTACTATTATAACTATTAGTATAACTAACTAATATTATTGATAGTAATAGTTAATATATATTAATAGCAATAATTAATCTATATAATAATAATTATTATTAGAATTATTAGAATAAATTAATACTGTTAATAGTACGTAATAGTTAAATGATATAGTAACTATTATGATTAATTAATATTAAAAATTAAAAATTTAACTTATATAATAACTATTATAATTAACTAATACTAATAATAGTAATAGTTTACGTATATAGTCTATTATAGTTAACTAATATTATTAATAGTAAAAAGTAACTATTATAGTTAACTGATACTATTAATAGTAATAATTAACTTATATAGTAAATATTATAGTTAACTAATACTATTAATAGTAATAGTTAACTAATATAATAACTATTATAGTTAACTAATACTATTAATAGTGATATTTAACTTGTATAGTAACTACTATTGTTAACTAATACTATTAATAGTAATAGTTAACTATACTATTAATAGTAATGGTTAACTTATACTATTAATAGTAATAGTTAACTCATATAATTACTAATAAGATTAACTAATAGTATTAGCTAAGAATGAGAATATCAAAAGTCATTACATTTTAGGATGATGTTGATGTGGCTTCTCCAATTTAAGCTTTTACTAAAACTTGTACACATGTCAAACCCACAACTCTCCTCACCAACTTTAATATATATATATATATATATATATATATATATATATATATATATATATATATATAAGATTTATAGTGTCACTTTAATTTTTAATTTATTTATCAAATGTATTATCTAACTTCTTAAGAATAAATAATTGCACAGAAAATTTAAGGGTTGCTAACAAATAAAATGTCTTTTTCTTTTGAAAAAAAAAAGTTTGTTTTTAGATATTTTTTTACCAATTTTTTTCACTAATATTTTTATATATACAAAATTAAATGTCTGAAAATTAGATAACAAAAAAAATTATGATTTTTTTTAATTATATAACAAGTAAATTTTTTCATAACATGTCTTAAATAAATTGTAGATACATTGATTATTCATTTATAGACGTATGGGAAGGGAGTAATTAACTTTTCGGAAGAGTGAGTTTTCTTTTCTTTAGTTCTAATATTCTCTTCGTCCCAAAATGATTTTCACGTTTGACTATTCAAACTTTTTAAGGATATGAACACTTGCTTCACTAGCCATGGTTAGTTTATAAACTTTTAAGCCTAAATCATAGAAATGAGAAGAAATTTTTAGGACAATGAGAAATGGCAAATGAGAAGATCATTTTGGGACGGAGGGAGTACTACTCCCTCTGTTTCACGTCACTTGAGACTTACTCCCTCCGTCCCATTTTAAGAGTCAAAAAATGGGTGGGGTTCAAGAATTGAGGGAATGTTGATGTATTGTGAGTGTTGATAGTTGGGTAGGAAAAAGAAAGTAGGGTAGAAAATAGTTGGTAGATAATTGTTATGAATATGACATGTAGGACTCACTTTCTATTTTAGGATTTTAACTCTTAAAATGGGACGTCCTTTTAGGAAATTTTTGACTCTTAAAATGGGACAGAGGGAGTATTTCTATTTTCGTCTGTTCCGTGTGATTTGAGACTGCCTAAAATGGTAAAAAATATTTACTATTCCTCTCACTCATTCTCTCTCTTACTTTACTTTTACACTTACAATACCAATCAACTTACTATTCATCACACTCATTCTCTCTCCTATTTATTTTTTTCATACTCACATAGTCACAAACACCTACTCCCACTACTTCAGTTTCTTACTTTTCCTTAATTTGTGTGCCAAAATTTTTGGTCTCAAGTGTGACATGAAACGGAGGAAGTATATGTTTACATTTTTTTTTAGTCCGTTTCAGAGTATATGTCTAATTTCTAAAATGGGAAAGATTTTTTAATATTCTTCCCACTCATTCTCTCTCGTCCTTTGCTTTTATCTCACAATAACAATCAATTTACTATTTCATACCCCAGATTTTCTCTCCGACTTTATTTTCCATACTCACAACACTTATATATCTTTAATCATTTTTTAATCTTCGTGTAAATGAGATAGTTGACATATACATGGAGATACTTGGAGGGAGTAATAAAAATCACGTGTAAAAAACACGTATAAAGAGAATCACAAATTAGAAAAGGGATTTTTACCAATAAGTCCCTCATACAAGATGGAATTTGCCAATAAAAACAAACATTTTCATATTCTACCATAGGGTCCCTGTGTTGAAATCGATTTTGCCAATAAATCCCTCACAGTTTTTAAATGACAAAAATACCCATAACCTAATAAAATTAGCTCCCCTCCCATCTCCACTCATTCAACTCACACTTACCCACAAGTCACTTTCTCTCTCTACAACAGGCGCACTCACGTTCCAATCTCCGGCGACCCCCCCACCTCCGGCGATCCCCTCCCCCACCTACGGCGAAGCACTCCGGCATCTCTCTCACCTCCGGTGAACTCTCCACCTCCGGCCATCCTTCCCATCGCCATCACCGTCAATCCTACTCCGACCGTCTTCTTCCCCTATCCAAAAACGGTCGTTTGCAGATCCCGCCACCACACCCCTCTCCTCACCTCCCCCACCTCCGTCCAGTCATAGATCTAACCTTTCCGGCTAGATCCGACTTCGTTTATCTGAGAAACCCCCTCTCTCTCCCTTCCGCTGATTTGCAGGCTTAGCGGCTTCAAATTTGTGATTTTCTTATGATACGTGCTTTTCGATTTCTCCGTACAACGATCATCTCCAACGTCGAATTTTGGCTAGATCTAGAAGGTTTTGTCGAAGATTTGCTAGCTGTTTCGAGCCATTTCCCAAATTCGTCGTTTTCCAGCTTAGCAATGGGTTGGGATTTTTGAATTCCAGCCACATTTTTTGGTCTATTCTCTGGTGAATGCCTCACAATTTTGCTGCAATTTTTAGGTTTTGGAGTTTCAATGTTGGTAAAATTATTGTAGAAATTGATAAAAAGGATTCTCAACTTGCATGTTTTCGTGGTTCTGGTTTTATATTTTATGTTGTGGAGCTTTTAATTTGTTAAACTGCTAGTTGATTGGAATTTTGTAATATTGCTTCAATTTTATAAAGATTGACTAAGTGAGAAACGAAATTTTATTATCTTTTGTGAATAATTGAGAAATGAATTTATCAATTTTACAATTGAAAAATGACTTTTTGCGTAATTGTGAAATGGACTATCATTTGTGAAAATTGAGAGATACATTAATCAGTTTTATACTCACTTATGAAAACAAAAAATTGAGAAATGAATGTCTCGATTTCTAAATTTAAACATCTAAAAAAAATGACTATGAGTTATGAAATTGAGAGATTAATTTATCAGTTTTATACTCAATTATGAACAAATGAGAAATAAATAACTCTGTTTTATATTTTTTTATATGAACAAATGAGAATAATTGAGAGATTCATTCATCAGTTTTTAACGTGAAAAATTGAGAAAAAAAAAGTTTTTAATCGTTCACAAATGAGAAATAAGTGATAAATTGGGTTATCATTTATTTAAACAACATGTAAATTAATTTATCAATTGTTTATAAGTGAAAAATAAAAAAAATGAAACAACTGAGAAATCAATTAAGGAATGATTTTATAAGTGAAAAATGAAAAAATGACACAACTGTGAAATCATACAACTGTGAAATCAGTTGAGTGTACTTACTTGATTCTTCTTGACGATACGAATAAAATGGTGGTTAGGATTATTTTTTTGATTTTTTGATTTTGAGATATTGTATTTTAAAAAATTTGATGGAAAAAAAAGAAGGAAGAGTGAGAAAGAGAAAGAGAGATTGGGCAGAGAGAATGGAGTGTGTGGAGTGTGCGAAGCAGCGGTTCCTAACCTCCACACATCATCAAGCGCAGAAGGCTGGTAGCGCATGGCTTGTTTGGGGGCATTTCGGTCCAACAAAAATTCGAGGGACTTATTGGCGAGTTTTTAAAATGTATGTCTATTGGTAGTTTTTATTTAGCCGAGGGACTTATTGGTCAAAGCCTCATTAGAAAAAGGGATGGGTACAAATAGGGTCATACATACCTAACTATAGTTAACTTGCTTGGTAGAAAAGAGCAAGGAGTAAGAAATGGGATGGGTAAAAATGTCATTTCACAATAACGAAGTAAATGAATTTGGATTGGGCCCTACGGGGAGAACAAATACAAATAGACGAATCAGTCCAACCAGGAACCCTTTGTTCTCTCCAATCTCAATCAGGTTAAAACGTGTCTGAGTAAACAAAGGGCTCATGGGTCAGAAGGTGGACGTGGGCCCTACAAGTACATGTGGGTTCGGTAGCGGGCTCGGCAGTCGATGGGTCTAGTCTTTGGTTCAGTTGTGGTGGGTCTAGTTCGGTTTCGGTGAGCATTTAAGGCTCAGTCAGTGGTAGTTTTTGTGAGTCGTTCGGTTAATCTTTCCCATGTCAGTGTTTCTTTTTTGGGTCTGTATCTGTAGTAAATGTAAACAATCAAATGTCTCAAGAAACTAACGAGACTGAGTTAATGATTTTTTTCTCTTTCGCCATTTTTAAATTCTGTGTCCATTTAGCATTTTATTTTTCTATTACTCATTTCTAGAGATGGGTATTTCGTGCTTAAACCCGCGGACGGTCAGTCGGCCCGCCAGCTCGTGATCCATAAAACAAGCCCATACCTGTGAACCCGTGGACAAAATCCGACCCTTAGCCCGTGTATTAAGCGGACGGGCCGGAACTCACTATTTGCAAATGGACCGGGTTTAGTCCTAGGCTTTGAAAACCCCGTTTGGCACGTCTGAAACTTTATTTTTATGGTTTGTTATTTCATTTTTTGTCCGAAATACCCTTATTTCACTATTAAAATGGAGTATATATATAATGTTTTAATACTTTTATTCATTACATGGAGTATGTTTAATATTTTAACAATTTTATTCATTAAAATCCTAACTTATTTCACTATTTTAATTTCTTTAACAATATACTAATATATTACGCCATTTATATTTTTTATAAACTATAAATTAAATGGTTAATTGCAATTTAGGGCTTGAAATGTAGGGGATATTCGGTGGAAGGCCTCATGTTTTTTTCCCGCCACATCAGTGTCCAATATGTGTTTTTCTAGCCAATTAAGGTTTTTTGACGTAATTCGTTAGAAATCTCGTTAAGTGGCCATGTGCACGACACATGATTAACAAACCAGTTAGTTTGAACGGATATTTACTATTAAGGGATTTAAGTGAAATTGTTGAATTTAAATGGTTAGAAAATCAAATATATCTCCAATATTAAACAATTTTTTTTATTAATATACAATAAAATTATTTAAAAATAATAAAAATTATAAATTATTATTTAGGGCATGAAAATTATTGTATATTGATACAAAATATAATTATTTCATATTGGACATATATTTGATTTTTTAACCCTTTAAATTCAATAATTTCATTTAAACCCATTAATAGTAAATATCCGTTCAAACTAACTGGTCTGTTAATCACCTGCCGTGCACATGGCCACTTAACGAGATTTCTAACGAATTCCATCAAAAATCCCTTAACTTGACAGAAAAACACATATTGGACCTGATGTGGCAAAAATAAACATCAGACCCTCCGTATAAGACCCCCTACATTTCAGGCCCTAAATTGCAATTTGTTGGGTTTTGAGGGTCCTTGCGCAGCGGAAGACGTCAATATAAAATCAACAAAACCCTAAGCTCCAAGATCCATTCATGATGATTAAATTAATAGCAAGATGAGTTTAGAATAATAACCATGTAGTGCGTTTAAAATTTTCCGGATCTTCAAATCTTCAAGTCTTCAAGCTTTAAGATTTGATCTCCTTGTTCTCCGCGTTCATCGGATCACGATCACAGGAACAAGAACTCGAGATGCTAAAGCAAGCATCCTCTATGTGTATCCACACACGAACGAATATCTAGAACCATTCTAGATCTGGATTGCTAGACCCATTAGAAAACACACTTTTCTAATCTTCAAAGGCTATATGAATATTATGCGTTCTTGATCTTTGATTCTCAATCTTAGATCAAGAATTATGTTTCTCAAACATATTGGGTTGCATTAGTTTAATGGCTGGTGAAAAGATGTATTTATAGTCCCTAGTCATTAACCCTTAATGACCTAGAAGACCTAAATCCCGTCACCCAATTAAACTGGCCAAAACCGACTTCAGGGATTCTGGCACGGTCGTGCTCACAAAGTGGCACGGCCGTTCCACTTGTGACGACCGAAATCTCCCTAGGCGAATAATGGCACGGTCGAGCTTGTTATCTGGCACGGTCGCGCCATTTGGCACAGTCGTGTGCACAAAACGGCACGGTCGTGCCAGTTGGGTCGAACCTACCAGATTTTCAGCCTTTCTAATTTTAGCCTTTTGATCAATTCGTTCTTTTGTGTGTGACCCCATAGGATTATATTAAGTTGGAAATGAGTCAAACTAAGGTCAAGCCCATAAGTCATGAGCGGACTCTAGCAAGCCATCATGACTACCTAATTAATATAACTTAACGAAGTTCGTTATCCTCATAGAAAATATCACAATCCTTTCGTCACGCGATATCATATTGAACATAAGTCATGGTCAACGTCAACTCATCTCGTTCAATTCTTTCTCGATCCCGAGTAGATTGATATGAGCAAATGACATTGAACACATCAATTCATTTGAGCGTGGCCACGCATTTCATCAATCTCACTCTTCGAGTGGCCCAAGCAGATATCTCTCTTGAGGGAGGGACAAATTTCATCTTGACTTATCATTCTTCCCTACAAGAATCCGATTATGTCAATCATAGCCTTTATGACTACCTGGTTAAGGGTAGCGGTTGACTATGTCAAACATAATATTCATCATGTGGAAGACCATGATAATCTCAGGTCTAAGGATATCAAATGATATAACTATATGAGATTTAATTATTACATCTGACCATGACATAAATCTCATAGGTGGGTCAAGTCCAGTACACGTTCACCAACAAGTACCCATAAGTTTAATTTGTATCATATACACATGATCATCAATTAAACTTATACTAGTTCTTCATAAGTACTAGGGACGGGGATTATTATAATAAACATGTAAAACATATAATAATCCAAGGTGGTTATCTCCATAACAAATGAGAACATGATGTAACGTAAGTCCTTTCTCAAGGGCCTACGACATAATCTCCAATAATCTCCCACTTGCACTAGGCCCAATCAATGTGTATCCAATACCATTGAGCTTAGCTTATGACCATCATAACAGCATGTGGAAGAATCTTATGTAGGAAGATTTTCCTTTATCATCATAAGGTATTTTGCATATTTTGACATCTCCCATGTCAACGATTTCTCGTAGAGATGGAAATGTCTGTGCGTGTGTTTGGATCATAGATGAGCCTTTGGCACCTTAGCTTGTGGAATAACCATTATTTCACAATAAAGGTCCATAGGATTAGTTGTACTAGAAACTATTTCTAGTTTTACTAATAATATCTATATTCAAACAACTCCCTTAGTTACAACTCTTGTAACTAAATACTCAATTTTATTCGTAGAATAATTTATAGTGTATTTGCTTGGAACTATTTCAACTAAAAGCAGTTACTTTAAACTTATGTCTATACTGCGATTTGAATTACCCTGTCGATGTGGAAGTATGCATCTATGTAACTATTTACTAGATCATCTCCCATGTCAACAACCATTAAGAATGCATCCTTAGTTCTTCTCAAGTACATAAGGACATTCTTGATCACTATCTAGTGACTTTCACTAGGATATGATTAGTTTGTTCTCATCATACTCCAAGTATACGAGTTATTCGTCTAAGTACATAATATGACGTACATGATAGATCCAATTGCCGAAGCATATGGAATCCTAATCATGTATTCTTGCTCATTAGACTTCCAATAAGACTAAGTCTTGCCAAGAACATTGTCATCAGACAACCTTGCAAGTTCTTCTCCAAGAGTCTCGCATACTGAACAATTCGGTACTTTGTCTTTATAAGTACTTTGACATAAACCAATCAACTTCCTAGATTTATATCAATAGATATTAATTTCAAGGATGTAAGCGGCTTCTTCCTAAGTCTTTCATTAAAAAACTCTTTCAAAATGAGCTATATGTCAACCACATATATAAGACTAGGAATTAGACTATGCTCCCACTAATTTCTTAGCAAACACAAGCTTCATCTTTGATGAATTTCAAACGATTTGAACACTTCATCAAAATGATTGTTTCAACTCTAAGAAGCTTGCTTCAATCCATCTCATGGATTTCCACAACTGTAAGTACCCCAATCTGAATTTGACCAACTTAGGAGAATTCTAGGCACCATTCAGGGATAAACTGATAGGCCAAGACCTCACTAGGACAAAATATGGACACAGGGACTGTTTTGGAATTAAAAGATTGAAAAATCCAGAAGGTCGCCAGCATGAGCCGTACGGCTACTTTGGGCACTATCATCCCCTATAAATTGAACTCCTTGCTGATCATTCTAAGGGGGAGAAACGATTATTGTTAATGTTACTCTGCTAAAATTGCTCCAGAGAGTGTTTTGAGAGTGAAAGAGAAAGGAAGATTGGCCTAACTAAACATAGGTGAAGCCACCTTCTCCCCCATCCTTCTCTTCATCTTATCTCTTTTGTTTGTTCATATTATTGTTGTTCATCTCTTAATTCTTGCAAGTCTTGTCCATTCAAGCAACTTAATTTCATTGCAAGTCTTGTCCTTCAAGCACTTTAATCTTAATCTTATTGCAAGTCTTGTCCTTCAAGCACTTTAATCTTAATCTTATTGCAAGTCTTGTCCTTCAAGCACTATATATATATATATATATATATATATATATATATATATTGTTATACATTATGGTCCAAACCATGGATGATTCAAGGTGCCCTTCACACTTTGTGTGAAAGTGGTTCTAACCTAATGATGATCATGGTTTGTTGAATTTCTTACTTATAACAAATTAATGATCTATTTTAATGAAAAAGGCACATGTTTTGGTTGATTATGTTGTTCATTGGTAGCAAAAGTTTCAATCTTTATCATCCAAACATTGATCTAGCTTCAAAATCCTCTTTGGGGTCATAAAGATCAAATCTTTATGTCAAATAATGTTGTTCCAAGGTTGTATTTCGCTTAAGGATCCACTCTTGTGGTGAAAGTCCAAATCTTTATGTTGATTTTTTTTGATTTGGCAATGATAATCATGTGGGATGATAAAACCGTAGTGTTTATCATCTTACCCTTTTGATTTAGCTTTGAAATCCCATTTTGGGTCATAAAGTTTGAATCTTTATGCAATAATTTCCCTAAGAGGTTAATGACGTACAAAAATGTCATCTTGATGATAAAGTTTCCATCTTTAATCATCAAATGGTCATTTTGTCTCATTTGGCCATGTTCATCACCTTGGTGTGATTTTCTCCAATGATTGCTTTGATCACACCTAAATACTTGTTTTGGGGTTCAATTGATGATCATTAGGCATAGGAATGATTTTGTTTAAGTTTGATGTGTTGAAATAAAACTGGGATCAGAATTGTTTAAGTCCAGTTTCAGCATAATGCTCTGTTTCTGCCTGGAACTGGACTGTTTCTGAACAAACTGTAAAATCCTAGGGAAGATCATCCCATCCGTACGGATGGTTTGGGTCAGAGGGAAAATGACCCTTTTGCCCCTTGTTCTGTTGTTTCTTGTGCAAATAAAACCTTCTTTTTCAGTTAAAATTGATAAACAGTCAAAAACAGAGATTTTCCGTTAAAACACACACACACACACATGCACTTTTGTTAATTAACAAGGGAGACTCGGTTTGACCGAGGCGGCTTGGGTGACGTAAAAATCTTCCCAAGCCGTAACCTGACCTCTGAACCTTTTGTCTCTAACCTTTTTCATTTTGTTGGGTTTAAAATTAACAAAGTGTGGCGACTCCGTTATATTGTACCATTGTGTTTGGAACCATCCCGGATTCGGACACGTGCCGACCTTGTCTCGGGGAGGGGATCCTTACAGTGGCGACTCCGCTGGGGAGATAAAGTGCTTGCAAAATTCTCTTTAGAAGCTTTGAAGGCACTTTTGTGTGGGTCAAACTCCCGTTTCCGTTAGTTGACTTTGTGCATATTTGTGTGTGTTTGCTGTTTCTGTTTGAACTGTTTTGAGTACATATGTTCTGGAAATGCAATAAGCTGGAGTATGATGATCAGAAGTTGCAGAAACTGAGAAAAATCTCAACCCCATGGTTCTAGCCGTACGGCTAGTTTGGTAAAAGGGTCAGAATGTTGCAAATTAACAATTTTGTGCAGGGCAGCAACATTCTGAATGCCCTTCTGGTTCTGCTTGTCCAGGTTCTAAATTTACAGCCTTACTTGTGCACATTACCTTTATTATTTTGGTCAAAACTTGGTTATGCATGATCTTTTGTCAATAAAAATTGTTTCCAAAATCTCATTGTGCATAACCCTTTTATGTAAAAATTTCTTGACTCTTCTCGTTGTGCACAACTTGCTTTGTACAAATGGTTTCAATGAGAAAATTGTTCTTTTGCAAAGTGTTTGATTCAAAATCCTTGGTTGTGCACAACTTGGTACATATACAAGTTTTGGTCTTTGTTTATTCTTTGACTTATTGTGTATAAATTGTTTACTCCCTGCTTGTTCATACTTGTTCATATCTTGCTTATGCCATGCTCATCATGTTGAAAAACAAAATAAAAATCTCTATTTTGACTCAAAAAGGGAATATAGAATTGACTTCACACAACGCGCACTTGACCTTGCACGTTCCAAATACCCTTTAAACCCGGGATGGATGCCAGATGCAGCTCGATTGGCGCTCTTGTTCCCTTCGAGCGCGCACGGGTCCATTCCACCTCCCCTTCCGAGCTGAGTCAACCACACATGTCCGTGACACACAAATACCGTGACTTTGGTTGGTTTTTGGTCTAGTTCACGTTGCCATTGTCTTTAAGCACATGTCCAAAGTCAATTGTGGCCAAGTTAATGCCCGGGTTACGACTCCTTGAATGCAAGCGTAGCCTAACCCGCCTTTAACCCGTGTGTTAATGACGACCACAATTAACAAAGGTCATGTGCTAAAGATAGGGTAACACCATGTCGTTAAGCCCTAATGAACGAGTCATGTTAATCATCCTTAAGCTCATGGTCGAGGATTGAGACACCTCATTCAAAATGAGGTCGTGTCGGAATATCGGTGCAGCCTTCGGAACAGTCTCGATCCCGACTGGGGCTTAATCATGATTAGGATGACCCGCACATCGGGAACTTTACGACGCACTAGACCTTAGGATCATTTCTTTCGGTCGGTGGAAGCCGCTTGCCATATAGGACCCTCGCCCGGGACAATCCATCCTTGGGAGTGTGCAAGAGAGGTGAAAAACGAGGGGTCTATAGGCGTAGTGATGGCCTCCACTGATCTAGGAATTAGAGTAGTTGCGAAAAAGAAGAGAAATCTTTTCCAACCATTTAGGAATAAAAATGCTTTTTAAGTAAACTTGGATGAATAAATAATTGCGCATCGCATGAGTTTGCTCCATTTTTGCTTCTTGTCTTTGACGCATCGCATTCTTGCGTTAACAAGCGTCATCTTGGTAAGTCTTTGGACGGATCCCCGTTATCCTCTAAGACTTCCATTAAGTGATTTCGTTAAAGTCTTTGGACGGATCCCCGTTATCCTCCAAGACTTCCGTTAAGTGATTTCGTTAATTCTTTGGACAAATCCCCGTTATCCTCCAAGACTTCCATTAAGTGATTTTGTTAAGTCTTTGGACGGATTCCCGTTATCCTCCAAGACTTCCGTTAAGTGATTTTGTTAAGTCTTTGGACAAATGCCCGTTATCCTCCGAGACTCCCGTCGTGATCCCCGTCGTGATCCTCGTTGAGATTCCCGTTGGAACCTTAGGCATAGTCCCTAGTTCCCCGTTGTGATCCTCGTGGATATTCCCGTTGGAACCTTAGGCATAGTCCCTAGTTCCCCGTTGTAATTCCCGTCGAGATTCCCGCTAAGTTTCCCGTTGAAAATTTGAGGAACCCTAGGCGTTGTCCCCTAGGTCCCCATTAAGACTTCTGTTGGAACCCTAGGCGTGGTCCCCTAGGAAGTCAGTCAAGTCTTTGGGTGGATCCCCGTTATCTCCCAAGAAGTTAGTCATGTTCTTCTTTTCCTCTTAGAATTCTAAACCGGTCTGAACTACGGTGACCTGAGCTTCTCATCGCGTGGGACCCCCTCCTCCGTGGTGAGGGGAACGTAGGCAATTTCGGCCCGTTCAATCTAAAAAAAAGGAAAATGTGTGAGTCTTTTGTGTGTCAATCCTCATTTAAAAAAAAAAAAAAAGAAATTCGGAGATCAATTTTTCTTAAAATAAAAGATCAACTCTTTTTTAAAAGGCTAATCCGCTAATGAGGCGTTCCTCTCAAATCATGGTTATAATTTCACCTCGAGGTTTAAAATGCTAAAGTCCTTTGCGGTCTTGTCCACCGGAAACATCAACCAAGGAGCCCACATCTGAAATGGCGTCTGAGACTTCCATCCACGTGAGAAGGATTGGGACACCGTCCACGAGAAGAGACCCATGCCTCGGAGGCCCAAAGGCGGCTACATCAAATGGAGATCCGTACCTTCGCCGAATGCCATGCGCGAGGTTACGCCCCTTGAAAGGGAGCCACCAAAAGGAGATGGCCAAAGGCGAGTCCGGCGATTGCAATGCCAAGCCAAGTGGAGACCTCGCGATGTCTTTCCCGACGACAGGGAACCCGAGTTCCCCGTGGAAGACATGGAATGTGCCGCCGACAAACCCTCCAACAATTGAGGAAGAAAACAGACCATCGCACTCTATAGGAGCCCATCCCTGAAAAAAAAAAAAAAAAAAAAAATGATGAGTCTTCCTGTAACACCCATCGAATTTCCTGTTAAATATTTGACATACTTGTTAAATACTTGAACTTGCATATTACGTGTTAGTTTTACTTGGGTTAAAGTTTTAACTGCTTTAGAATATTAAGGTGGTTAAATGTCTAGTTTTGACTTTTGGGTCATTTGTGAAATTTTGACTTTAGGGGTCTTTTTGTTAAAAGTGAAACTTGAGGGGCCTACTGGTCATTCTTTGAAACTTGAATGTATATCAACTTCTTAGTTGCCTAGGGAAATCATTTTCACCCAAATCATTACGTTGCTCTTCCTCTGTTCTGAAAAGCTAGGGTTAGAATTTTCCCTATTCCCGACTCCTCGAGTTTAATTATCCCTCCGTTCTTGATTCCGATCCCGGATTAATATTCGTGGCGTTGAATAGAGCGTTCCAGGCCGAACAGAAATAAGTTTTGGTCAACTTGAATTTTGACTAGGTAAGTTATTAGATCCCCCTTACTTGTAATAACATGCATAAATGTTATTCTCAATACTTGTGATTGTTAATTTTGTGTTTGGGGTGATTTTTGTGGTACTTGTAAATTTGGGACAAAAGGGGTAAATTTCCCCTGTGTAAACTAATGAAAGGAAATGAAAGAATTGGTTTTAAGCTTGTTTATTATTTTGGGGGTATGTTAAAATTGTTAGTAAATGTTACTCCTACGTTTTGGAACGGAAAATAGTTCAACCTGGGAAAGAAATGGGAATTTCGCATTTTAGTCCACTGTGCGACCGCACAAAAATGAGTGTGCGACCGCACATCTTTCTGAAGGATTTTTCAAAGAAATTGACATGCTTGTGTGCGGCCGCACAGTCCATTGTGGGCGACCACACAGTTGTCTGAAAAACAAAGATTTTGTTTAAAGTTTGTATAAAGTTGGAAGTAACCCTAGTTAAGGTATATAACCTTAATATAAGATGTCCTAGCAAGTGTTGTGATACTTTAGGGGCATCAGAATTGGTCTTAACCATGTATACTCATTGAATTAAAATGAGAACATAGGTATAAGAGTAGTATCTCTTCTTTATGTCTTGAAAGTGCTATGAACAAGCACTAATGTGTTATACTTGTTGTGAATCCAATGATTGTGCACCTTAGAGGCATTAGCATAAGGTCTTAGACTTGAACATCCTAAGAGTAGGATTGGGATTTGGTGAGAGTAAATGTATAACTCTTATACTTGTTTGAATGTCCAAAGATTGGAAGTTATAACTTGAAGTATAAGACATTAAAAGCTTGTACGTGATTTGAATATCCAAAGAATTGGATTAAGACTTGAATATAAGATAATAAAATCTTGTACTTGACTTGACACCAATACATATGTATGGTAGTGAACTAGAAAGTGCTATAAGTAAGCACTAACGTGTATGAGACATGTTCTTGTTGTGTATGTGCAAACATTGCATACATTTTCTTGATACAAGGTGACTTCTTGATTACTTGAAGCATGTTCCTTGTTGAGCTAGTCCACTACATTTGGATTAGTTCTTCTCCCGTTGTTCAAGTAAATATCTACTTGTACTTTCTTGTGTGAGTCCAGCTGGTTCTCCTTGCTTGTTCGAAAATGTATAGGTTCACGCTTGTCGCGAGAGCTGGGGTTTAAGTGACAATCGGGTCCCTATGTATTTCCGCCCGACCCCTTACTACCGGCCATAGTAAGGGCATAGCTTCCTTAGTTGGAGCAATAAGCCTGACTTAAGTGAATGCTAAATTCCCGTCCCGAACACCTCATGAATAATCATGAGTACTGATATTGAGAATGACACTGGTTACCGGGTCTTCTGATATATACTGAATAATCAGTTCCTGTTATTGATCGTGATGTCAAAGTAATACAAGCTTCGACAACAATGGTATTCTTGGGAGGAATAAGGAAGGAAGCAATATCCTTATAACTTGCTTGTTTAGCCTTATGTGCTACTTGATGAGTGGATTATCCTCTCATATACTTGTTACTTGATGATACTTGAGATATGATTATTTGAGTATATACTTGAATTGCATGATAACATGTCATGTAGTTGCATCTAATAGCTTACTGAGATTTATCTCACCCTTTATTTGCTTCCCCCCCCCAGGAAAGGAAGGATAGTGCGCAGTGAGGCTCGACATAGTTGGGAGCTTGCTTCGCAGGTCGTGATTATTTTGGGGCTTGTGTCCTTTTACACTTGGTGAGGACGATGTATTATGGGTTTTGTAACTCCTTATGTTGGGGTAGACAGATCTTGTTGTCACTAGACATCTTGTATAGTACTCTTAATGCCAGCTTATGTGCTAGGCATGTTTCCGCTGTGTATGTATTAAGTTTGGTTTTAAATTTTCTGGTCTAGAACTCGTGTTGTGAGCTAGTATAGCTCCTTACTCTAGAGTATATATATCATGTCAGTTTGTTAAACAAATGTCATTAAGTTTCTTGTTAAGTTTCTTGTTTCCCGTTAGGCACTCCCATCCAGGTTCGAGGTTCTATTAGGGAATCCCGGGACCTGGGGGCGTGTCAGGTTGGTATCAGAGCTACCCTGGTTTAGCTACGCTGTTTAGCTACCTTGGTTTGCTCTAAGTCTGGATAGGGTCTATGGCCTAGGTATGGGTGAGTCTTGGGGTGTTATTAATAACGCTGAGTGTTTACCTACAGGTACAATGAGTTCTGAAGGTACTAGTGGCAGTAATCAACTGAGATCTATAACTCCTCAAGAAGAAATGGTTGATAATGTAGACTGGGATTATCCTAATCGCCTTACAAGGTTCTTGAAGCTGAAACCTCGCAGTTTTGACGGGGAATTTGATGCTAAAAAGGCAGAGGAGTGGATTGAAAGCATTGAGAAGATCTTTACAGCCTTGAGATGTGCAGGTGGTGATAAGGTAACCTTTGCAACCTTTAAACTTGAGAAAGCCGCTGAACATTGGTGGCAAGTGTTGAGTAAAAGCTGGGAACTGGAAGGTGTACCACAGACATGGGAGAATTTTCTTAAAGCATTCAAGTCACAGTTTATTCCAACAGTGGTCCAAGATAGAAAGGAGATGGAATTTCTTAATCTGGAGCAGGGAAGTCTGACCGTGGGGCAATACTCAACCAAGTTCACAGAATTGGCCAGGTATTGTGATCATTAGTTCCAAACGAAGCCAAGAAGGCACAGAGGTTTGTTAAAGGGTTGAGGACTGAGTACAGGAAGCAACTTCTTTCTCTACAACTCACTAGCTATCAGCAAGCAATGGAAAAGGCTTATACTATTGAAAATGATATTGAAGAACACAAGGTGAAGTTGGGAACAACCATGACTGGTCGTGTATCAGAGAAAACTCAGGGATCTGCTTCTAAAGGTGGTAAATCTGGCCGCCAAGATCGTCGATTCCGACAGCCAACTGAAAGCAAAGGTAGTGTATCAACTGGTTCGAGGACAACAGTCCAAGGTCCCAGGAGAGTATGTGGCTATTGTTCAAAAGAAGGCCATTCTGAAGACAAGTGTTGGCTAAAGCAAGGAAAGTGTATAGTGTGTGGTGAAGCGGGGCACTTTGCTAAAAATTGTTCTAAAAGTAAAGTAAATCAAGTTGGGAGTACAAGTCAACCAGCCTCAGGTTCTAAGAGAGATAGTGGGGGTCGACCAAAAGTTCAGGGTCGAGTGTTTGCTTTAGATCAGCAGGGTGTAGCTGAGTCTTATGCGGTCATAGGAGGTATTATATTACTTTCTAGTACGAGAGCGCGAGTCTTGATAGATCCAGGCTCATCTCATTCTTATGGCATCTCATTTTGTGTCGCATTTGCATGTTCTTCCTGATTCTATGCCTTATGTGCTAGAAGTATCTTCCCCTATGGGAGATTGCATGTTTACTTCTGAGGTTTACAAGAAATGTGAGGTTCTGGTGGGTGATCATTCCCTTCTTGCCGACCTAGTCGTGTTACCTATAAGGGACTTTGACGTGATTCTTGGCATGGATGGCTATATGTGCATCATGCATCTGTTGATTGTTATAGGAAAGTAGTAACTTTTTCTATTCCTGGTTTGCCTGATTTTTCCTTTGAAGGTGATAGGCCTTTATGTGCTATACATGTTATTTCTGCTTTAAAAGCTAGAAAACTTTTATCTCGTGGTTGTGCCGGGTATCTCGCATGTGTAGTTGATCAGAGTTTATCTGTTCCCAAGATGGAGGATATTCCTGTTGTGTCTGAATTTTCAGATGTGTTCTCTTCTGAGTATAGCATGCCACCTGATCGAGAGCTTGAGTTCTGTATTGAGTTATTACCAGGTACAGCACCAATCTCTAAAGCACCTTATAGAATGGCTCCAGCTGAGTTAAGAGAGTTGAAAACACAGCTTGAGGAATTGCTTGAAAGGGGCTTTATCAGGCCTAGTGTATCACAGTGGGGTGCACCAGTGCTGTTTGTCAGAAAGAAAGATGGGACTCTGCGATTGTGTATTGATTACAGAGATCTTAATCAGGTAACTATCAAGAATAAATATCCGTTACCTCATATTGATGACTTGTTTGATCAGTTTCAGGGTTCA
The DNA here is from genome assembly GCA_026119855.1 of Campanula takesimana. Classification (NCBI taxonomy): domain Eukaryota; kingdom Viridiplantae; phylum Streptophyta; class Magnoliopsida; order Asterales; family Campanulaceae; genus Campanula; species Campanula takesimana. The sequence continues at coordinate 470,779 of JAOWBW010000397.1, read as the reverse complement.
GTAGTGTATTCGAAGCTTGACTTGAGAAGTGGTTATCATCAGTTGAAAATCAGATCTGAGGATATACCAAAGACAGCTTTCCGTACCAGGTATGGGCATTATGAGTTTATTGTTATGCCATTTGGTTTGACAAATGCTCCAGCTGTATTTATGGATTTAATGAACCGCATATTCAAGCCATATCTTGATTGCTTTGTGGTGGTATTCATTGATGACATTCTTGTGTATTCTAAGTCACGGGCTGAGCATGAACAACATCTCAGAGTAGTATTACAAGTTCTTCGTGAGAAAACAACTATTTGTAAAATTCAGCAAATGTGCTTTCTGGTTAGAAGAAGTTTCATTCTTGGGGCATGTTGTGTCTGCTACTGGTATTGCAGTAGATCCTTCCAAAGTTGAAGCAGTTGTAAACTGGAAGAGGCCAACTACAGTGACTGAGATCCGTAGTTTCTTGGGCTTGGCTAGTTATTATCGGAGGTTCATTGAGGGATTCTCCAAGATTGCTACTCCATTGACTAATATGACTCGAAAAGCTATTTCTTTTGAGTGGAATGACAAATGTGAAACAAGTTTTCAGGAGTTGAAAAGGCGTTTGACTACAGCTCCAGTCTTGGCTTTGCCTAATGGTTCTGAGCATTTCATGGTTTATACTGATGCTTCTAAAGAAGGATTGGGTTGTGTTCTGATGCAAGATGGCAAGGTAATAGCTTATGCTTCTCGAAAATTATCTCCTTATGAAAAGAATTATCCTACTCATGATTTAGAGTTGGCTGCGATTATTTTTGCTTTGCATAAATGGAGGCATTATTTGTATGGGACCAAATTTGAAGTCTTTACCGATCATAAAAGTTTAAAGTACTTGTTTTCTCAGAAAGAGCTTAATATGAGACAACGTAGATGGATGGAGAAATTGAAGGATCATGATTGTACTATCCTTTATCATCCAGGAAAAGCCAATGTTGTGGCAGATGCACTGAGCAGAAAGACTTATATTTCTTGCCTGATGATTCGTGAATGGAAGATGTTTGAAGATTTGTGTGATTGGAATCCTTGTGAATCAAATCATGGAGTTATGTTTGCGAATATAAAAGCTACTTCAGATTTACTCCAACAGATCAAAGAAGCTCAGGTAGTTGATTCTGAATTGCAGAAAATAATTAGTGGAATGAATGAAGGAAAAGCAACCAGATTTTTCTTTTAATAGTGATGGAATTCTTACCTTCCGAAGTCGAGTTTGTATTCAGTTGATCCTGAGATAAAGAAGAAAGTTCTTGAAGAGGCTCACAAAGCCAAGTATACTATTCATCCTGGAAGTACTAAAATGTACCAAGACTTGAAGAAACATTTCTGGTGGAACAATATGAAAAGAGAAATTGTTGAATATGTTTCCAAATGTTTGACTTGTCAACAAGTAAAAGTGGAACATCAACGTCCAGTAGGTTTGTTGCAACCATTGGAAATTCCGGAGTGGAAATGGGAACATATTACTATGGATTTTGTGACTGGTTTGCCACGTACCAGACGAGGCCATGATGCTGTTTGGGTTATAGTGGACAGGTTGACTAAATCAGCTCACTTCTTGTCTGTTTCCATGGGATATTCATTGTCTCAGTTGGCATCTTTATATGTTCAGGAGATTGTCCGACTGCATGGAGTTCCTGTGAGTATTGTATCTGACAGAGATCCTCGTTTTATTTCTCGATTCTGGCAGTCTCTTCAGGGTGCTATGGGTACTAAATTGAATTTCAGTACAGCTTTTCATCCTCAATCTGATGGGCAATCTGAGAGACTTATACAGATTCTCGAGGATATGTTACGTGCTTGTGTTATTGATTTCAAAGGCAGTTGGGATACTCATCTTCCTTTGGCTGAGTTTGCTTATAATAACAGTTTTCAGTCTAGCATTGAAATGGCTCCATATGAGGCTCTTTATGGCAGAAAATGTCGATCTCCTATATGCTGGGATGAAGTGGGAGAAGCTAGACTCTTGGGTCCTGAAATGGTTCAACAATCAGTTGAGAGTGTGAAACTTATTCGAGATAGATTGCGTACAGCTCAGAGTAGACAAAAGAGTTATGCAGATCATCGTAGAAGGGATCTGAATTCCAGGTAGGTGACTTTGTATTCTTGAAGGTCTCTCCTCGTAGAGATATAAGGAGATTTGGGAAGAAAGGAAAGTTATCTCCTCGTTATATCGGTCCATTTGAGATTCTTGAAAGAGTTGGGAAGTTGGCTTATAGAGTGGCTTTACCTCCTTCTTTATCTGGTATTCATAATGTGTTCCATGTATCTATGCTTCGCAAGTATATGGCAGATGAATCACATGTTCTTGAATATGAGGCTATTCCATTTCAGCCTGATTTGTCTTATGAGGAACAGCCTGTTGAAATTCTTGACTGGAAGGAGCAAGTATTGCGTACCAAAAGGATTCCTATTGTGAAGGTCCTTTGGAGGAATCATGAAATTGAAGAAGCTACTTGGGAAACCGAGAAAGAGATGCGAGATAAATACCCGAGCCTATTTGAAAACTTTGGTAAGTAAAATTCGTGGGCGAATTTTCTTTAAGGTGGGGAGGATGTAACACCCATCGAATTTCCTGTTAAATATGACATACTTGTTAAATACTTGAACTTGCATATTACGTGTTAGTTTTACTTGGCTTAAAGTTTTAACTGCTTTAGAATATTAAGGTGGTTAAATGTCTAGTTTTGACTTTTGGGTCATTTGTGAAATTTTGACTTTAGGGGCTTTTTGTTAAAAGTGAAACTTGAGGGGCCTACTGGTCATTCTTTGAAACTTGAATGTATATCAACTTCTTAGTTGCCTGGGGAAATCATTTTCACCCAAATCATTACGTTGCTCTTCCTCTGTTCTGAAAAGCTAGGGTTAGAATTTCCCTATTCCCGACTCCTCGAGTTTAATTATTCCTCCGTTCTTGATTCCGATCCCGGATTAATATTCGTGGCGTTGAATAGAGCGTTCCAGGCCGAACAGAAATAAGTTTTGGTCAACTTGAATTTTGACTAGGTAAGTTATTAGCTCCCCCTTACTTGTAATAACATGCATAAATGTTATTCTCAATACTTGTGATTGTTAATTTTGTGTTTGGGGTGATTTTTGTGGTACTTGTAAATTTGGGACAAAAGGAGTAAATTTCCCTGTGTAAACTAATGAAAGAAATGAAAGAATTGGTTTTAAGCTTGTTTATTATTTTGGGGGTATGTTAAAATTGTTAGTAAATGTTACTCCTACGTTTTGGAACGGAAAATAGTTCAACCTGGGAAAGAAATGGGAATTTCGCATTTTAGTCCACTGTGCGACCGCACAAAAATGAGTGTGCGACCGCACATCTTTCTGAAGGATTTTTCAAAGAAATTGACATGCTTGTGTGCGGCCGCACAGTCCATTGTGGGCGACCGCACAGTTGTCTGAAAAACAAAATTTTGTTTAAAGTTTGTATAAAGTTGGAAGTAACCCTAGTTAAGGTATATAACCTATATATGTAAGTGTCCTAGCAAGTGTTGTGATACTTTAGGGGCATCACTTGGTCTTAACCATGTATACTCATTGAATTAAAATGAGAACATAGGTATAAGAGTAGTATCTTTCTTTATGTCTTGAAAGTGCTATGAACAAGCACTAATGTGTTATACTTGTTGTGAATCCAATGATTGTGCACCTTAGAGGCATTAGCATAAGGTCTAGACTTGAACATCCTAAGAGTAGGATTGGGATTTTGGTGAGAGTAAATGTATAACTCTTATACTTGTTTGAATGTCCAAAGATTGGAAGTTATAACTTGAAGTATAAGACATTAAAAGCTTGTACGTGATTTGAATATCCAAGAATTGGATTAAGACTTGAATATAAGATAATAAAATCTTGTACTTGACTTGACACCAATACATATGTATGGTAGTGAACTAGAAAGTGCTATAAGTAAGCACTAACGTGTATGAGACATGTTTTTTTTGTATGTGCAAACATTGCATACATTTTCTTGATACAAGGTGACTTCTTGATTACTTGAAGCATGTTCCTTGTTGAGCTAGTCCACTACATTTGGATTAGTTCTTCTCCCGTTGTTCAAGTAAATATCTACTTGTACTTTCTTGTGTGAGTCCAGCTGGTTCTCCTTGCTTGTTCGAAAATGTATAGGTTCACGCTTGTCGCGAGAGCTGGGGTTTAAGTGACAATCGGGTCCCTATGTATTTCCGCCCGACCCCTTACTACCGGCCATAGTAAGGGCATAGCTTCCTTAGTTGGAGCAATAAGCCTGACTTAAGTGAATGCTAATTCCCGTCCCGAACACCTCATGAATAATCATAAGTACTGATATTGAGAATGACACTGGTTACCGGGTCTTCTGATATATACTGAATAATCAGTTCCTGTTATTGATCGTGATGTCAAAGAATAATACAAGCTTCGACAACAATGGTATTCTTGGGAGGAATAAGGAAAGAAGCAATATCCTTATAACTTGCTTGTTTAGCCTTATGTGCTATTGATGAGTGGATTATCCTCTCATATACTTGTATACTTGATGATACTTGAGATATGATTATTTGAGTATATACTTGAATTGCATGATAACATGTCATGTAGTTGCATCTAATAGCTTACTGAGATTTATCTCACCCTTTATTTGCTTCCCCCCAGGAAAGGAAGGATAGTGCGCAGTGAGGCTCGACATAGTTGGGAGCTTGCTTCGCAGGTCGTGATTATTTTGGGGCTTGTGTCCTTTTACACTTGGTGAGGACGATGTATTATGGGTTTTGTAACTCCTTATGTTGGGGTAGACAGATCTTGTTGTCACTAGACATCTTGTATAGTACTCTTTATGCCAGCTTATGTGCTAGGCATGTTTCCGCTGTGTATGTATTAAGTTTGGTTTTAAATTTTCTGGTCTAGAACTCGTGTTGTGAGCTAGTATAGCTCCTTACTCTAGAGTATATATATCATGTCAGTTTGTTAAACAAATGTCATTAAGTTTCTTGTTAAGTTTCTTGTTTCCCGTTAGGCACTCCCATCCAGGTTCGAGGTTCTATTAGGGAATCCGGGACCTGGGGGCGTGTCACTTCCAGCCTCGTAGGATCTAGACTTTCACCAAATGTCCGTCCCGGACTGTGTCTTTTTTATTTTTGCAAAGGTCCACACTTGGACATGTATGTACAAAGTTATCTCAATAAAAGAGTCATTTTCATTCTCTTCTCTCTAGACTTGAGATATTATTTGCAATATACTTTTACTCTTGAAAAATGCCTGCTTGTTATGATCAATTGATTGCTACATCCCCAAAATGATGAATTGACTTCTAAGCATCCTAGTCAATGACGACTCCTTAAGGGCGAATGGACCTAACACGAATGAGAA